>OU015490.1:187741639-187969139 GCA_907164885.2 Dolomedes plantarius
TGTGTGTGTGTGTGTGTGTGTGTGTGTATATATACACTGCTGGCCACCCAAAGTGCAACACCAAGAAATACAAGAGATATCACAGCAAAATTTATTTTGTAGATAACATGTTGACCAAGTATCAAATGATTAATTTTATAGACTTCTGTGAAGTGTGGTTCCTGCCAAAATCAGTAGCCAGAGTAGCCGCCATTGTTGGAGATCACAGCTGCCACACGCCTCGGTATTGATTCAAAGAGACTTTGGATGAGTTCTAGGGGGTACAGCAGACCAAGCAGCTTCCACACGTTGCCAAAGTTGATCTGCTGTGGCAGCTGGGGATGGAATCTGGGTCAATCGAAGAGCAACCATGGACCACATGTTTTCAATCGGCGAAAGATCCGGAGACCGAAGCGGCCAGGGAAGCAATTCAATCTGGCGATTGACGAAGAACAGTTGGACAATGCGTGCCACGTGTGGTCACGCATTATCCTGTTGAAATATGGCTGTGGGCAAGCCCTGAAGGACAACTGGCTCCAACACCTCGGAGATGTAGCGCTGGCTGTTTAAAGTACCGGCAATGCATACTAGAGGTGTGCGAGAGTGATATCCAATACCGCCCCATACCATAATACCCGGTGCAGGACCAGTGTGGCGGTGCATAACGCAGCTGTTCAGCATCCTCTCTTCACGGTGTCTCCAGACTCGAATGCGACCATCGTGGTGTTGCAGACAGAAGCGTGACTCGTCAGTAAAGACAATTTCATTCCATTCTGCCGTCCACATCCTTCTGTCATCGCATCATTGGCGGCGGAGACGTCTGTGGTTCTGCGTCAAGGGTAGACAAAGCAATGGACGTCTTGCGGACAGACCACTCTGCTGTAAACGGCGTCGAATGGTAAGCGCAGACACTGGATGATGCGTTACAGACTGAATGTGCAGTGCTATGGTTCGTGATGTGACTGAGAGATCCGTCACTGCCATGCGCACAATTTGCCTGTCATCACCTGAAGTGGTGCGCTGAGGTGGATGCGATCGAACACGCCGGTCCGTCGTACCCTCCTGCATCCAACGATCACATATCCGCATTACAGTTGTTTGGTTTCGTCCAACACGACTACCGGTTTCCCTGAAAGATAATCCACAATCTCGGTAGGCCACTATCCTTCCTCTGTCGAACTCGGATACTTGATCAAAAGATGATCGCTGTTTTCGACGAGGCATAATTGATCGTTTTTTTGAAAAAACCACAAGAAAAACACAATTGCCGAACTTGAAATCGTCGAAATCTCTAAGCCTTAAATAGCGCTATGAAGTGGCGCCACAGGCACGCGTGATGTGCGTCTGCGATGAAATTCTAATCATTTGCATATCTCACCTCCGCTAATGCATGTTGTAAATTTCATGTTATTTGCATGTTTCCTTCAGGGTGTTGCATTTACAGTGGTCAGCAGTTGATATATATATACAGGTGGTTATCAAAATAATCGAAACACTAAGAAATATCATGAAAACATCCACTATTCTGTTTGACGAAAGATGTTTTTCCGAGCACTCTGTATGCTATCCTGACTTTCCACACCATAGCTCGAAAAACACCCATTATCCTGGGGGTTGAAATAAAAGATACTCCAATTTAAACGCGCTCCAACAATTTGCCCTTTTTACAAGGTCTGCAAGATGTGACATTTTACGCTGTTCCCCCCAAAAGCACTATGCCCTTAGCTTCATTTCTGCTATCTGACAGTAGAATAATACATACACTATAGTATATAAAAAAATACTGGTGGCCAGACTTGTTTTTAAAAGAATACGAAGCTCATTCATAAACACCACAAGTAATATATGTATATATATATATATATATATATATATATATATATATATATATATATATATATATATATATAATATATATATACATATATATATATATATATATATATATATATATATATATATATATATAATATATATATATATATATATATATATATATATATATATATATATATATATAATATATATATATATATATATATAAATATAATATATATATATATATATATATATATATATATATATATATATATATAATATATATATATATATATATATAAATATAATATATATATATATATATATATATATATATATATCTAATATATAAAAATGAATGTTTGTATCTCTGTAATTGTATAGAAATCCACAGTTTAGGAGCAACGATCGTGAAATTTTACATACAGGCGTCTTTAAAAACAGCCGAGGGTCTGAAGAACTTCAAAAATCGAAATTAATTACCGTTGATTTTTAATTAATAAAAAACCAAGAATTTTGAAACTAAATGTAAGCTGTTACACTTTGTGGAATCACCCCTCTGAATATGGCGTCCGCGTTAGGGTTAGCTGGCAGACAGCGAGCGAAAAGATAAAAATAAATAAAATCAAAAAGTTTCAAGTTATATATTAAACCAGAATAATAAATGAAAATAATAATCTTTCAAGTCAGATTTTATACTCTAAAATAAATCGGATCCAACGGCATATTGACACTACCACACGCGATGGAAAATTCGAATCAACCACGCTAAGTGTCACGAGATCTTTTTTAATCGCTACTACAACCCCCCTCGCTTATGTCTTTGTGTCTATTGAAGAGTTGAAGACTAAGCTTCTATCCTGCTAACTTATTTCTGACTTAAAACTCCTCTCACTCCATAAATACATGTATATTCACCAACCCATAGCAACTTTCCAGTAAACTTAGTCAAATATTTTTCTCTTTACGCATCAAAGTAGCATGTCATTGTGGCGCATTCAGTAAAAGCGTTCGTTTACCACGCTACACGCCGCGGGTTCAAATACGGATCGTTCACATTTTGCTAAACCTGTATTTTCAGCTTTTTTATAGAGGCTTTTTTATTTCACCTTTTATTTTATTATTTTTTAAATTATTATTATTATTATTATTATTTATTTATTATTTTTTTAATTATTTTTATTTTATTTTATTATTTTTAAAAATTATTATTTTTATTTTATTTTATTTTTCATATTATTAATGTGTATAACAATTCGTATACTTTCTTTTCTATGTTATTTATACTGTGTTTAGTTTTTTAATGGATTTTGGTAGGTTTATTATAAATTTATATATTTTATGTTTTACTTTTCAGGATTTTTTGTCCAATGATAAAGGCTAAATCTTTTCTATGTTATTTATACTGTATTTAGTTTTTAAATTGATTTTGGTTAACAAACATTCGACAATTTGACATTTTTACTTTTCAGCTTTACTTTTCAAAATTCTTTACTTTCCTAAAGACAATTTAACATTTTTCCTTTTCAGCTTTTAGTGGTTTATTATAAATGTATATATTTTATGCTTTACTTTTCAGGGTTTTTTTGCTCCAATGATGAAACGCTAAATCTATTTGAATTCTGAAGAAATTATTGTAAATTTATGGTTTTTTATGTTGGGTTTTCTTTTTATTCATGCGTATAACATTTGACATGCTTTTTATTCTATGTTATTTATACTGTACTTAGTTTTTAAATTGATTTTGGTTAACAAACATTCTTAAAATCCCGGGCAACGCCGTATAAATTATCACCTGTGTAGGTTGATAATTTATAAATTTTAAAACTGTTACCACATGTATATTTACAGATCCACAAGAACTTTCCAATATTTTTAATTAATAAATAACCAACAACTTTTTCTCGATTCACAGGTGTACAGTAGATGGCGCCACTATTTTAAACTTTTAGTATTCTAACCATAAGACAAAAAAATATATTTTTTTAAAAATCGTAAGGGATATTTTTATAGACAAAATAATGTAGAAGAAAATATTGAAATTAAATCTAATAGGACATACTAAAGAATATAGTACAGTTTGAGGAACATATCTTTTACTGTATTTTAATATTTTTTGGATAATGTCCAATCGTTTGCCGCATTAGCAAGAAAAAAAAAATATTTTTTTTTGTCTATTTCGTTGTTACGTGACGATAAATTTATTTAAAGTACCAGATAAAGATCACATGATCAGCGTTTAATAAATTAAATTGTAAAGATTAATCTTTAAAAATTCACCAAAAATTAGAAAATGGAGGTAAAGATTCGAAAAGAATTTCATTTTAAAGGAATTTTTATGATCTTTTTTGTGATATAAATTTTACAACCGTCAAATTATTATTTTAAATGCAAACTTGAAAAAAGTTACAAAAACAGATTAAAAATTTAATTTAAAAAAATCTAAGAAATTTTTTTCAAAAATCTTTATTAGTGCACCCCTACATTATAAGAAGAATCGCCATGCAAAATTTCAGTCCTTTAGGTTCAGCGGTTTGGTCTGTACTTTGTATGTCAGTCAGTCAATCAGTCAGTTAGTCAGTTACGGAACTGTTTTATATATATAGATTTTTATTACTATTTTTATATCGTAACGTTTACTTCATGCGTACACATTATTTTCCTATGCTTATTTTTATTATCTTTATAATAAGCGTAATTTTTATGATTTTAAACAACAATCGTTTTTAACTGGCATTCAATTGGCTGTTAAAACTTTATATTTACACCCTATTCAAAAGAAGTAGGGTGTAAATTGTAGGGTGGAAAGTTGGTAAAATCAAAATTTTGTGCAATGTATTTAATTTCTCGATTAAAAGTAGTTTTTTTCTAAAAATTAATTTATTTCGCTTGAAAAGCTAAATATTTTATGCACGCGGTTTATATTATTATTACTATCTTTATATCGTAACGTTAACTTCATGCGCGAGCATTATTTTTTTATGCTTTTTTTATTATTATCTTTATAATAGCTTTATTTTCATATGGTGTTAAACAACTATCGTTTTTATTCATATTATGTTGGTTTTTTATTAATTAAAAATTAAGGGTAATTAATTTCGATTCCGGAAGTTCTTATCTTTATTTTCATATGCTTTTTCATTTACGAATTATTCAAATGTTGGTTAAAAAACTTTTGCGTAATTTATATATTTGTGTGTGTTTAGTTATTGAAATTAATAAATTTATATTTCTGGAGAGGATGTTTCAGTTTTTAGTGGTACTATGATGAAAGGCTGAATATACCAAAATTCTGAGGAGTTTATTATGGAGAGAAAAGGAATTTAATATGTAGAGGATGTTTATAGGAGTTAAATGTGGAGAGGAGTTGAATGGTTTGCAGCCCTCAATCAAACACTTCATTTTTTAAGAGGCAACGCTGCAGTCATATCATTGTTCTATTGGAAATTTTTGCTGAACCTGTAATTGCAGCTTCTTTTTTTTACCCCAATGATGAAAGGCTGATTCTAGCTGAATTCTGAGGAGTTTATTATAAATTTATATATTTATAGATTTCACAAGGATTTTTTCTGTTATTTATACTGTGCTTAGTTTTAAATTAATTTTGGTTAACAAACATTAGAGAATTTGACATTTTTACTTTTCAGATTTTAGTATTACAATGATGAAAGGCTGAAAATCTGAGACGTGTATAACATTTCACATATATTTTTTATGTTATTTATACTGTGTTAATTTTTAAATCGATTTTGGTTAACAACAAACATTCTTAAAATCCCGGGCATCGCCGGGTACTTCAGCTAGTATATATATATATATACACACACACACATATATATATATATATGTGGCTTGGTACAAGAAGTTCCTAAGTTAGTTTTCTCCAAGATGATTTTGTTTGCTTATGTCTCTTTAAAAATATTATTTTCAATGTAAGAAGTACCTAAATCTATCAGATGCTTTAAAAGTGTTTTCTAAACCACTTTCACAAACAAACAAAGTCATCCTGGAGAAAACTGACTTAAGGTACACCCTCTTGTACCAAGTTACCTTTTGTACCAAGCCACAGATATATATATATATATATATATATATATATATATATATATATATATATATATATATATATATATATATATATATATATATATATATATATATATAGTTAGTTATAGTTCTGTCTACGACTCTCCTCCATGTAGAATATCCAGAAATTCATCTGAATATTTTGCATTTAAAAAATGATTTTTAAATGATGTGCTGATATAAATTGAATTTTGTCGCATAATAAATAAAGGTCGTTTATTTCACTCAAAACAGTAATAGTTACTCAAATTTACCAGAAAAAAAAATGTTAAAATATACTTGCCAATATTCTTAAACTGACTTACATTATATATTTTCATTCGCTTACCTTGTTAAAACTTTCCTAATTACCCAAAGTTTCAAGATGAATTATTAGGAATCCACACACGATAAGTATCATAACCCGATCCACCCACGCTTTATTTCTGCAATTACTTAATTCAAAATATTGATCCCTTTTCCACGAACACACGAGAAAACTTGCATAAGTTATTACTTTAAGTGCTCTTCTTCATAAATTTCGAGCACCGTGCTACTCTTTACCCGTCATAAAGTTCGTTGGCATCTGAAAAGTTATGAAATTCAAGAATGGCACCTGAAAGGAGATAGACTGTCCCTTATTCAACAGAACCAATTTTAGAACGCCTCCTTTTTCCAGCACCTTAGAGAATTTAATCGAAATATCGAGATAATGGCATTTTAAATCGCCGGGAAAAAATACGAGGGTTTAAACATATCGACTTTTATGTTAGAGGACGTGGAGACGATTTTGAATCAAATATTCTCTTCCATTCCTAAAATATGACATTACACGTAATGCTAGGTTTCCAACTGTTATATTTTGGTATAAAATTTTAATGTATTATTTTATTGTAATCTTGTTTCTTTATACTAGGGGTAAGTAACTTGCGTATTGCTGCGATTAATTTTCGTGATTAAAAATATCCTTGTGATTGACTAAATATATGATCACATTTTTTTTGTATCTTTTATATTTCCCCTATAATTGAATAAATGTAAAATTTAGAAAATAAATTTTAATTTGTAGGAAACTGATCACATGTGAATTCGTTTTCCTCGACTAAATATTTTATTTCAAAATTTTATTCTAAACCATAATTTTTTTTTTGTTAGAAGTAAGATGTTCTATCTCTTTGCTTATTTTCAATGTAATTTTTGTTTAAAAATAATGTGTTTAATGAATTCTTCTGTTTTCAAATCTCAACTTTAACTAACTTTCCTATATACTTAGAGTTAGCTGTTTAGCTGATAAACATTGCAGTTTAGTCTTAATTTACTACTAATATCGTTCAGTTTCTTGAATGCAAACAATGTAAGTGTCCAATAATATGCAGTCAAAATGAAAAACTATATACCATGGATTGGTTTCGTTTGAAGCGCTATGGTTAACGTTTTGTTACACTAGGGTTAATTAGACCCGGACCTACAGTTTAAAGCCGATTCCAAACGGGTACAAACATCCATGCAAACAGTAGAACTCAAACCCACAGGATTTGAGCCGAATGCCAGCGCCCTAGCCATTCGGCCATCATCTGGCCATGGACAGTGCAATCTCGATCAAAAGTCGTTCTCCAAATCATCGTTTTTCCGTATGTGTGGTTTTTTCATCCAGTTCCGACGATAATATTTCTTTGTTATGTTCCCGCATCTATAGTTTTCCTTCATTTATCGTTCAGTGCAATAGGTCCCTTGAAAAAAGATAGATTTAGGTACCACTGTAGCATTTAATTGAGGCAGTGAGTTCTGTTCTTAAAACTCGTATATGCATATATATATGATAACAGGATATATAGATAATAGGATTTTAGCTTTTAGCAAAACATTTAAGTTTAAGATTATTAGCATTAAATACCCTTACCTGTTTCCTACCATAAAATTCCATAAAGTACCTACTAAATTTAGGTTTGTTACATGTAGTACAAATTGTTATAACACTTTGTTCAGTAAAAAGTTCTTTAGCTATTTAAAAATTATTCTAAATAAAATTAAGGTTACCGAAAATAGCTTTATTATAAATAATAACCAGGATGTTCTACATTTTTTAAAAAGTAAGAATATGGATAGCATATACACGTTTGATTTTGAAAACCTGTTTACCAGTATTCCGCATAATAATTTAATAATTATCTGTTCAGAAATTTATGATGCTTATTTAGACAGTACTTTAATCTTAAAATGGGACTGGATTGATTTATGTAAATTTAATATTTTTGAAAAATATCTCTTTAATGGCTTATGTTTATTTAAACAGATAAAGGGTATACCTATGGGAAATAGCTATTCTAGTGCATTTGTCAACCTATTCTTACATTTTTACGAAACTAAATTTCTTAACTCAAATAATGTTACCGGTTTTAGATATATTGATGACCTCATAATTTTTAACTGCAACGATTTGGAATTTCTTAATCAAATCTACCCAAAGAAACTAACTTTAAACCGGACTAACGATAATAATCTTTGTGTGACTTATCTGGATTTAAAAATTAAAATTCAAAATAGAGAAATAAAAATAGGGATATATGATAAAAGGTTAGATTTTAACTTCGAGATTATTACGTTTACCAATTTCCATAGCAACTTAAACTATAAAATTTATTATAATATTTTTTACTCACAACTTTACAGAATAAAAAACATATGTAACAACGCTGGGGATTTTTTGGAGGCATGTAGCATTTTCGAGGAAAACTTAAGAAAAAACGATTTACCTAAAAAATTTCGGCAATTTAAAAGTTTTAAAAAAATGGCATTTAGACTCAGGAATTTTTAAAGATGTTTAGAATAGTATTTGTGTTTTCATTTGGTTAAGCTGTAATGGGGGGTGGCGCTATAGTAATGTTACAATGACGTAACTTTTAGGATAGAATTGGCTGCTGTTTCTCCATAACCGTCACTTACGGAATTGGAGTGTGTAAGCATCTTTTACTTTGCATTAGGATTATTTGTGTGCTTGCATGTAAGGTGCGTTGAGCCCATACTGTAAGTTGTGTTTGTCTTTTCATTTTCTTCTTGACTTATTGCTTCCTTGGGGGACTCGGGGCCTTGGGATGTCTTTTGGGCTTACCTGCATCCTATTCAGAAAGTTCCCCTTGAGGAAACTGATATGGTTAGGGTCCCTGATGACGAGACCTGTCGGTTACCTCTGTTGTTTTATGGTTCAGTTCCGGCACTTATACAGAATCTTTCCGTTGGTGCGTGGATGCCCAAAGTGCTTGATTTCTGTTTGTTTCTTGTCTATATTCGTATTATTTTTATCTATCTCTGTTGGATTATTTATTTGTTTTTTTCATTATGGGGATATGGAGCTTCTGCGCTATCCTCTATTGAAAATGTTTTCTTTGCAGGATATGTTTTATATTATAGTTATTTAGCAGTCTATGCTTGAATTTTAATTTTTGTTTATTTCTATTGTTTACATTTTACTTTATATATATATATAACACATATATAACACATATATATATATATATATATACATATGTAAATTTGTTACTGAAAAACAGTTCTTACCCATTGTAACTGATTTCTTTTTTGTAAATTGGGACTAACTTTTGCCCATAACCGCATATTTTACCATTCAATTTCTAGAGGAAATAGTGATTCTTTGCTACAAAATTCAGTTGAACCTAGATACAGTAGAGTCATCATAATAATGTTCCAGTGCTAGGTTTTTTATTTAAGGACAGTTTTGAAACCCTCCGCCTCAAGTCTAGGACTATTGTGTCTATCGCCCGATCGATCGAATCGAATTGGGTCAAAAATCTTAGTATGTCAACCGTAAAATCGACCTGTTGGGCCTCCTAGCTTTATTCTAATACTTCTGGAGAAAGATTAATATAGGGAACTAATTTCTTTCTCAGACTTTGGGAAATCAAATAAAAAATTTTATTAACCTTTTCCTTACGGGGTGGGATAGCATGTGTCCCAAGAATGAACATATATATATATATATATATACAGGGTGTCCATAATTAAAGTCCCATTTTCAAACGGCTGCAGAAAAAGAACCACTGGTCAGAATGACTTCAAATTTGAACTCATTATACTGGAAGAAGGGGCAAACGGTTTGGCATAATAAAAAAGTTCCAAAATGTTTCAATAGATGGCACTGTAAGCGGTTGCAACTTTTTTTTTATTCGGATTATTTGGACTTTATAGCCCTAGTGCTCTCGGAAAAACGGTCGCTATTTTTAACGTAGGAATACGTTTCTCCATAACGGTCATCCGGAAAAGAAAATTTCAGGCGCTAAAACCATCCGTCAAAACCTCGCGAGCTATAATATTGGCAGCGCGTCAAACCCAGTCTGTATTGCTTGGACAAGCAGTAAACAGTTAAACAGAAAAGCACCAAAATACGTCAAAATTTTTTACACACGTATATATATATATATATATATATATATATATATATATATATATATATATATATATATATATATATATTTGTGTGTGTATGTGTGTGTGTGTGTGTGTGTGTGTGTGTGTATAACACATACATACATATATACATACAAAAGAGGTAAGCAACGATAAGTAATCCTAAGTTAATAACCTGTGGTAGTTTCGTTAGAAGAGACTATCTGAAATTTTTTCTTCTTCAGAATGATCACAGTTTTAAGCCGGAGTTCGCTTCGCAGTGCTATTGTCGATGTTCCCGGAATTACGATGACTTTAGAACGTTGATACCATCTGCGATGGAGTGTTGGCTATTTAAAATTGGTTTAACATAGTCGAAATGTATTGCTGAATGGCTACATTTAAAAACATTTTAGAAAAGTGCAAAATTTGAGAGCAACTTTTCAGACGTTTAGGAGTTTCTGTAATAATTAGAGCTTCAAAAACCTGGCACAGAGCAGCATTAAATAATGATATATAAATTCAGAAAAATCAAAGATCTAGATATTTAAATCACTCTCTATAGAAGAACAGGAAAATAAATGGAGCCACAATCATTGTAACCTGAATGTCCAGAGCTTGGTAAAAACGTATTTATAATGCACATGTCTGTTACACAAATTTAAGTACATCTCTCCATACATTTTTGCTTTTCTGTACCCTTTTATCAATATTTTTGATTCACTAATATTATTTGGTATATGTTTTTTTAATATTAATCTACATTAAAATTGTAGTTAAATCTAAAAAGCAAAAATAAATTCTAATAAAGTGAAAAATAATTGATTTTGATAGAAAACATTTTGCTAGTACTTTTCAAGGGAAAATATTAACGAAAGTAATTATAGATTTATTGCTACTACCAAAAATATAAATCGCAAACTGAAATAAATTAATTAAGCGAAGAATAATTAATATTATCCACTGACGTTAAGTGGTAAATTTTTCATCAATTTCTGACACCAAAGCATATTAAAACCAAGTCAAGCTGTTACTGACTATCAATCAAATATGAATGCTTCAATAAGTGCAAGGGGCTATGGGGTACGCTTAAAATCCTAATGCTAGGATTTATCTATGGAAGCATTGCTTTCCTGATTTATTCTGTTTAGATTCAACTGATATTTTATTTTGCAAATATAACACAGAACATGCTTTGAAGAAAAATTGATTGGACAGAGTATGACTCACATAAAACTTGTGGTACATGCAAAACAGAAACATAAAGCTTCTTAACATCCACAGTAAAATTTGAGGATCACAGTTGGTTTCGAACTAATTATTATAATCCCTCACCAGGCATAGGTGCATTAGAAGTTGTTGTTTCTATTCACCATGTCTAGCTTCTGCTAGACGAGATCCGAGAGATTGTTCACTTGCAAGAAAACAAAAACAAGGAAGGGAAGATCAAACAAGTCATGACGGGACAACCCCAGGCACTCAAGAATGTGTGCAAGAGAAGCCTGCTCAGAAAGATGTCCTTAAATTTCATCCCAAATGTCCTAGGTGGACATTTGGGATGAAATTTACGACCGCCTTGGAAAGTAAGGCGCCTCAGTTAGCCACTGAAAAAGCGGAAAAGTGCCGTCTGGATACATCTGTGGCAGTTTAGAGCAAGGGATCTTCCAGGACGATCAGCACGGTACCAGGAGTATGCCGGGCGTACGAGCCAAGTCTGTTTATCAGAGAGCCTTCTGACATAGTACAGCTCGAGGAATGTCAGGGAAATAGTGGATGGATGTGTCTCTTCAGCGCATTAGAAGTGATTGTCCCTATTAGTAATTAACAACTGCGAAGATCATTAAACTCTTTGGTATAAATAATGGAATCCACAGAATATTCGAAACGGACTTGGGGTGAGTCGAAGGCAGAAGCGGAGACATGCAAAAGGATTCATTTGAGGAACGGGTTAATAAGGAACGATTCGTCGGAGGATAGGGAAATTTATGTGCGCAGAACTTCAGACTTATAGCATCCGAAGACTAAGAAAACAGATGAAGCAGGAAATTGTTCAGGTAGTTAGGGGGTACCGCGGGTTATTAACGTAGGATTACTTATAGTTGCTTACCTCTTTTGTACGTATATATATATATATATATATGACGGGTGTCGTATTACGCCCGTTCACCAATTTAGTATTTGCAGTAAGGCAGGCGACACAAGTAATGACGACACATTATAACCAAAACAATTAGGTTTATTTTCTTCAACTTTGTGAACACCATCACTCCAACATTCGCACATCTTAGCGCTCGCCATTTTCAAAAACACGGAGCTTCCCTAACGCATGTCCACTATCATCGAATGAACATCCCGGTCTAAAAACTAACCTACACTTTGTCTTAATGTACGCGTGATGCAATTCGTGACGCTTACACCGAACATGGGCTCAGGGCGTGGCTAAGCGCGATACTATTAATAGATTGTCCCCGTTGGTTTTTCTCCAACACCTCGTGAATTAAGTTCAACTTTTTAAACGGGGATTCCCCTTACCGTAGCGCATCTCGGAGAACAAAAACAGTGACATTTAACGCTAGAAACTAGATTTACCTTTAAGCCCCCCTTAAATTATTTGACTATTATTCTTTCTCTAAAATATTCTTTAGATATATATACATATATATATATATATATATATATATATATATATATATATATATGTGTGTGTGTGTGTGTGTGTGTGTGTATGTACGTATGTATATATATACATATATGTATGTCTAAATTTTGACGTATTTTGGTACTTTTCTGTTTAACTTCTCCAAGCGATAGACTGGGTTTGGCGCGCTGCCAAAATTATAACTCGCGAGGACGGATGGACGAACGGTTTTAGCGTCTAAAATTTTCTTTTCCGAAGGACCATTACGGAGGATCGTAATCCTAAGATAATACGAAAAAATAGAACTGAGAAGACGAATTTATAAAATAAAATTAAGAATTCAATTTATTGTTGTAGCTTATGTCCCCCTGGCCGCAATATTCCAGAAAAAAATTGTGGAAGGCTTGCGATGCAAAGGTGCTTCGCTCCAATTTTAGGACACAAAAAGTGTCAGAATCCGACATAGCCCGGTGCCACCACAGTTTTGACCGAACACCTCCCCCAAGAGCGCCATCTGGTGGCTCGTACCCTCGGTCATTCCCCTGCCACCAAACGGATGTATTTTCCGGGCTACAAATTTAAAGTTCCCATACCTGGCGTAGACATAAAGGTATTCAGTGACGCTTGTCTATATACGAACCGATGTCCTTCATACTGAAGTCTGACGCACTTACTACTGGCCTTCCCTCGGCCCTAGGATGTAAGTAAAAGTATCAAATGATTAGAGTAGGGTAAGAGAGTGGGAGAGAGAGAGACGCAGTGCGTGGCTAAATATTATTTCCTGCAACTTATAAATATAAAGTATACAGACCATTAATCTACAGTTAATTTTCGGCCTTTTCTGTTGTAATTATGTATCATTTGAAAATTCTGACGTCCAAAATTTTTGATTGCTTGATAAAACAATTCGTTGCCGATTATCCACCCATTGTTTATGGTTATAAGACATTTCAACCTTCATTAATTCTTTTCGTTTATTAACCGCTTACAGTGCCCATTTTTCCGATTCAATCTTTAAAACGGGAAATTTCCTACCCCCTTTATAAGAACGATCATTAAGGGAGTTATATATATATATATATATATATATATATATATATATATATATATATATATACATTCATTCATTCTTGAGCCCGTATTCTTGGGATTGTAACTTCGAGGCTTTTTTCTGGGAAAGAGACTACCCAAGCCTAAAGTTCTTTCTTTCGAGGGGGACCTGTATCCGAGAAGGAAAGGGCCCACATTTAATTATCAGAAGAAAATGTAAGCCTGTGGTGTAAATTGGTTTTCCTGTATCTGGTTGAAACCGACTGGCGCCCCGACTTCAGTGCGGGGGAGGCAGCATGCTGTGTGTTTCTGTCCTTTCGAGACCGAGAGTCGCTGACCCCACCGAGTTAAGCCCCTCCCCACTGGTGAGAGCTGAAAGCCGCCGAGCGTGGGAGTGGAAATTGAACAGCGCCAATGGGCGACTGCGTAGAAAGCACGAGAAAGAAATTCTCCCGCCAAAAAGACCCCGGGAGTTTGTGTCGAGTCTCGGGCAGTCCAACAGAGAGAGCAGTGCCGTAAGTGTGCTGCGCGGAGACGAGGTGAAAGCCAGGGGGCCCGCAAACTTCTCTGAGTGTTGGGAGCAGAGATCGCTCGATTAGGGACTACGAGAGTGTCCGAGAGCGTCTGTCGAGGCGTTCAGCGAAAGCATTGAGACGGGACGGTTGTAGTAAAGCGCTTTTAAATAAAAAGCTAGCTTTATTACATGTTGGTGATAAAAGGCCGGAATAAAACTTAACGCCGACAGTAATTATTTAATAGTGTTATTTAGGACGTAGCCCGTGCGAGACAACTTTGGGAGATTTGAAGATGGGAAGATCTGAGATTGGAGACATAGATTAGTTGACGGAGCCAAAGAGTGACATCATGTTACAAAGGTCTTTTATGTGGAATTTATGGTATACAGAGATCCCCATCGCCACGTGAAATTCTTGAGTGGTCTGAAATGGGCAGGCAGTGAGGGCGTGAGGTTTAAGTTCAGAAGCCAATGAGAAACTGTGAAAGGAGTACAGCGAATGAAAAGTTTACGGTGTCCGGATTGGCTGATTGAAGTTTATGAGAAGGTGGAGTCATGGGTGTGAAAAGGGATTAAAATAAAATATATAGAAGGAGTTTGGAAAAAAGAAGAGGAAAGAGAGAATCGGGATCGGGGAGGCTGTAGGTTCCCATCTCCAGCACGACTTAAAAAGTTATACTGTAAGTGGACTTGAGGGTTCCACATAAACCTGTTACGGCCACTGCAAGCCTGCGTTGACTAAGTGAAATAGAGAGGTCCGCACTCAGATTGCCGCCGAGACCAAGAGACCCAGCTGCCGTGTCACAGCCGAGAAGCAACCCCCATCGAGGACGAAATCGAGAAGTTACACGACGAGGAGAGCCCAGCGCCCCGTTTTTACGACGTGAACAGATACCCATCGCCAGTGCAAAATAGTGAAGGTACGCGCCAAGGAAAGCTACAATTATCAACTGAGAGAAAGTGATCATTCATCGTGAAAGAAATAGAGATAGCCCCCTGCCCGGTGTAGCAGCGTGACCCCTAACCCTCGGCGAGGCGAGAAGGCCAAGATAGTAACGTGAGTTGATGAAAAGCAATTGGGGTGAGTGTTAAATCTCAAATTTGATTTGTTCAGTTCCAATTCAGGCTAGGTAATTTAGTTTTTTTTTTCGTAAGGAAGGAGTTTTTTAGAAGGTGTTTAGTGTGGAACTAATAGTAAAGTTTATTTGTTGTTGCGCTCGGGACGCTCACTAACCTTGGCAAAGTAATAATAAAATATAATTTGTGAAAAATAAGAATTTTGTGCATTTGATTTCGGGAAATAAAATTATTTTTTTTGTTACTTGTAAATATTAAGCGTGTAAATAAACTAAGTTTTGTTATGTTAAAATCTTTAGTTTGTCTAAATTGAAAGTTGTTGATGTTAAATCACATAATAGTGTATTGGTTTTTGTTCGGTTGCTAAGTTCGACATCCAGAGCTTTGGGTTGTATTCAATAAAATAAATATTAAAAACACAACGCACCCAAATAAATTCTAAGAAAAATAAATAATTTGTACTAACAAAAAAATAAATTTACGATACGCGCCCAAATGAACTGAAAACTGGATGGAGCAACACGACAACGGTCCCAGTTGCTGACCAAGCGTTTGTTTTCTCGACTGAAAGACTGAACGAGTCTTAGAGACTGTTATAGAGATATCTCTCTGTTGAAAAACTGGGAGACTCTTCGGGAAAGTTTGTTTCTGTTCCTGTGATATCTCTCATATGCAGAAGAGGATAGTCTCTCTGCCTTTGTACATACTGTACAGAATTACATTCTAATACAAATTCTATGTTGTAAGTCTACTGTCTCTCGTGTGTTTATTTCAACCACGGGATCGTTACAGGAGTCATGCAATCCCATCCCGTAAGGAAAAGGTTAACTGTTGCCTTCAATAGCAACGATAGCGGTACTCATACTAATGACTCGCATAATGGAAATTTGTATTTGTCAAATAATCTCTGTTTAAGTGAATATTTTCTCTATTCTGGGGCACCAGAGACCCTAGAGTCATTGAAATAAACTAATTTTTATTCCCAAATTCTGTTGATTACGTTCGTATTCAGTATACCTACGTATTTTGTCAGTCGCAGATTACTTTACATATTGCTCTGAATACTGTCGATATAGTTATAAAAATCGATTGCATATTCATGAACCGTATAGCAACAAAACTTCAGTGTAATGGAATTATTTTAATAAGCTGAGAATACAGTTATCAAAAATCCCTCATTATATCTCTCGTCGAATTTCGATGTGAAAAAATTACTTCGGTACTCGTTTCCTCGGTACTCGTCGTTTTTCGACCGGAAAAAATGCTTCGGTATTCGATGTTTTCTCGGTACTAGTCGCAAATGCTCAATTTATGTTCAGAATGACTTGAATTGCAAAATTTTGTTCAAAAGCATCACCCTGACAAAGTTCTAGCAGGCCGAAATGTCGACTTGTTTCATGATCAAACAGTATCTCACTTCAGAAACTTAGGCAGAAGAAAGTTTCTCTTGATGGGTTTGTAAAGAATCTTCCTAAATCTGAGTCAATGCCAGGGATCAGTGATGTTGAGATACATAAGAGAAGAATCCCTGTGCAAGTGCCTGATGTTTTATTAGAAGAAGACTCCCATTGAAAGCAATAAACCCTCTCCTCCACTACTTCGCTACTATCCCATTAGGCCATCAACTCGTTTCAGTAGTCGAGTGATATGAAGTTAGTAAGTAGAAGTGAGGCTGAGTGAAGATATGCTTTATTTTATCTAATTAACCTTTAGCATACGGGGTCCATTTTTACAATTCCCCCTTTAGAACGGGAAATTTCATATCCCTTTCGTAAGAAAGGGAATTAAGGTGGTTATTTATATATATATATATATATATATATATATATATATATATATAGTGGAACCTCGATCTATCGTTTTTCAAGGGACCGACCGAACTGAACGATAAATGCGAGAAAACGATTGAAGTGGGAATATAACAAAGATATATGATCGACTGGACTGAGTTAAATAAACGACATATACGGGAAAATGATTATTCGGAAAACGATCGATATTCCGCTGTATATATATATTGTAGAGACGTGACCTACAGCGATCTTAAAAACTTGATGAAACAAGTTAAAACACGAAACTGAATAATTCGAAATGGAAACTTGCTTACAATATGTACAAAAAAAGGTTTTAATAAACCTTGATATTTACAAACAATATTCAAATACATCAATTCCCTGGCTAACACAAGCCAAAAATCATATTATCCACGGTCTCTGTTTCCAACCAGAGCAAACCCGTGCAATCTCTCAAGGATTAATAGGCTTCAGCCTTCACAGACCCGACGCACTCGAGTGATGTCGGTCTAGCAAGTCCCCCGGGACAAATGGCAGCCGGCCTTTTATCTTCTCCTCACGAGAGCCTGGAATATTCCAGAGAATTCTTCACTGTTCCTTACTTCCCGAAACGTTGGGTCACTTCCGCTCCTGCCGTCAGAAACCAAGCTGTCAATTAGGCGACAATCAGCAAACGCCTTCATTGTACGGGAGAGGCTCCACTACCGTGGGTCATCAATCACAGCTGTCCCCCAAATTACAGGGAAGTCACCGCATGTCAGGCGTATCTGCAGCAAATGCTCTCTGGAACGGAAAAAGTCATTAATCTGTCAATTCTAATAACGCTCCTTCGGGTAATTGGATGTGCACATGTGGGGTAGATAAGCTAGTTCATTTCTTGTAAAGAAAAAGGGGGCTGCCCATATCACAATATATATATATATATATATATATATATATATATATATATATATATATATATATACATGTACATATATATATATATGCATGTATATATATATGTCCCAACAAACACAGGACTGACGGCAGCTTATCGGGCCAGTGCTGGAGGCACCGGTTGAACGACAAGTACGGGAGAATTTTGTCGGGCCACTGGCGGGTTGTTTACGAACCTCCGAAGGGGAAACGCTTTCCGTTTACGTGTTTCAGGGCCTGTTATGGGTTGATATGAATCGCACCGAAATCGTTTACCCTGCATCGTCCCGGAACTGTACCTCCGATTCGTAACCACAAGTAACAGATATCTGCATCAGAATTATGGATTTGAAAGGGAAGGCGAAGATTAAATTTAACAGACTTTTCAAAAATATTTATTTCATTGTTGTGAAACTTCTTTTACGCGGAAAATTCCCATAATTTTCCTTGTATGTAAAGATTGTATTATGTGAAAAGTATTATGTGAAATTGTATAATTGTATTATGTGAAAATTCACATAATTTTCCTTGTATGTAAAGATTGTATTCTGTGTGTATGTTTTTAACTCCCTAGAAGCTTATAAAAACAGATGAAAATTAGTTTCAATTTTATATATTACTGGAGAAATTAAATATCTACTTAAAAATGGGTCCTTGTTTCACCACTCTTTATTTATAAGAGAGGAAATAGTGATAAAATTTGTATTTTTTTAAATTTCTTCTATAGTATATTAAAATAATAATATATATTTTTGTAGATAAAATATTCAAAATATATTTTTCAGGAAATTTACATATTCTAAGTATTTCTAATTGTTAGATGCCATTATAAAACAACTGATTTTGTAGAATTTTTTCTCGAATTTCATCGTATTAATTTTACAGTAACATATTCTTATAATACAAATTTGAATGAAAGAAAAAGAATTTTAAATTTACAGACCTTAGTTAAAATAAACAAATCACACATATTTAGAAAAATATTAATGTAATGTAATGTCAGAGACATAGACAGTAGATGTCATGAGACACCAAAAAATATCAAAAAATAAGACCCTTTATCCTCAGTACGTACATTGAAGAATATATATTACATTGTTTTTTTTTGTAATTGAATCAGGATACGAGAAATAATATTTACAATAAGAAAAAAAAAGGCAAAAAAATTAGTTTAAATAAATGTTAGAAATAAAAAATAAGGCAATTAAGTTTAAAATAATAAGTAAGTTATATTTAATAAATTAAATTGGCAGGTTTGAACATCCGTGAGTACAGATAACAGAACTGCACTTTGCAGGATCGAACCGAGGACTGAAGCATGGGAAGCAAAAACGAACGCCCCACACCAGCATTCCCTGATAGGGTATCAAGTGTGGAACTTCAATAAGAGGAAACTGCCTCGCATGGAACAGAAAAATAAAGGGAAAATGTTAAACACTATCAGAAACCACACTATCAGAATAACACTATCAGAATTAACCTGTGAACAATTAATGGACTGGGTAAGATTTGAAATATTAAGATCGGAACATAAATTTTTAATTTTTAAGTCGTCGTTCGGTTTTGGGATTTTTTTTCCAAAAAAATTCAATGCGTAAGTAAATTAAGTAATTTTGAAAGGTCCGATATTAATCCAATTGCAGTAATGTTTTCAGATAAGATTTTGAGAAAGTTTCATGAAATTGATTTGGGATATTGAATTTTGACTAGGTTGTACATTTTCTTGAGGGTATCTTTTTACCCTTCCGCCATTAAAAAAAAAAACATGGCTCAGGTTTGGTTTCCCGCCTAACAGGAAATTCATCATTAGCAGCGGGAATTTCTTTCCTCCGGATTACGACAGTTTCCTAGGATAGAAAATTGGTTAGAGAGATTGATTCGATCATTAATGCTAGTTAAGTTAGAGTCGAGAGCAATTCGCTTTAGACTAACCCAAATTTAAAAAATCACATTATGTTCGATTTCGTTCAAAATTACCACATCACATTGCATACCAAGATTATAATATTTTATACATTACATATACAATGTATTTTTCATTTTCATAATAAAACTAAACTTTTGAATGTAGTTGACTTTTTTATGCGGCCCGCCTGCCTTGAAAAAATGTACCATGTGGCCCAGATGCTGCAAAAGGTTAAACACCCTGCTTTAAGCTCATCAGCCTGATTCAGAGGTTTAACTTTTTCAGATTTAGGAATATAATCAAAAGTGGGTGTAGAAGAAAATTTAAACGCACACTTACTGTGCATAAGATTAAAAAGTTCTTTGAGATTGGGGATGTTAAACGTTATTTTGAAAAAAAAGAAATTCATGTTTTTCAAAAGTCCATAGTAATCACACATGGTTTCCATTACTTATTTCACTGACACATTGAATTGTGTTTTGTTTTGTTTTTTATTATTAAATTTTGGCATTATCTTTTGAGAATGTATTTTCGTTTTTATCAATGCAACTCTTGCAGAAGTGCCACGGACGGGTAAGGGTGACTCGGTAACGAATTTAACAATCCTTTCTACTGCTTGTGTGTGACATGGAAAATTGCTGAAGTCAGTACGTTGACTCTCCTGATCAGATTATTTTGCTTCCTAGTTTATAATCAGAAATATGCCTCGTTCTGTTACTTTAACATCTTTACGTACAATCATATCAATATAATCCTTGGCATCAAAGTTTATACGTTGAACTTAAAACTTTCCAATGCCCCCTTCATTTTTCAGTCCTTGCTTTTAGAATCCGGCGTAATCCAAGCTGTCTTACGTGGCTGCGATCAACTGATATCATACATAGGAGGAGATTTTCAGAAGCAGCAAAGTACGAATTTCTTTGAATGACTGGGTCAATTACATTTTTAAGAGTCTGATGGAGGTAACGTGAATAGCTTACAAGTTTCCACAAGTGCTTCGATCCATGGATATAAGATAGTTTCCGCTTTATGTGAAACGAAACAGATGCATATACTTACAAAATGTACTCAGTCAGTATTCGGAGATTTTTTTTGCAGTACATTCTGTTCCCACATACAAGTGAAGTATTCGGTTTGCTAATGTAAGCTATCATGAATAACAAAGTTTTCCTGGTTTTCTCATAGACAAATCAGAAGAGCACCTTCCAACAGAGATTGCATTAGACATTTCTAACAAATATTTTGGGTCCACACTTAAATCATCCTTAATTTCTAGTAATGGAATGCCATTTTCAATAGGTGATAATTCAATTACTGGAAGTTCATAGCAGTTTTCTAGTTGTTTACCTATTTCTCCTCCAAATTAGGACGTAGGCGCAGTTCATTTCCATGAAATAGACAAATCAACCACTGCAGTGGCCTTCTTAATTCCTTTTCAAATAAACGAACCACATCATTATTCAATCCAGTGTTCACGGCAGTTCCACCCATTCCAATTACAGTAATGTTTAAATTCTGGTTGTTGTCATTGAAAAATGCTATTATGCTATCTTATATACATTTTCCAGTGCCAGAAATCTGCTTCTGAAAATCTCGTCCTTTGTATGATATCAGATGATCGCAGTCATGTAAGAGAGAGCTTGGATTACCCCGGAATCTAAAAGCAAGGGCTGAAAATGAAGGTGGCATCAAAAAGTTTTTATTTCAACGTATAAACTTTGATGCCAAGGATTATATTGATATGATTGAATGGAATGATGTTAAAGTAACAGGACTTCCTATGAAGAGGCATATTTCTGATGACAAACAGAAAGCAATTCAATGTGTCAGTGAAATAAGAAAAGCAAACCATGTATGATTACTATGGACTTTTGAAAAATATGAATGTTTATTTCAAAATAACACTTTGCCTTTAAAGACATTACATTAATATTTTTCTAAATAAATGTGATTTGTTTATTTTAACTAAGGTCCGTTAATTAAAAATTGTTTTTTTCATTCCAATGTGTATTATAAGAATATACTACTGTAAAATTAAGATGATGAAAATTGCGAAATTCTACAAAATCAGTTGTTCTGTAATGACATCTAAAAATTAGAAATACTTAGAAATACCTAAGTTTCTTGTAAAAATATTTTGAATATTTTATTTACAAAAAATATATATTATTAATTTAATATACCATAAAATAAACAGAAAAAAAGAATTTTATCTCTTTTCACAAAAATATCTATTTTGAAGCACCTGAAAAATATTTCAGTAGAGCAATAAAATTTTATATTCAATACCAAAAGGCAGCTTTTGAAAGATATAGCATAATGAAATTTCAAACCATCTTTTTTTTCGCCTCGTCATACTACAATGCACTAGTGTCATCTGATTGGACATTCAGTTGCACGTGATTGAAAAGGCGCCATTAAAGATTGATTACAAGTTCGTTGAAATTAATCCACAAGTAAGTTTCATTCGTTAGTCTTAAATTATTGCCTTTAGATTTTATTTAACACCCTTACATAGTGAACATTATTCTATTTCTGTTATAAGATAGTGTTTTAATCCAAGTTATATATGAATTGACCATATTTCAGATCAAACTCTACTGAACTGAGTGTATTGAATTAGCAATACTTATGGCACTTACGAGCACTTTCGTATGTATAAATAAAAACATTTTGTTTCGGAATAATTTAAGATTCGTGTTTCAGTTAATATTTTAGATGGACAAAGGAAGTAAATGGACTCTTGTGAAAGTCTTAAGTATTTGCTAATTAAATTAATATTTAGAATTGTAATTTGTACGCACTATTTAGATTTTTATATCCTTTAGAAAGTATAAAATACATGACACAAATATCAATTCCAAATCTACATAGTTGAAAAATAAAAATGTATTTTCATTTCCAGTATAATATTTTCCATTTTATTTCTTTAAAGAAATTTGAAAGAAAATTATAATGAAATTTTTTTTAATATGTTAATCCAAATTAAACATTTTTTTACTACTGGATTGATAAATCAGTTACACATGATTCCTCCATAGTAAATTCATGCATAGTATTCAATGGTGGAAAAATTGTCCATTTTCCTATTAAATATATTTTACAATGTTCTTATTGCCAGGTATCAATAGGCAACAAATTATCCATGTCTAAATGTTAAAAGATGGATTCAAAAACGTTCCACATTATAAAAGATTCTAAAAATGAACTTGTAAATCATACAAAAGGATCTATTGAATTCCTTATCAAATTGTGTTTTGAGTAAACTTTATAAAATACACTGCATTTTATACATTATAAAGAAATAAAGAACAAATATTCTTAAAATTTTTGTGTTCATAATTTAAAAGAATGTATTTAGTATAATTATATATTTTAATTTAAATGCTAAACACTAATAGGTATTTTTCATGTATAATCTTAATAGCCTTAAAATATAATTTTTTTAAAATTCTATTTATAATGTTCTATGTGTACACTCAATTGCTATATATGTATATGTTATTCCTACTGGGTGAAATTTCTTTATGTCTATCGAGAGCAAAGATATATTCAAAATTTCAAAACCAGATCAAAATATTGTTTAATCAGTATCCACATGTCAAGTAAATATTGAAACAATAGCAAATATTGGAGCATTTTTTTATCTTGAATATCTCATTAAATAAAAAGCTTATTTAAGGAACATTTTGAATTTCAATTGCTATTAATCAATATTTTGAACTGGCTTTGATATTTAGATTATATTTCTACTCTCTCTGAAGATATAAAATAAAACAATTTCACTCTTTAGGAATAACATAATGGTGCATACTTTTTGCAACTGAGTGTATATATTCTTGCAATTGAGTGTATATATATTTTCAAGAATTATTAATTTTTGTATGTATGTGAACTCCATTGTATTCCTGAATTCATTCAAAGAACCTCTGGAGTAATGAGAAGTTTAGAGTTTTAAATTTGTGTCAATATAGATGCCACGTGCATTTAATTTTCTAATTTGTATCGTGTTTGAAATCACTTTTATCAGTGTTATTAGAGATGATGGCAGTGAAAATTATTCCAAAATAGACTATTTAGATACATAAATTGTTTCTTAACTTATTAATTTGCATTCCATGTTTTTAAATTATATATTTATAAGTATATAGATTTGTAGATTATCAGAATGTGTACATACAAAAAATTGCTTTATTGTAATAGATATTGTACGATAAGAGTTTTTATAAATCTGAGAATGTTCTCAATAACTATCTATAAGCTGTTCATCTCTAAAGGTCTTTTGGAAATTATTTTGTTGTCATGCTGTGCAAAATAAATGTGAACTTATTGGCTTAATATATATATATAAAGGGTAAAATTAGTTTCTTTTCCCCTTTTTATATTAGTGATAAGCAAGTTTATAAAGAACTCTACTTTTCAATACTTCTTGGTTTGATAAAACATTAAATTTTTATTATGGCATTATAAGAAAATATTGTTTTTTTTACAGAATTTTGAAACTGAAATCTATTCAGAGCTTCAGGCTTGAAAGACAAATACCACTTGGATCTCATAACCTGCGTAAGTTTTTAACGCCACTGAGCCTACCTTTTTTTATTCTCGAGATATACTTTTATTTTCAGCAGTGGACTTGTGGCCCAAATCACTGTTTTTAATATTTTTTTAGATTTATTTTTAACTAATTAAATTTTTTCTATGAAAAAAACTAAAAATATTTATTAAACAACTAAAAATTTCAAATTAGTTTTTTTAACTTAGACGCTAATCTGAACTTTCTCATAAACTTTGGTCTCAATAATTTGTGGATAGAATATTGATTTTCTTTATTTATTCTTTTTTAACTGTGAAGCTTGTTGTTAAGGTTTTAGGTGAGTGAGAAAGTGCAGTCCGGGGATTTCAGTTAACACAGACTCTTGTGAAAGACTTTAACTCTTGCCAAAAAAAGAGATTTATATTATAAAATTATAAAATGCCAAGGTTTATTTAGAAAATATAAAATGTGTTCATAGACAAAGTTTGTTTATAAAATTGTAGATAAGACATCCATTGTGAGTTGTGGTTTATTATATCAAAATGTGTGTTTGATAAGTGAATGAAATAACCCTTTCTTAATAATGGAATAGAACTCCTGTATAATCAATGAATTCACGGATACAAGATACAGTTCCAAAAAGCAAAACGCCTGGTTTACAGAGTCTTTTATAATAACAGAAAAATGATATTTATATTATGAAAATGTGAAGTGCCAAGCTTTATTTATTCTTAATGGTTAACATTAAAATTTTAAAAATATTTTTAGAATTTCCTGATAAGTTGTTAGAGGTTCGTTGATAATTCATTACAGAAGTAGTAAAAAGGAAATTGCTTTTGGATGTATTAGATCATTAGTTAATGGGCTAAGTAATTTTAAATTTTGGTAAAATTTAATTTTATGCATGCCATAAATTTTTCTCTCTGTTAAACATGTTTATTCCATTTTAAGTCTTAATACTTATATAAAGAATTTGGATTAAATGAAAACAGTAATGAGTGATGGTGAAAATGTATTAAATGTGGTAATTGAATTGCTTGATGTTCTAAGACATAAAATTTCTGATCATCAAAATACAATAATTGACTTCTTGACTGAACAACTGACTTTATTATTAAACAATATCCTATTTTGCTACCCCCCTTGTTTAAGTATATAATCATCCTTCAAATCCTAATAGACCATTATTTTATATTTTTGATCCTGTACTAAATTTGTACTAAATTTTTTAAAATTCCACTGAGCATCTTGTTTAGCTGTTTAAAAAATGGGGGGAAATGCATTGTAAATTGTCTTTACTTTCTCAAAGTTTCATAATTAAATATGTTGATAAAGTTGTGCCTGAAAAATAACTCAACTGATTCTGAACATCAGTTGGAGTTTTATGGAAAGCCAAATTATATGGAAAGTTATACAATAGTTAGTTGAAATTGTTTCTTGGAAGTTTTGCGAGGTAGTAATCTAGTTCATGTATATTAAAGTCTTATTTAAATATTGTGCTAAACATATTCAGCACATTGAAAGTCTGATTACTTCTCAACTTTTAATCACCAGGCAATTTTTGGTATTAAATTATATGCTCAGTGCATATTCCATTATGTGTAATTTTCACTTAATCTGATTTGAAAATTCATGTGAGGAGAAATTTTTGGTTCAGTTAAATCAGAAAATTGTAGAAAACTTTTTAAAAAGTTGGTTTTTTCCCATTTTTTTCAAACTGTGACACTGAAAATACCGATTATGTCTTTAGCCCTAACATAGTTTTTAACAATGATATGATCCATAACAAAAATTCGATGCTACATTTTTTTTTCTTCTTTTATTTATATTACATTTATTTTCCTCATTGTATAACTTTTTGAATACTACTCAAACCAATTCTATTGTTACTCAATTTCAAAAAATCATATTTCAAATTTTAAGGATCGATCGGTAGTCAATGCGCTGAGAAGGGCCCTAGCTGAATTCAATTTGTATCCGTCCCAAATGTTAGAAGCATGCTACATTTTTTTTCTTCTTTTATTTATATTACATTTATTTTTCTCATTGTATAACTTTTTGAATACTACTCAAACATCAATTCTATTGTTACTCAATTTCAAAAAATCATATTTCAAATTTTAAGGATTGATCGGTAGTCAATGCGCTGAGAAGGGCCCTAGCTGAATTCAATTTGTATCCGTCCCAAATGTTAGAAGCACGCTACGCCTATGGTCCAAAGTATACATGTAAGGGGGTCATACTACCTTTTTTATTTCACTGATAAGCAAATAGACGAGTGCTCTGCACTAAAACGTTTTACTGATCTTGTTGAGAAGTATTGGAGAGCACGTGCACTGATTGCATAGGTGCTATTTTTGGTAGTGTGTGGCATTTGTTAAATAAATAATGAACTCTGCTTTTCAATGCTTCTTGGTGTCACAAATCACTCTAATTTTTATTATGGCATTGTAAGAAAATATTGGTTTCTTTACAGAATTCTGAAACTGGAATCAATCTTCACCTCATTGTGATTTCCATGAAAAGATTCCACAACTCACTTGGCAGTGTGCTCGATTCATAATCTGTAAGTTCATTTTAACCTCACTGAACCCATTTTTTTTTTATTCTCTAGATATCCTTTATTTTTTTCAGCAGTGAACTTGTGGGCAAAATCACAAAGTTGATAATATATTTTTTTAAAATTTATTTTTTGTACTTAAATTTGAATTTTTCTATGAAAAACCATAAAAAATATTTTTATTACATAATTCTTAATTAATAAACAACTCAAATTTTCAAATTTCTCTTTGTATATTTTATACGCTAATCCGAACATTTTCATAAACTTTGGTTGCAGTAATTTGTGGATTGATATTGATTTCCTTTATTCATTATATTTTTAACTGGCAAGCATGTTATTAAAGTATTAGGTATGTCTGAAAGTGCAGTTCAGGGACTTCAGTTAACCGTGACTCTTGTGAAAGTCTTTTATCATAACTGCTTACCAAAAAAAATTTTATATTTTTATATTATAAAGATATAAAATGCCAAGGGTTATTTTACTCTTGATAGTTAATGTTAAAAATTTTTTAATTTAATTATCAGAATTTCATGAGAAGTAGTTAGAGGTTCATTCATAATTCCTTACAGAAGTAATAATAATAATAATATTGCTTTTAGATGTATTAGATTATTCGTTGATGAGCTAATAGGTAGTTGAATGTCATTTGGAATACTAACTTCTGCCTAGTATTTAATTTTATTATTTCATTGTCAAATTTTGGTGGAGATCTGTCACATAAAATATATTTTTGTGAGCAGCTGTTATTATAAAGTGTAAGGATAAGGGCAGTAAAAAAATATTCCAAAATATATTATTTAGGTTCAGTTAATTATTAAATAATTGTTGACTATAATAAGGTTATGTTTGCAAGTGTGTAGGTTTTTTTATGGTGTATTATTTGGTTTATCTAAGTTAAGTTGAAAAATGATGCAAGCATACAAAGATTGACTGGCTGTCAATGTTGAGTGCAGTAGCATAGATTATTTTACAAAGTGCAATAAAATACTTTTAACTTTTCAAACCGAACTTCTAACCAAAATTTAAAAAAAAATTTAATGAAACTTTTAAAATTGGAAATATTTTCATGGATCTAAGGAATGGAACATAACACCTGTATTGTCAACTAAGTCATGGATAAAAGATGCAGCCCTAAAAGCAAAAGGCCTGGTTTCTGTATACTTTTATAATAATCATGTTACAACAGTATACAGAAACCAGGCTTTTTGCTTTTAGAACTGAATCGTTTATCCATGAATTTGTTGACTATACGGGTTTTCTATTCCATTGTTAAGATCTGTGAAAATACTCTCATTAGCAAAATATTTTTTTAAAAACTTAAATTTGGGTTAGAAGCTTGGTTCAAAAAGTCTAAGTGTTTTTTCACGCTTTATAATATAATCTATGCCATTTCACTCAACATTGACAGCTAGTCAATATTACCCACCTCATTTTTCAAATTAACCTAGACTAATCAAACAATATATCATAACAATTGTTAATAATTATTGAATCTAAATAGTATATTTTGAATAATTTTTTACTGTGGTTATCCCTAATAACAGCTGCTCACAAATAAAAAAATATTTTATACACAGATCCCCACCATAATTTGACAATTAAGTAACAAAAGATATGCTCTATTAAAATACTATGCAGAAGTTAGTATCCCAAATTACTTTCTACCACAATTTTTGTAAAACCAATTACTGTGAAAGCTACATCATATAATAAAGTTTTACTTTATTCATTATTATAGTAATAGATTAGTTGTTAAAGAGTATTCACCCTTTTCACTAAATTTCTCAGTACAGTAAGACATTCAATCCTGTCAATTAAATGATTAGTTATTACAGATATAAATAAAATAGATTAGAATGCCTTGATAGAGTACAATAATTGAAAGCTGACTGAGAGACTTGAGATGACAACAAAATTTTCTTTTCACTATCGAGAATCACTCTCACGTTGAAAGTAAAGAAACACAAGAATGAAGATTGAATACTATATAAAATCTTAAATTTCTAAATCTGACCCAGCATCTGTATTAATGCTCTCTATGGCATGTTGTAATCAAATTTAGAAATTTAAGATTTTGTATGCTAATGTTTTACTTAGCATTCAATCTTTATTCTTGTGTTTCTCTACTTTCAACAGCATTATTGTCAATAGTGAAGAGGAAATTTTGGTGTCATTATAGACAAGTCTCTGATTCAGCTTTCAACGTTGAGCTGAAATTATGCTCAACATTAAAAACTTAATTGTACTCTTATCAAGGCAATCTACCCTATTTTATTTATATCTATAATAACAAATTAATCGACATAGTTGGATTTTCTACTGTACAGAGAGAAATTTAGTGAAAAGGGGAATACTCTTTAACAAATATTTTATAACTATTTTCTATTAGTATATTTATTTAATCAAGTAAATATTTTTTACATGATGTAGTTTTCACAGTATGTAATTGGTTTTACAAAAAAAATGTGGTAGGAATTTACTTCTTGGAAGTAGTTATCAATAAAATGACAACAGATTTAAAACTGCACTCATGTGTTGGGTGCTGTTTTGTATCAAGTTTTTTTAAACCCCTGTCTCAGAATTTATATTTCCTAATTGGATTTATTTAATTCTACTTTATCAACAATGAATTTTTCAACTACTTTCAACAATCAACTATTTTTACAACAATAAATTACCCTTTAATGTACAAAACTATGCAAAAAATAATTTTCTTATCTGCAGAGCATTTACTAACTCTACATAGAAAAATAATTTAAATAAATTCTTTTGATTCATAAATTATATCTGGGGATGGGAGTCATTTTCCTTTCACATAAATTTATGAACTGATTTTCTCTTTCTTTTTTTTCCCTAGATGCTGTAAAGATGGAGCCAGAGGTACAGCGAAAGGATCCTGTTTTGTAGAAAATATAGAAAAAAATTGTGTAAATGTGCTATGTACTTTCTAAATAAACTATTTTTACTTTAAACCAGCTCTTTTCTGTATTTAAAAACATGTGTGTGTATAATTTTTCTCAAAATTACAATAGAAGATATTACTATCATAGTACTATTTCTCAAAAATAGTACTATCAAGTGTTGGATATTAAGTCCAATATAATAGAAAAGAAAATATTTTTTTAAAATGACATAAGAATTTAATGAATTACTCTTTAATTCACAAAACTATGCAAAAAATAATTTTCTTATCTGTAGAGCATTTATTAACTCTACACCAAAAAATAATTTAAATAAATTCTGAGCAAGTTTTCACAAGCTCACAAAGATGGGCTTCATCATACACACTACACATTACTCAGGTTTGAAGAATGTATCAAATTTATGTTTATAAATTTATCAAATTATGTTAATAAATTTTATACTGGGGAAGTACAAATTTTTGGGGTTAATTATTAAAGTAGTACTGTTTTACGTACTATAATCTCATTCTAAATTTAAAAAAAACAAACTGTAACCTTAGATCGAGTGGAAAGATGATTTAGCTTTAATGGTTGGTATTAATGTTATCTTAACTTTCAAATTTGGGTAAATGTATCTTAATGCAAAATGAGGTTTTGTTCTAACAAGTAAACTAGTGATTCATATACAAATTTTTAGGTAATAACAAAGATCAGTATTTGGTAATACCTAAAAATACATAAGGCAAAACTGGAAAAAATGCTAGAAATATGAAGGCAAAAAAAATAAAAGTGAAAGGGTTGATATCAGAGGTTAATCGTCAATGAAATAAATAATAATAAAAAGCATATAAACAAAAGGGTCCTACGTAAAACTTTGAAAAAATGCCGGCGGTCCGATTCTGGTAGAATGCTGGCATGATGCCCGGACCTACGGCACATTGCTGTTTACGAGATGGGTAGATGACGGTATGTCGACACCAATTATTGCTCCCGTAACCGGCCCGTCAACCTCCGGTTACGTTCCGGCTATCTGTCCGCATCGATGGCTTAATCGCGGCTGCCTAACGGTTCGTAGTCGGATGAACGATGGCTCGAATCCTACCGGAAGCGGCCCGGCAGTCGACGGGGTAGTCGCGGGCGAGAGGACACAGCCGTGACGGAAACGATACTGACCTAATGCGCCGGCCCGGCAGTGGTGAAATCGGCTGGCCGGAACCTTCCGACCCCGGCCCGATGCTTCTGTGTTTGTTGGGTATATATATATAAATATATATATATATATATATATATATATGTATGTATGTATGTGTATATATATATATATATATATATATATATATATATATATATCTTTGTATATATATATATATATATATGTATGTATATATATATATATGTATATATATATATATATATATATATGTATGTATATATATATATATATATATATATATATATATATATATACAGTAGAATCTCGATCGATCGTTTTCGGATCCATAGTTTTTCCGTATGTGTCGTTCATTTTATCCACTCCCAACTATCATATTGCTTTGTTATGTTACCGCATCTATCGTTTTCCCGCATTTATCGTTCATTTCAATTGGTCCCTTGAAAAACGATAGATCGAGATTCCACTGTATATATATATATATATATATATGTATGTATATATATATATGTATGTATATATATATACATATATATATATATATATATATATATATATATATATATATATATATATATATATACACTGCTGGCCACTGTAAATGCAACACCCTGAAGGAAACATGCAAATAACATGAAATTTACAACATGCATTAGCAGAGGTGAGATAGGCAAATGTTTACAATTTCAGCGCAGACGCACATCAAGCGCGACTTTGGTGCCACTTTAAAGCGCTATTTAAGCCTTGGAGATTTCGACGATTTCAAGTTCGGCAATTGTGTTTATCTTGTGGTTTTCTCCACTACAAAAAAACGATCAATTATGCCTCGTCGAAAACAGCGATCATCTTTTTATCAAGTATCCAAGTTCGACAGAGGAAGGATAGTGGCCTACCGAGATTGTGGATTATCTTTCAGGGAAATCGGTAGTCGAGTTGGACGAAACCAAACAACTGTAATGCGGATATGTGATCGTTGGATGCAGGAGGGTACGACGGACCGGCGTGTTCGATCGCATCCACCTCAGCGCACCACTTCACGTGATGACAGGTAAATTGTGCGCATGGCAGTGACGGATCGCTCAATAACATCACGAACCATAGCACAGCACATGCAGTCTGTAACGCATCATCCAGTGTCTGCGCGTACCATTCGATGCCGTTTGCAGCAGAATGGTATGTCCGCAAGACGTCCATTCCTTTGTCTTCCCTTGACGCAGAACCACAGACGTCTCCGCCGCCAATGGTGCGATGACAGAAGGATGTGGACGGCAGAATGGAATGAAATTGTCTTTACTGACGAGTCACGCTTCTGTCTGCAACACCACGATGGTCGCATTCGAGTCTGGAGACACCGTGAAGAGAGGATGCTGAACAGCTGCGTTATGCACCGCCACACTGGTTCTGCATCGGGTATTATGGTATGGGGCGGTATTGGATATCACTCTCGCACACCTCTAGTATGCATTGCCGGTACTTTAAACAGCCAGCGCTACATCTCCGAGGTGTTGGAGCCAGTTGTCCTTCAGGACTTGCCCACAGCCATATTTCAACAGGATAATGCGCGACCACACGTGGCACGCATTGTCCAACTGTTCTTCGTCAATCGCGAGATTGAATTGCTTCCCTGGCCGCTTCGGTCTCCGGATCTTTCGCCGATAGAAAACATGTGGTCCATGGTTGCTCTACGATTGACCCAGATTCCATCCCCAGCTGCCACAGCAGATCAACTTTGGCAACGTATGGAAGATGCTTGGTCTGCTGTACCCCAAGAACTCATCCAAAGTCTCTTTGAATCAATGCCGAGACGTGTGGCAGCGGTGATCTCCAACAATGGCGGCTACTCTGGCTACTGATTTTGGCAGGAACCACACTTCACAGAAGTATATAAATTTAATCATTTGATACTTGGTCAACATGTTATCTACAAAATAAATTTTGTTGTGATATCTCTTGTCTTTCTTGGTGTTGCAATTTGGGTGGCCAGCAGTGTATATATGTATGTATATATATATATGTAGGTATATATAGATAGATAGATAGATATTCATTCTTGGGCCAGCAATCTTTGGATACATGCTATCCGACCCTGTAACGAAAAGGTTAATGTTTAATTTTTGTCTGTGTAGTTTAATGATTTAGTATAAAAAATAAACAACCCCATCAATTTAAAAATTGCCCAGTAAAATGTGAAATCTCTGGTTATCAGGAACGAATTAATTCAATTTGCATTACTTCTTATGGGAAAAATTTCTTCGGTATTCGTCTTGAATTCTTGAACCAATTAACGACGAGCACCGGAGTACCACTGTACTAACAGCGTTTTAATCCTACTTTTCAAACAATAGGAAATATAGGTTTCTATTTTGATGTAAGGCTCTTTCAACTTGCGATCTTCAAAGGCGTGCAAATTAAGAAACCTCCGCGAACCTACTATTCGTTAAAAGTTAATTTGCGTAATGTCTCTGTTTGATAAGGGCTGATGCAGTTCCTTTTAGAATCTGGTCAAGTCGGAATTCTTTGAACACTTAAAAGCGGGTATCCATCATCGTTAATTTAAACGTGTCATGCTTCATGGAAAAGCAAATAGGTATTTGTGTTCAAAACGTAAGCCTCTTTACGTATAAATGGCATTTATTTCTCTCTGGGGAACGTCATAAATTTGAGGTCTGTCCGTTGAAAAAATAAAGGACTTGCGCAATTTTATTATCTGAGAAAATGGTATTGTACCCTGACAGGTCAATTTTTTTTCCAATTTGTATGGACTAAATATCCTCAGAATTTTTCTGCTGAATACCCGCACTTCGCTACGTAGTACATTCAAATTAAATACAAAGGTCAATGTATGCAATTAATGCCAAAAATATATATATTTATAATAAATACGACGGTCAGTGTATGCAATTAATGCCAAAAAACAAAACGAAAAATATATTTATGAAAAAATCGTAAAGGACAAAATAATGTAGAATTTATAGACAAAATAAGGTAGAAGAAAATATTCAAATTAAATACAACGGTCAATGTATGCAATTAACTTGTATGTTTAATATCCGTAAAACTTACTAATTTGAATTAAATTCTTCTTATTTGAATTAAACTCCATCTCAATTAGTCTAGTGGTTAAATTTTATCTTTTACCGTATTTTAGTATTTTTTTGTCAATTTATTTTGTTGTGATGCACGTGACGCAAAATTAATTTAAAGCATCACAAAAAGAAAAGAAACCACGTGATCAGCATTTAATAAATTAGATTCTAAAAATTAATCTTTAAAAATTCACCAAAAATCAGAAAGAGGTAAAAAATCGAAAAAGATTTCATTTTAAAGGAATTTTTCCGATCTTTCCCGTGATGTAAATTTTATAACCCTCAGATTATTGTTTTAAAGTTTTAATATATAGATAGGAACTGCATACCAGTACCTGTTGAACTCATGAAGTGTCAATTATATCCGGTACCTAACTAACGGCGAAGTTTCTTGGTAGAAGGTAAAACTGATCTGCAATAACAATTTTTTGGGTTTTTTGCCACTTGACTGCCGCATGCAGTAACAGATGGTAAGGAAAATACAACCTAGTTTACAATTGCTCAAAAATATAAACAAACTATGGAACTTCGACAAAATTATTGAATTTTTGGCGGAAAAGTTTTAAACTAAAATTTTAAAACTGGTCAAATTTAAAAAATATTCAAAAATTGCTTAAAACTATTTACTCTAATATCATTTCGGTTGAAGTAGTTCGCTCTAAATTTACTTCATGTTGATCGATTTTTAAATAAAAAATCTTACATCTTGTGCGCCAGACAAACACATGAAGAACAGAGCTAATCTTTGTAAGTGGTAACATAATTCTAAATCAGTTTTTCTTAGGACCTTTTAAGAGTCGGCTAGAATGTCTCATAGAATATCTCATTCAAGAATAAAGAACAATTTTTTAAATAATTTTCCGATAGTAAAGAACAATTTTTTTTCAATCACATCTGATATGGCATTACCTTTTTTTGAATGGTTCAAAATATCGATATTAATTACTTCAAAATGCTTTTTGATGTTAACAGCAAGAGTGATTTAAGGGAAACTATTTTCTGCTGGAAAGATTTATAACAAGCGATTTTCAACTGCAGATAAAGATTTAATGATCTTTTCTTTTCTAATGCGGAGGCACTTGTCGCTAGACATTCGCCTGTTAGTTCACCGCAGTTCTGCTGACTATTTTATTATGGGGGCACCATATAGGCAGACCAGCATTATCCCCTATGAAGACACGACACGTACGGAGATATTTTAGTGGACCACCCCCCCGCCAAGAAAGCCAGCTTGCAGTACTACAAGGCCACCTCGGCAGTAATTTAATGATTCTAGTATAGGTGCGTATACATATAGCGAACGAAGGCGAATGACGGGTAATGAACAAATTTGTTCACTAAATATATATGCAGCAAAGAACACCACCAACGTACTAGTTTGTCTTTACCACCTAACGTTCATGAGGCGGAACATCAAAGGAGGTTCGTGACTAGCCGTTGTTCCCTGTATGTGTACAGAACCCAAAGTTCAGCTTGGAATATTTTACTTCTTTCTTGGAATTCCATTTCGAGTAGGAAATTTAATTTCATTGTCCGTTATCGGTAATTGAGTTCCGCAATATCCCATGGATTAGAGTCATTCTTTGTCGTTATAACTCCTTTAATTATACCAATTCTCTACACGAAAATGAACAAACCGCTGCACAAGGATTTGGTTTGTTAATGGGAAAAGGCCAGTTGAATATCAAACTGAACGCTGAATTAGTTGGTTGAAATCTGGCCCAATTTGTTCATATCCCTTTTTTTTCTGCTGTATGAATAACCCACCTTAAGGTTTTGTTGTTTTTTTTATACACTCACTTCCAAAAGTTAAGCACGGAGAGGTAAAATGCGAAAAAAATGGACAAGTGCTGCTTTGATTGACATGAAATTCTGCAAATAAGTAGATCTACGTTTATTCATGAAACAAAACAAAGAATTACATACAGAGATAAAAAAAATATTGAATTTTCATAAATTATAAGATGACGTCATATTTGCGTCATTAACAAAATGATGTTTAAATTCAAAACAAACCACAAAAACCGACATTAATAGGGTATGTGAGCACCCCGCACCTTCATACAAAGTGTACAGCGTGTGATCATGCTTGTTACGAGGTGATCAACCACCGCAGAGTCCAGTAATCGCCATTCCTCCTGTAGGGCAGTTTCTAAATTTCTGAGAGAGGCTGGAGGTGGGAAACGTCTACATACAGCACGAACGAGGGCATCCCAAAGATTTTCAATTGGATTAAGGTCCGGCGAATAAGCCGGCCACTCCATATGCGCAATCCCCTCACTCTCCAGAAAGGCTTCAACGATGGCAGCTCTATGGGGACGGGCATTATCGTCCATTAAAATGAAAGAAGGACCAACTGCTACAGCGTACAGTTTCACAGTGGGGTCTAGGACTTCACCTCGATACCGTACAGCCGTCACAGAACCTCGCCTGGAGATGTGCAGATCGGTGCGATATCCGAATGAAATCCCTGCCCAGATATGATGCTTCCAACGCGGAATGCGTGATGTTCGGTGATGTTCTCGGGCCGATTGCGTGTGCCTTGATCCCTCCTGACCCTTACACACTTATCATCGGGTTGTAGGGCAAATCTGGACTCATCTGGGAACATAACTTGCCCCAATCAGACACAGTCCTATTCACTTGTTGGCGGCACCACTTTAATCGTGCCCTTCTGGATTGGACGGATAAAGGAACACAAACTCGTGGTACCCGGGAGTACAGACCATTCATGTGTAGCCTTCGACGAACAATATTGGCAGATACCGTCTTACCAATGGCCGCTGCAACCCCACATGTCACACGTGTGGAGGTCGATCTTCGATTCCGCTTGGCTACAGCAATATATCGATCTTCCGAGGGGGTCGTAACCCTTGGATGACCAGCTACAGGTCTTCAGACAATTGTTTGGCTGGTTTGGAATTGTTTCTATAATCGTGAAATGACGGAATGATGAACGCCGAAGAAGAGAGCAACATTTGTGATAGAGCCAGGGGTTCCCAAACTTATCCAAGTCGTGACACCCTTAAGAGAAGTAGAATTTTTTCACGGCACCCTTGTCATATAATATCTATCTGTGGTATATTATTATTATTTATATTATATATAATATATATATTTCATATTTGTACGACTATGAAGAAGAAATTAGAGAAGTAAGTGGTAAGAACATTAATAAATTAATGCAACTTGTGTTAAAAATCCCGCAAGTACTTTAATTGTAATTAATAGGAAAACATATTAATAAAATTGATAATAAAATTACCTTCCAAATGCTCTTGGTATATGTGTGTTTAGTTTTAGTGTGACGGGTGAGCCTGCTACTCACTGCACAATTATTCGAATTGCGGAATAAAGCTTGATACAGATACTCTTATTTCTTTTTTGACATTAATTTTCGAACGATATTTGCTCTTTATAACAGCAACTACTGAAAACCCAACTTCGCACAGATATGAAGTTGCAAAGTGAATGAAAATCCTTATACCTTTCGCACTTAGAATGGGATACTCATTTTTTATAGATATCCAAAACTCCGTCAAATCCAAACAAGCGAATTTCGCTTTCAGGATTTTGTCCCTCTATAGCTCAATTAGATTTTCTTCCTCTTGTGAAGCGAATTCTTTTGGAGCTTCACCATGGAATGGATCTTGAATCCACGCAAACTTCTCGGTTTGGTCTTCTGCGAAGTACTTTGCAAAATAGTCAGTTCGTTGTGATAGGTGCTCTGTGAAAACTATCAGCATGCTATGTGAAAACTTTTCCCCACTACATATCATGTATTTCTGCAATACAGAGGTCTTTTGGAGTAATATGTCTTTTGGAGTTATATCGGAATAGTCCTTACCAATAAATTAGATTGGAGATCATGGGCACTTCGCTGCACCCCTGATCCTTCTGCGCGGCACCCCAGGGTGCCGCGGCACACACTTTGGGAACCCCTGTGATAGACTGTCCTGCTTCAATGCGTCCGACAGCACGCCAGCGCTTGGAATCTTCCATTCATCTTCTGGAAGCTATAGACACACGTCTAGCTTGAAAACAAATCTTACGAATGTTCTAAACACCTTTCATCAGCATTTTCATGCAACTCCTGTAACCCTTCACAATGCCGGCTTCTTATACGACTGCCTGTTTTGCATATTTCTCGACGCGAAACCGTGATTGGATATTATGTAACATATTTGCATACTTCCTTCTACCTTTGCAGCAAATTTCAGCATCTTTAATTCAGATTGGCTTACGGAAATTAACATTTTCTTCTCCGTGCTTAACTTTTGGAAGTGAGTGTCTTTTCAAAAGGCTTTATACAGGGTTCCCACTTAAAGCCGTTACACCTCCCTTAACTTCTAAACGATAACAGCTTAGGCTATAAAGTTGGTGTCTAGGTATAGTAAAAAATCTATGCGCTACTCGATGAGACAACTTACAATGCCATCTATCGACAAATTTTGGAATTAGCTTTTTTATCTCAAAAACGGTTCGAAATATGGGAAAAAAAGTCAATTACGAAGTCAATTATGAAGTTGTTCACCATCATCGGTTTAGTAAGAAAAGATACCTTGCGCACATTTATGCTTAAAACAGAATGTAGAAAAAGAACATTTGTTTGGTTACGATTTTGAAAACTGTCGTGTCATAAAGAGTGGAAGAAAGAAAATGAGACACTTCCTTATCTTCAGGATCATTCATTTATGTTGCTGAAAATGCTCTCCATTAGCCACTATACACATTTGCACTCTGGACTGGATTATTTAGTCCGTGAGGTGGTCTTTTCGAGCTGCGCTCGCGTTTCATGACGCCATAGTGTTGAAAATCACGACCAAACAAATGTTCATTTTGTACATTCTGTTTTGAGTATTAATGTGCGCAAGGTGTCTTTTCTTACTAAATCGATAATGCTGAACAACTTTGTAACTGACTTTTTTCCCGTATCTCGTACCGTTTTTGAGATAAAAACTCTAATTCCAAAATTTGCCGATAGATGGCGTTGTCTCATCGAGTAGTGCAGAGCCTTTTTACTATCCTAGACACCAACTTTATAGCCTAAGCTGTGACCGTTTAGAGGTTTAGGGGAGTGTAACGGATATAGGTGAGAACCCTATATAAGCTTGGATCGCACATAACTAAAGAGTCTAGTGTTAAATTCGAACCTCCCACCCTGCTAATTAATCGTTTTAGCGTAATTTAGACTCGTTTTCTAGAATTGCTTTGTAGAATCAACAAGAGCCCTTTCTAGAACCCTTTCAGATCGCTTTCATAGGTTTTCCCGATTTTGACCCAAATCTAATCTTTACGCCACGAATTAAAATAAGCCCAAGGAAATCCTTTCGTACATAAAAAAATTCTTAGTAATATATGAATAAATATTGCATCCATATCTTGAATTATTTTCTTACTTCGAAAATAGAATACGTACTGAGTATGCCCGAGACTAAATAATAAAAATGAAAACGATGAAACGCGAAAGCTTCGCTGCTATGAATCAATAACAGCTTATCTCATGAGAAATGTAGTCTCCCTTATCTGCCCCAAAGAAAAATAATATCCCTTAAACGTATCTTGAAAAGTAATGTCCATCACTTATCTATTTTATACCAAATTCCTGTGCTTTAGTAAAGCAACACACGCCACTACACATGCTTAAATTATCATTCAGGACAAAACGCTGAAGGATTGTAAGAGATATCCTTCAAATAAAACAGAATACAATTTGAAATTTATTTCCCTTCGTTTCGCTCCTCTCAAACAAATCATCACATAATAGATATTTGAATAGGGAATTCATATACTCAAGAGATAAAATGCATCAGAAAAACATCGCTTCTTAAATATATAAAAGTATTTATGATACGAATTTCTTATCTCAGAACCAGAATGGAAAAATATTTTAAGATTTTTTCATGACTTTTTAAAGATATAGGGACCTTTTCGTAAATACAGTTGTTTTATGAAAAAATAATGCTATCTGTTCAATGTTGAAGTGATATGGGTAAAATAGATCTCAAAATAAATCAGGAACTTATAAAATACCCTAGCTTTGCCGTTAAATTGTATTTAGATCTAAACTAAGCAATACAGCTAATTGTTTTGGTTAATATGTCCTGTTCTAAAAACATGACCCAAATCTCCGCTTTAGTTCAGAATTTTTGTAGCAGCTTGCTCTTTATGGGGACTTATGGGGATAAAGAACTCAAAATCTATGTTCTTGAATAGGCGGATTATCTATCCGCTGATAATACACTGCTGGCCACTGTTAATGCAACACCCTGAAGGAAACATGCAAATAACATGAAATTTACAACATGCATTAGCGGAGGTGAGATATGCAAATGATTAGAATTTCAGCGCAGACGCACATCACGCGCGCCTGTGGCGCCATTTCAAAGCGATATTTAAGGCTTGGAGATTTCGACGATTACAAGTTCGGCAATTGTGTTTTTCTTGTGGTTTTTTCAAAAAAACGATCAATTATGCCTCGTCGAAAACAGCGATCATCTTTTGATCAAGTATCCGAGTTCGACAGAGGAAGGATAGTGGCTTACCGAGATTGTGGATTATCTTTCAGGGAAATCGGTAGTCGTGTTGGACGAAACCAAACAACTGTAATGCGGATATGTGATCGTTGGATGCAGGAGGGTACGACGGACCGGCGTGTTCGATCGCATCCACCTCAGCGCACCACTTCATGTGATGACAAGCAAATTGTGCGCATGGCAGTGACGGATCGCTCAGTCACATCACGAACCATAGCACAGCACATGCAGTCTGTAACGCATCATCCAGTGTCTGCGCGTACCATTCGACGCCGTTTACAGCAGAGTGGTCTGTCCGCAAGACGTCCATTGCTTTGTCTACCCTTGACGCAGAACCACAGACGTCTCCGCCGCCAATGGTGCGATGACAGAAGGATGTGGACGGCAGAATGGAATGAAATTGTCTTTACTGACGAGTCACGCTTCTGTCTGCAACACCACGATGGTCGCATTCGAGTCTGGAGACACCGTGAAGAGAGGATGCTGAACAGCTGCGTTATGCACCGCCACACTGGTCCTGCACCGGGTATTATGGTATGGGGCGGTATTGGATATCACTCTCGCACACCTCTAGTGTGCATTGCCGGTACTTTAAACAGCCAGCGCTACATCTCCGAGGTGTTGGAGCCAGTTGTCCTTCAGGGCTTGCCCACAGCCATATTTCAACAGGATAATGCGTGACCACACGTGGCACGCATTGTCCAACTGTTCTTCGTCAATCGCCAGATTGAATTGCTTCCCTGGCCGCTTCGGTCTCCGGATCTTTCGCCGATTGAAAACATGTGGTCCATGGTTGCTCTTCGATTGACCCAGATTCCATCCCCAGCTGCCACAGCAGATCAACTTTGGCAACGTGTGGAAGATGCTTGGTCTGTTGTACCGCAAGAACTCGTCCAAAGTCTCTTTGAATCAATGCCGAGACGTGTGGCAGCGGTGATCTCCAACAATGGCGGCTACTCTGGCTACTGATTTTGGCAGGAACCACACTTCACAGAAGTCTATAAATTTAATCATTTGATACTTGGTCAACATGTTATCTACAAAATAAATTTTGTTGTGATATCTCTTGTCTTTCTTGGTGTTGCAATTTGTGTGGCCAGCAGTGTATTTAGCGATAATAATAATTTAAATCTAGCGATATAGCGATAGGCGGATAATTAGCTATATTAACTTACATAGTTCTTAGCTATATAACTTTAAAATGATTTCAGTCATTTTGTCTTTATCATTTTAGGTTCTAGGGACTCCTGTGCTCTGATTAAATGTTGATGTGAAGGAAAGTTCTGCGTAGGCTTGTTTTGGAGTACTACGGTCAATTGTTTGCTACACAAGGTCTAATTAGACCGGGACTTACAATTTAAAGCCGATTCCGAACAGCTACAAACATCCACGCTAACAGTGGGACTCGAAACCACAGGATCTGAGGCGAAACCCAGCGCCCTAGCCATTCGACCATCACCTGACTGATTCTGCGTAGGGGAAACCCAACTAGACGTTTTTCTCTGTTTTGTCTTCTTTACTTGTACGTACTTCTTAATTACAATGGGCTCAGGGGCCCAGGTTGGTAAAGGCAGCGAGCCAGGGATCTGAACGTCCTTGCTTCGATGCCGGTCGCTGACAAATCCACTGCTATGTAGACTAACTTCGGCTGGTGCACAAAAAATCTGTCGTGGCTTCAATATCCTCCAAGTTCCCAAATTTACCTGTGGAGGTACGGGTCAAGTGTCTCCAGTCTCGTCACTTGATTCGGTTCAAAATTACGGGACCGGTTCATAGGGGGCGAAGCTGGTTCACCTATATGGTGCCCCCATAATAAGGAAGCCAGCAATATCGCGGTGATTACAGGCGAATGTCTAAGGTCAAGGCCTCCGCATTGAAAAAAATGTCTTAATTACATCAAGTTACCCTTCAAACACATAACTGGAAAAGTATCCATTATAATTTGGTTATTTGAATGATTACATTTCGTTTGCATAATCTTCAAATCAATTTCATAAACCTTAGTTATCATTCGACCAATTTTAACTGCAGTTCTTGGTAATCAAACACGGTGCGCATTCCTGCTGTGAGCAATACAATCACAGCATTTTAATCTCCGAAACCATTCTATTCTGGGCGAAATAATAAGGCACAAGATAAAGTGAACTCGTTTGTAAAAGGAAAAGGAATTTAATGACCTTTCCGGAAATATAAACTGGAAAATTCGTTCCCGACAAAAGATGTGGAAGATTTTCGGGGGCTTGTTTGAAAGGGACTTATTCGGCTCGACGAAATATTTGTTTCGTTCGTTTCGAAAAGTACAGCTGTAATCAGTGGAGCATCATTATACTGCTGTTCCAGACAAACGGAAAATATTATTGCATTATGTTGGGTATTTCGTGAAAAGAATCTTTGGGAAAAATAAAAAGTCAAATGTTTCTTTAGACGCGATATACGTATATAAAGTTTCGTTGTGTGATCATGAACGATGGGAAATAAAATTTAACCTTTGTTACTCCTTTTTTAGCAAAGTTTATTTAACGTGATAGGGTTCATGTGGTATATTGTGACAAGAATTTCAATAAAAGCGCAGTAATGGAAGAGTTTTTAGGGTTCTCGACTTTTATTAGTCCACAATGTTATAAGGTTCATGTTGAATTCAATAAAAGCACAGAAATGGAAGAGTGGTTAGGGTGCTCAATTTCAACCAGACAGCAAGGTTATAGGTTCGTGTTGTATATCTTGGTTAGAGTACAGAAAAAGCTCACTATTGGTAGAGTGTTTAGGTTGCTCGACTTTTACTAGTTCACAGTGTTATATAATTCATGTTGTACTTCTTGGCAAGAGTTCAATAAAATCACAGAAATGGAAGAGTATGTAGGTTGCTCGACTTTACCAGTTCACAAGGTTATAAAGTTCCTGTTGTATATGTTGGCAAGAGTTAAATAAGTTATACAGTAATGGAGAAGTGTTACGGTTGTTCGACTTTACAAGTCCACAAAGATTGTAAGATTCATGTAAGGGAGATGTTGTCAAGAGTTCAGTAAAAGCACAGTAATGGAAAAGAGTTCAGGTTTCTTGAATTTACCAGCCAATAAGATCCGTTTCAAATGTTCCAGGACCTTGTTGACTGTTCCTGGATAGGTTCGCCTTCCTAAAAATATATATTCTAAGCAACTTAGGTAAAACATATTCAACAGTAAAGATATGCAGATACTTTCAGTCTTGGTGTTATTAATGTTATTATGAAAGAAATTTAAACACATTTAGAGACATTAAAAGATTTACCAACCTCAAGGGAACCTTCAAAATGAGCTTCTACCGCCTATCGGTATTAACATTAATTACACTACTGGTCAAAAGTATTGCAAGTTTGAGAAATCTAACATTTTTTCAAGAATAAACCCCCCAAAAGTAATATTTTTTCAATTAAACTGATTTTTTCAAGTGCATATGAGATGGAGAAGTTTCAAGGTATTTCTTCATATTTTCTGATGCAAACTTTACCAACGACTGCGTCATCCCGAATGTTTATTATAAAAACAAACCGACTACGTATAATTTCATTTTGGTTTGTTGCACGGCTGAAGTCCATGCCATTGCTGATTTCCTTAAAATTAAACTTTGCTTTTCTTTTAAAACGTGTGAAGTAACTCCTCGGCAGCGTCAGGCTATTACTTTAATGCATCAAGAAAGTATTTCAAATGTTAGGATTGGTCATCGGAGCGGCTGAAATGAGTCGACTGTTTTAGGCCTCATAAAGACATTTAAAACAGAAGGAACCGTGGATAAGAAGCCTAGAAGTGGTCGTCCGAGGTTATCTTCGAAACGTGCTGATGCTTCCTTGACACTATTATGCAGAAAAAATAGGTTTCCAAGCTCTGCTACACTTGCAAGAGAATGGAGTGAGTCGACTTCTGTCACTACCAGTTCCAGAACAGTTCGCAGGAGGCTCCGTGAAGCTGGTTTCACAGAACATGGTCCTAGGAAAAATCCAGTTCTTAGCAAAGCAATGTGGAAAAAACGATTGGACTGGACCAAGATTCTCAAAAATTGGAGTATTTCGAAATGGAGACAAGTTTTGTTCAGCGACGAAAGACGATTTTCTTTAATGCCTGACAAACCTGCCCACGTTTGACTTAAAGCAAAAGAGAACACGAGTCCAGACTACCTGGATCGTACAGCAAAACACTCAGAAAGCCAAATGGTGTGGGGCTGCATGTCATATAAATTATCTGGACGACTGCATTTCCTGCAGGGAACTATGAAGAGTGACCAGTATATTAGTGTGCTGAAGGATCGATTGATTCCCAGTACTCATGACATGTTCCCAAGGCAGAAATGGGTATTTCAGCAAGACCTAGCATTTTGCCATACATTCAGAAATGTAAGAAAAACTTTAAAATTAAATGATTAAATTAAATTTAATTAGATTTCAATTCTGACCGCTAAATCGAAACATTCCTTATTTTAGGTTAAGGCTTAATTTGCAAAACATGGTATTAATGTTTTCCCATGGCCAGGAAAAATTCACCAAATTCAAATCTTATTGAGAATGTATGGAGTATAATAGGAAGGAAAATATCTCAAAATCGTCCCAGAACAAGCTCCAGATCAATCCAGAACAAGCTCCAGAACAATCGTCCACAGCTTCAAGAAACAATAATTGAAATTTGGCACCATGAAATACCAAAAGAAGTGCTGCAAAACCGTGTGGATTCCATACCAAAAAGAGTGGCTGCTGTAATCAAAGCCAGAGGCAGCCCAGCAACATATTAAATGCTTTTCGGTTCAATTGCACCGATTTATTATCTTTTCTGCCGAGGAGAACTTGAAATTGTTTCTTTATTTCATTTTATTCCCGGAAACCAAAATGGATTCCAATTTCTGATAAGTTGTACGTTTTTTTATGCAATTTTTTTATAAAATTAAATAATTATTTTTGCTCAATAACTTAATCATATCTTGTCTTTAAGGGGACAGAGGACTTTCAAAATTGAGAAATTTGTCCAAAAATTCGATTTTTTTTATTTTATTGAATTGTGAAACTACGGACGAGTAGGAATGTGTTGCAAAATGAATTTTTAATTTCTGTGATTACTTTCCTAGTTATAGGCATTTGTATTTAATTTAGTTATTATGTGGTTACTAATAGCAATAACTTTAAATGTGTTTTTCTCAAAATAAAAATTTTCATGCCATACGAATATTCAAACTGCTCCAGGCGCATTTCTAATTATCGTATTGCTTTGAAATTTAAGTTTTATATACTTAACTGTATATCAAATAAATCTTATTGAAAAAAATTATGCTTCGTAGTTCAGAATTTCTAAATTTTGTACTTGAAAAGATGATTTATAGTTATTATGCTTAATAAAAAGGGTGTTTTCACTATTATAATTTTTTTATCTTTATATTTTTAATGAATAATTAAAATAAGCAATAAGTTTCATTGATAGCTCTATAAGGTATCCTGTAAATAAAAATTGCCATGTTATATGCAAAAGAAATGCGCATGAAACATTTTTAATTAGGCCAATTTTTGATATAATTAATAATTTATAATTCATAAATTATTAATATTTCATCTTTAAATTTTATCCACTTTTATATGTCTATGATACTAATCACATATTCAAATTTCAAGCAAATCCATTCAAAACAAAAAAAGTTAGATTTGAAGGTCCACTGTCCCCTTAAACTAATTTAACATATTGACGTTAAAAAATATCATCTGAATAGTAAAAATAATTTTTTTTAGCTTATTCTTGAAAAAATGTTAGATTTCTCAAACTTGCAATACTGTAAGTAGTGTAACTGATTCCAGTAACACAGATGGTATTTAGGACGCGACTCGGACTGTATGCAACTGATGCCGTTCCTGATCGAAAAACAATCCTGCGATGGGTTTAACCCTTCAGTGGTCGCGCCAATTTTCGGAACACCAGCAGGCGCGCGTTGCACAAAGTACAACGTCTCTTTAAACCGTGATAATTACTTTTGTAATAAACTTTTTTTTTATCAAATTGAATATAATAATTCTGTGTTTTATGACAAGAGATAAAATGTTGATAATATAGAGATATATTTATAATTAAAGGCCAAAGAATGCAGATACATTTGCCTTATTTCAAAACTGTCCGGTTTAATGCATCTATGGACAACTTGCAAATCGATTCCTAAAATGTCCAAAAACCTAAAAACCAATGAGATTGTCCATCTTCGTGATATGCAGGATACCGTGTAATAGCTGCACATTTGATCTACTACATCAACTCCTGCTTTTGTCGTATTGTAATCCAGTATAATCGCTGGTTTACCACGGATAAATCACGACTAACAATGAATGGAAAGGAATACAAGGGTCATAAAATCAGACCTGCATTAGAAAGGGTTTCGCTATAAATAGAAACTGCTTAGAACATTCAAACCTTACATGTAAAAACAAAGAATTCAAAATTAGAAAAATGTTGCACTCTGTACATGGACGCGCCCGCTGAAGGGTTAAAACGAGTCGTCAAGTGGGTCTGCATTACCATGGAAACCAAGTGGTCATCCTCGGAACATTAGAACACCCTAAAATGAGCAACAAGTACAGGTGTCCCGTATACGTCAGGAAGTTGCCGCCGTTCTCCCAGAGATGACCAACAAAGTGATCGAAAACTTTTGAGAACAGCATCGGCAATGCTTCGCAAATAATGGACGCCACCTGGGTGTTGTTATTTTCAAAACCTAGTGGAAAAAAAACAAGATTATAAGTACTTTTCAAACATATAAAGCTTTTTCCTGTAAATTGTTTAGTTCATTGTTTATTATCCTTTGAAATGTGGGATTCCATTCTTATGCACGCTATATTTTGAATTTATTCTGTTAAAACGAGTTTCCTAAGTGCAGTCGCAATGAATATATTTTTAAATTTAACTCTGTTTTGAAATCAACCCTTTTATTTTCATACAGAATTTTAAACTTAGAGCCTGCTATCGCATTAATAATATTAATCTTATAGCAGGAAATTAACGTTCTGAAAATAAGTACATATAATTAAGTGTACGAAAAATATCTCCTAACTTGTCGAAGAAAATCCAGAGAAAGAAAATAACATCCTATCTCCTGACAGCAGTTTTTTTCCTTTAGAAAGAAAAGCGCAATCAAATAAAGGTGCCACATAGCGAAAACTTAGTTATAATCTGTTATGTACTTAATAAAAGCTTATCACTTTCTAGGAAAATTTCCCCTTAACCAATTTGATTACAAAAGAAAGAATTCGGGTCTTATAGAAACTTGTAAAGTAATATATTCAACTACAACCAGAAAAAAAAACTTTACGGGCATATTTTATCAACGCAGTACTGTAGTTTATTAAGGGATTTGAATTTAACTATATACCTCTTGCAGACATTTTCATGCTAAAGAAATTTTCCATTTGGGTTCTTATCCCTAAAATAAATTGTTCATTGACGTATTGTTATGATATTGCAGTTTACTCTAATTTTAATTTAATGTGTATACTTCATTTAATACACCATACTATCAATATATATATATATATATATATATGTATGTATATATATATATGTATATATATATATATATATATATATATATATATATATATATATATATATATATGTATGTATATGTATATATGTATATATATATGTATATATATATATATATATATATATATATATATATATATGTATATATATATATGTGTATATATATATATATGTTAAGGATTAATTAGAGAGAGGAGAATAGTTAAGATAATTTAAAGGGGGGTTCAGGGTAGTTTAATTTCGTGGCGTCAAACGTCACTAATTTCCACAATTCTTAAAGTAACGCGAAACGCGCAACAGATAAAAAAAGGGAAATTCTCCGCATGGAGAATCCAACTTGATTACAGGTTGGCTCCACCCCAGCCTCATCTTCGGTGCTTTTGTCTTACAGGATTCTAGAAGCTTGAAACAAAGGTTTTTATCAGATTGGGATTAGATATGTACGCAACTAGACGTGGTCGCTCGTCGCGAACAGAGATGGTGAAACTTGGCACAGACTGGATTGAGTTTCACATGAAGTTAGCTAATAAAGGTCTTGCATGTAATTAATAGTATTTCTTTACCACAGGCCTACGTTTATTGACTGCTAATTAAGCAATTATTTAGGGAAAAAGTTATGCGGGAATTAACATGTAGATAAGACGCGTCACACACACACACACACACACACACATATATATATATATATACATACATACAACCAATGGGTGGAGTTGGTTCACCTATACGGTGTCTCAATTGAAGTCAACCAACGATTCTCGAGCTTAAATTCCGAACGTCTTCATTGACTAGTGCCCCATACTGGCAAACAATGCAGTTTATCTGCGTTTCTTACAATCGTAAATGTCTATTTTTGCCTTTTTTTCTCACAACTCTAAAACTAATCAAATAGTGTCCACAACAAGAGAGACCATTAAGGTTTAGTTGTTTGGTTTAGAGCGCTTCACTTTGCAACACGAGGGAATATACAACATGACTTGAATATGCAAAGAACACACTAGCAAGGCCTCCATATGAAGTAAAAACAGAATACACACAGAAATGTCTTTAATTAAGCAATTTTTCAGACACTAGCTCCTAATTAACACTTCTTTATTGACTACACCAGCAAGACCGCTGTTCCACGTAGCAGAAAAGCATTTAATTGAGCAATTTTTCAAGACACTAGTTCCTTATTAGCGCTTCTGTATCGAAATAAACTTCATTACCTAGAAACTATTCCTATTAAGTAAATACTGTCTAAAGACAATTGTCAGCAGGAAACTTCGTTAAATGGCGACTCGATTTTATTTAATCACTTTTAACATTTATTTCTATAATTTCAAATTTTTTTTTAAGGAAATTTCCGTTGCCAAGTTAGAGGAAGCAAACTCATTAGAAATAAACGCACACGAAATAAATGTTTCTAATATCACTTTTGTTTTTATTATTTCATGGTTCTTTAATATTTGTCACTTTAAGGAAACGACTTATGCAAATACTATCTTAATTGCAGCAGAAAATGCTTGGATAACGACCTTATTCTTTGTCTTCAGGTTGCTGACCCATACATTATAATTTTTGGAGAAGAATTTGATGGTGTAAGGAACGAGTGCGCTTTCTTATTTATTTAATCACTGCAGATGAAAATATTCGTTGAGAGATAATTTTTTTCTGTGATGGGAAAAGAAATAAAGAATAAGATACGATGAGAGCTAAGCATAGTAATTGCAGAATAATCCTAAAAAAGGTCCCCTGTGCAAACGAAATATATAAAATTGAAGAATCAAGCTTCTGAAACACTCCATGTCGATGTTGTGGCGTTTGTTCAAGAAATAACTAACCAGTCCAGTACGCCATTATTTTGCAAGCTCCCCTCCCACAGAAGAAAAAGCGTCTTAACGCTCTGAAATCGAAACTCTGTGTGTACATACTTGTTAAAATCAACAAGCAGAGAAAGCCCGAGCAAAAAACCCCGTGATAGTATGTGACAATGATTACGTGAGTCCGAGCGCGTGGTAGACAATTAATTATCGATGATTTCAGGAGCGCGTGTTGAATGGGTCACACCATGTGATCTCCACTGCAAGCTAGCTGAAAAGCGAATACTAATAATAAATCTGGGGGCAGCGTGATGCAACTGTACTTGAATCCTGGCTTTTCAAAAACATCAACACTTCCGGAATGCGGAGCTCAGTATAAACATGTTAGTGAACCATTCTTTTTTTAAAGCCCCGAATGTCTGAAAATTGCTAGACGTTTTCGAGTGGTTTTAATTACATTAACTGGACTAATTAATTGGGTTTTCTTTAGATTATATATATATATATATATATATATATATATATATTGAATAAAACTGAAACTCGATATTAAATTAACTATAATTTGAAAGCATCATTAAACAACTTCAATTGCCTTGAAATTTTATTTAAGTTACTTTAATATTTCGTAGAAGTATTCACTTGAAAATATATCATAGACTAAAAGAACACACAAAATCAAACTCAATATTTTAACGAGTTGCCACACTGAAAGTAAACAAAAAATTTAAAGATACTGAAACACAGAAAAGCAATAATGTCAAAAACTCACTAAATGGGCACGTGCCCTCTGCCGGAAGGTTTTGTCTTTAAATGAAATTGAACGTTCTCCCCACCTTGAAACCACCCAAGGGTTCCAAAAAGAGAAGAAAAAAATCATTATCACAACCATAATCAAGTTAATCAAGTGGTAATTTGCATAGTTTTGAAATTGGTCCTTTTAAGAGTCCACTCTCACATTTCACAGTTACTACTCTAACTTTATCATCCTTGCTTGAATTAACTTCTAAAACTCTAGCAAGTTTCCAGTGTAAGGAAGGGACAAGTTCATTTTTTTATGAGAACGAGATCACCAATAGCAATATTGGGTTTAAATGAACACCACTTTGGACCTTGCTGCAACTGGCTTAGGTATTCACTGCTCCACCGACGCCAGAACTGTTGCAGAAGTCGCTGCACAAATTCCCAATGCTGTAAGCGTGAGATTGGAGTGTTTGTGAAGTAGGGCTCTGGAAAAGCAGTCAAGGGGGCACCAACAAGAAAATGACCCGGTGTAAATGCTGACAAATCATTTGTGTCCTCTGAGCTTAGACAAAGAGGTCTTGAGTTTAAACAAACCTCGACGTGGCAAATCAGAGTTAGGAACTCCTCAATAGTTAGAAGTGCATCACCCATGGTTCTTTTGATGTTAAATTTCATACTCTTCACACCAGCCTCCCAGAGGCCTCCAAAATGAGGAGCTGAGGGTGGATTGAAGCTCCATTTGATTCCTTGTGATTCGGAGAAGCTTGCAACACTGGCATCATTTGAAGAGGATAGAAGTGATTTCATTGTTCTTCTCAACTCACTGTCTGCTCCAACAAAATTAGTTGCACGTCACTGTATATTTTGCTTGGTCTACTACGTCGGGCAATGAATCTTTTCTAAGCTGCTATGAAAGCCTTGGAAGTAAGGTCACTTACCATCTCAAAATGGATTGCCCCAGTAGAGAAACATACAAAAACTGCAACATAAATCTTAAAAGATTTTTTAAATCGACCAGATCTTTCTTTGCATAGAAAAGGGCCTGCATAATCAACGCCAGTGACAGCAAAAACTCTTGATGGTGTAACTCTTGAAAGGGGTAAGTCACCCATAAGTTGAGTATTTGGAGTAGCAGAAAGTCGAAAACATGTAATACAGTTTCTCACGAAACACCTCACAACATCTCTTCCACAAGGTATCCAAAACTTTTGATGGATCACAGCTAACAATAGTTGAGGTCCAGCATGGAGGTGTAGACGATGAAAATATTGCACAATTAAATTTGTCACACGATGATTTCGAGGGATGATTATTGGATGTTTCATATCTTCAGATATGTTAGCTTTTCTGAGTCTACCACCGACTCTAATTATGCCATTAGCATCTAAAAATGGGCATAGTGATAAGATTTTGCTTGATGAATTTAAATCCTTTCCAGATTTTAGACATATTAACTCTTGTGAAAACTCAATGCTTTGAACACCTTTAATTATATTCTCCGTTGCTTTTGATAACTCATTTGCTGTAAGACAGCCCATAATCTTTTCAGAAGATTTAGAACAGTTTCTTATGAAACGTAAACACCAAGCTGTAACTCTGCACAATTTTGACCACGAAGAAAATTTAAATATGAATGAAACATCTTGATACTGAACAGCAGTTGAAATGAAACTCTTTTTTCTTCTTTTAAATGCAATTCTCTAAAAGAAAACTCTTTTACATTATCATCATTGTCGTATGGTATGGTTGGTTGTCTGAGCCAATCTGGACCACATGTCCACATATCACACTGAAGGAATTCACAAGGGAAAAATCCTGTTGCACAGTCAGCAGGATTTTGATTCCCTGGCACATGGCTCCTCTTTAAACCTGGAACTGCTTCTTGTATCCAAGCAACTCGATTTGCTACAAAGGGTAGCCAGCGACGAGGCTCTGAAGCTATCCAAGCAAGTGTAACTTTTGAATCTGTCCATGCAAAACACCTTTTGATCGGAATGTTGAGGGCGGGCAGCACAAATTCAAGTAAATTAGCCAAAAGTAATGCAGAACAAAGTTCTAACCTTGGAAGTGATTGTTGCTTTAGAGGGGCAACTCTAGTTTTTGATGTTAGGAGAGAAACCTTCACAAATGTATCAGAAGCAACTGAACGTATGTAAATAACAATACAGTAGGCCTTTTCAGAAGAATCACAAAAGGCGTAAATTTCTATCTCAGAAGCATTGGAACTCAGTACACATCTTGGAATTTTTAACTTTGTATGTAAAAACAATTGCGACTGAAACTTTCTCCATTTCTTGTTACACTCGTCATTGATTTCATCATCCCAACCACATTTGTTACTCCACAGTTCTTGCAGAAGAATTTTCGCAACAATCACCACAGGTGCTAACCAACCCAAAGGATCGAAGATTCTAGCTATCTCTGAAAGTATTGTCCGTTTTGTACACACTGATTTCTCATTAATGGAAACTGTAAACTGAAAAGTATCAGTAGTTGGACACCAAATAACACCAAGCACCTTAACCATGTTGTCACTGTCTGTCTTTAATTAAGAAACTGGAGATCTTAACTCCGGAGGAAAACATTGCAAAACAGATGGTATATTGGAAATCCACTACCGTAGCTTGAATCCACCCTTTTCCATCATGTGCAGCATTTCATTAGCTAGATCAGCTGCTTCAGCTTCTGATCCTGAACCAGAAAGCAGATCATCAACATAATAGTCTCTCAAACAAACAGAAGATGGCAAGGGAAATGTTTCCTTCTCATTAATAGCAGGCTGTTTTATTACACGTGTTGATAGAAAAGGTGCACTTGCTGTGCCATATGTCACTGTTGTTAACCGGTAAGTTTTGATTTGCTCACTTGGATTTTTTCTCCACAAGATTTTTTGGTAATTAGTGTCCTCAGGATGAACTTGAACCATTCGAAACATTTTCTCGACATCAGCACATAGTGCAACTTGATATGTTCGAAATATTAGAAGAATGGGAACCAATTCCTGTTTCACTCTGGATCTAACCATTAGGATATCATTTAGTGACAAGCCAGATGTAGTCTTGGCAGATGCATCAAAAACAACTCCAGCTTGGTAGTTATACTTGAAGGTTTTATTACACAATGATGAGAAAGGTAGTATTCTGATTTATTATTGTGCTCTGACTCGGATACTTCTACCATGTGGTTATGTTCCAAATACTCAGTCATAAAGTCTCTATATTGTTCATACATATCAGGGTTAGAAGAAAGTTTTTTCTCACGGGAATACAAACGACGTAAGGCTAATTGTTTGGAGTTACCCAAAAGATCAGATGAAGAGTAAAAAGGTAATCGCACGGTATATTTGTCACAGTCTCTGGTGTAAGTATTTTGAAAATGTTTTTCACTGGCTTTCTCAGATGCAGTTAATGGGTTTGCTGTAGGAACCGTATCAAGTTTCCAGAAATTTGACACTTAAGTATCAGTGTCCATTTGGATGTTGTTGACGTGAATAGTAGTTTGCTTGTTTGCTGTAAGAGACACACTTCCTGAAATTATCCAGCCTAGCTGGGATCTAACAGCAAACGGTTTATTATCGCCTTTTAATGTCTCTCCCATAAGCATTGGTAAAGAGACATCTACACCCAACAGAATGTCAACTGGACTGGATTTATAAAATTTTGGATCTCCAAGGGTTATATCACTGAATTATTCTGCATAAGATGGGTCTATGGAAGAATGTGGTAGTTCACCAACAATTTTATGTAACACATACACAGGGATATAGAAGGTGTCTGTGAATTTGTAATGTGGTATAAAATTAATCTCTGTTATTCCATTTGTTTGTGAATTTGATGAACCAAGACAAGAAATAAATACCTTAGCCTTTCACTTTTGTAAACCCAACCTTTCTACACAAGATTCAGTAATAAAACTGGCTTGCGAACCAGGATCGAGGAGGACACGACAATATTGATAACCTCCTGCAGAATCTTGCACTCGAACAAAGGCTGTACACAACATCACAGGATTTTGAACTCTGGGTTCAGAAATGTATGTTAATACACTGAAGTGCCACTGAATTGGGGATAGCAAAGCCTATGCAAATTGTGTAGCGCTGCGCATCATGTATGCGCAAGTGAGGGCGTTGTGGTAACTGCATATATAGCGCGTACTGTGGTTGTTCTGAATTAGTCGTTGGAATTGCCAGTATGGGTAAACTGCCTGATTTAGACGCCTTCGATCGCGGACAAATCGTAGGTGCGCGACGCATGGGCCATTCAATTTCCGAAATCGTCAGACAGCTAGGATTCTCAAGGTCGACAGTGTCAAGAGTATACCAAGAATACATGGATGGTGGAAAAAAACTAGCGATCGGGCAAACTGCATAGAACAATTAGCCTTGACAGTGCGTGGTGAGAGACGGCTCAGGCGTATTGTACGTAGCCAGCGAAGCCAAACATTAGCTCAAATTACCACCCAGTTTAATGACGGTGCGAGTCGTACAGTCAGTAAACGGACTGTGCAACGCTCGCTTCACCGTATGGGTTTCGGGATCCGTCGACCTACGAGAGTAACATTGCTCTATACTCGCCATCGGGCTGCACGTCTTGTCTGGGCAAGAGAGCACAGAGACTGGAGTGTAGAGGACTGGAAACGAGCAGCATGGAGTGATGAGTCTCGATTCCGACTACTTAACACCGACGGGAGGCTGAGAATATGGCGTCAGGCTCATGAAGCCATGGATCCTGCATGCCTGGCTGGAACTGTACAAGGGCATGGTGGCTCAATCATGGTCTGGGGTGTTTTATCGTGCCACAGTTTGGGATCTTTGGTGCGTGTACCAACCTCCCTCAATGCAATTTGGTACGTAGAGTTGCTGGGTGATCACCTCCATCCGTTTATGCTGTTCTGTTATCCGCACGGTAATGGAGTTTTCCAGCAAGACAACTGTACCTCTCACAAGTCCCGGTTGGCTACTGGCTGGTTGGATGAGCATTCCTCTGACTTCTCTGTCATGAATTGGCCACCTAGAAGCCCAGACTTAAATCCTATTGAGCATCTTTGGGATGTTTTGGAACAAGGCGTGAAAGGCCATCACACAGCACCAAAGAACCTTACTGAATTATGGACAGCTTTAGCCAATATTTGGCAAGTCATTCCCGTGGAACGTTTCCAGAAACTTGTTGAATCTATGCCTCGTCGTGTGGCAGCCGTTATCAAGGCCAGAGGAGGTCCAACTCGTTACTAGGTAGGTATCCCTAATTCAGTGGCACTTCAGTGTAGAATCATTCACATTGGAAGCCTTTGTACGTGAAACTGATACGCTACTTGAATTGGTCTGAGATTGTGGGATGAATTGTTGTGCATCAGGTGAAAGTGTTGACTCAACAGTATGTTGAGACTCTCTTGATCTATCTTGACCAGTTTTGAAACACAAGGCAGTATGATGCCTTTTATCACACACTCTACAATTGTACTTACTTCTACACTGAACTAAACTGTGACCAGAGATCAAACAGTTAAAACAAACATTATGTTTTATCACAAATTCTGAACGCTGTTTAACACTGAGTTTCAAAATGCATCACACAATGGTAGGGAATGGTTAGTCTTGCAATAAGCACACAAATTATGACTTTTAACCTCTGAAGAAAATGATGAAACTCTAGAATGATGAATTGCATTTTTGCTCGTTGAATTATGCCCTTGTTGGACTTTTCTCTCATTGCCCTTTATCTGGATTGTTCTTGCATGTTTCTCTAAAAAGTCCGGCAACTCTTTAAGGGTGGGAATCTCGTTGTATTCCATTTCACGTTCCAACCAGCTCCTTGTAATGTAACTGAGTTTGGACTGGATGATATAGAGGAAAATGGTATCTGCAAAGTCTTAACCTTCATGTTAAGACTTTCTAATCTACACACACACTCTTTTGTTGAATCAACCAAAGATAAAATTTGAGGTGCAGTCTCTGTTGTCATTTGTGAAAAACTGAGTATCTTGTCAATATATGTAAACACAATGTCTCTTTTGTTGGAGTATCTATCGGTCAAAAGATCCCAAGCAATCTAAAAATTTGAGTTATAGCGAGAGATTGAACAATTTTTAATGCATCATTTTTTAGAGAACTCTTTAAGTATTGCAATTTTTGTCCATCAGATAATTTATCATTATTTTTTATTGAAGCTTGAAAAATATCACTGAACGCTAACCATTCGTCCAAGTTGCCGCCAAAGGCAGGAAGAGTTAATTTCGGCAATTTAATATCCACACTATTTGAAGAATATGTAAAAGTAGAATGAACAGTTTTTGGTTTTCCTTGAACTCTCAGAATCTTAACATTTAAATCGTCTATGATGTCTTGAATTTCTTGAGATTTGTCAACAAACTTCTCAACATCTAACTCTTTACACTGTACAAAAATTTTTCCAAACAAGTCAGTAATTCTTGCTGAAATGACACTCAACCGTTTCTGAGCTACCTCGAATTCTACAAAATCAGCATTTTGTGTAGAAACCTCAATTTTCTCTTTCAACTTTGCTAAGTTTTCTTTTAAAACTCGCTTTTTGGTTAGCAATACTTTTAGTTTATCTATATTCTTTAAGACACAATGAATCACTTTCAGAAAACAAAATAAAAGTTCGTTTTCAAGGCAGTCACAAATTTTGTAAAAAAAGGCGTAAAGAAAAAGCTTATTCCTGCTACGACGGACCAATGAATGAAACTGAAATCCGATATTAAATGAACTGCAGATTGAAAGCATCATTAAACAACTTCAATTGCCTTGAAATTTTATTTAAGTTACTTTAAAATTTGTAAAAATATTCACTTCAAAATATATCACAAACTAAAAGAAACACAAAATCAAACTCAATATTTTAACCAGTTGCCACACTGAAAGTAAACAAAAAATTTACAGATACTGAAACACAGAAAAGCAATAATGTCAAAAACTCACTAAATGGGCACGTGCCCTCTGCCGGAGGGTTTTGGGTTTAAATGAAATTGAACACACACACACACACACATATATATATATATATATATATATATATATATATGTACGTGTGTGTGTATACATATAACTATTCATTTATATATGTATACATATTTTGTTTAGCGGAATGAAATTTCAAGGAACGAGATTTTTTGTTCCGAGCCGGATCAGTTCAAAAGGAGAAAAAAAAATCTATCCTAGAATTTGTACGTGCCGTAACCCTCCTTCCCTAGACCGATCACGTAACTGATCACGTGTCGAGGGGTTGGAGGAGCTATGAAATGCGGTAAACGCTAGTACGTCGAGGAGAATGTCCAGTGGAGTCGAGGAATGAGGTGGCTCCCGATATGTGTATAGCACGTGGCTTTGCAAGCCTGAGTTTGTGATGTTCAATAAATAGAGTTAAAATTTATACAGTCCATTATTTCCACTGAGCTGTGTTGACCATTGAAAAGCAGGATTCAATCCACAAAGAAACTTTATCCTAGAGATCGCTCTCCTTTCTTTCCGGTTAGGATAGAAATCGTTTGACCCTTAATATTTCTATTCTGCTCGGAGAGTTTTAAATGGGAGCAAAGGGGATACGTTCCCCGGATAGATGTGTTTAAGCCCTGGGTCTCATTTGAAAAATAAATACAATATTAAAAATAGTTACTTAAAAAAAACTTTTTAATAGCCCTATTAATAAACCTCTTCTGGTTGTTTCACCTTTTTGATATTTTATATAACTTAATCCTTACAAATGTAAAGTCAGTAAAACACTACTTTATTCTTACTTTATTCTTTAATAAACAAAAAATCAACTGTACCAACTTGACACTGCTTAAAGTAACAATTACATCCCTTGAACACCTTACAGAAACAGAATTTGTACCCCTCCGCTTCTGTTGTGCCTCTATTCAATAAGGACAAATATAATGGGAGCCCGATTAAATAACTTTGGACGAGCAATACGACAGACAACTACACACTAATCAATGCAGATCATCACTTTTTAGTTTCCCGTTAAAACTTTTAAGTACTGGCTCTAAATAATTTTCAAGTTGCTTTACAGAACCCCTTGAACACCTTACAGAAATAGAATATGTTCCCCTCCGCTTCTGTTGTGTCTCTATTCATTAAAGACAACTACACCATAATCAATGCAGATCCATGCCTTTTAGTTCCACGTTAAAACTTCTAAGTACTGGCTCTAAATAATTTTCAAGTTACTTTTCCTCAGGTTGAAAATCAATCTACCTACGGTTCATCTCGCTGTTGCATTAATTTCTGCAGCGTTTCGAACATACCACGGATATTGTATAAGGGAAACTTAATTGTATATGATTCCGATCACCTGTCAACTCGATTTTTCCCGGTCTACCACCATTCAGTTGATTACTGACAAGCGTTTTTCACTTGAAGCTGTTGCATTAGAATTTCTTGTAAGACTCATGAGAGACAATCGTGGCAAAAATTTTAGGTGCAATATTTAGGTGCAATCTGTCCGGTAAGCTAAAAGTTCAGGATTCGGAACAAGCTAATCTACTTACAGATCGTCTAATTAGGGCATTCATTACAGCTTGCCGATGGAAACAATCAGTTATCATTTCAATCGTCTTTTTACTTGATTGCCCGCAGTCTACCCCCATTTACAAACTTCATTTGTGTATGACTTACAAACTTCATTTGTGTACACTTCATTTGTGTATGAATTTCTTGTGATATTCATGGGTGATAATCATAGCTGATTTGCGGTAAAATGGAAAAATGTTATGGAATTGGCGCTGACCAATCCTCCAATTATTGTTTTATTGCCATTGTTATACAATCTACTTCAATTCTTTCGTGAGGAAACCTTCCCCATTGTTTTGATCATCCGTTGACTTGATCATTCACAAAACTGTTGGATGAGAATATTTTGTAAGACTTATAACTATTGTAAGAGTGACAATCACGGATAGTTTCGTAGTAAAACGGTTAACACATCTGCCGAAGAATCAAAAATTCGAAGATCTACACTAACTAATCTTCCAGCGATTATTGCTAAATATAGCTGGGGATCAATCTACCTACGATTCATCTGACTACATATCAATTACCACAACGATTTCAGTCTCCTGTAATTCTTACCTATGAAAACGTTATTCATCTACGGAATCGATTATATATCTTGGTTATTCATGCTCTACTATCCCTCACTTGATCACCCACAAAGTTCTACTTGTAGATATTCTTGCATGGGACAGTCTTGTTGGATTCATGAGTGACAATCACAAGTGGGTTAGTATCAAAACGTTCAATACATCTGATCGAGAAACGAAAGCTTTCGAGGATCCACACTACCTAATTTTCAGGAGGTAATTGCTAAGGCAAGAAATCAATCTGTCTGTCATTCATCTGACTATTGCATCGATTGCCTCAACGATTCCAATCTCTGACGATTCTTGCCTATGGAAACCTTAATTACCAACGGATTCGGTCATCTGTCAACTTGATAATTCATCTGCTGCTATCACTCTCGTGATCCCTCACAAAGTTCAACTTTTAAAACTGTTACATGAGAATGTCTTGTGAGACTATTAAAAGACAATTATGAAGGGGCTTAACGATGCAATGTCAGCTATGGAATCTGAAGGTTCCGGGTTCGATTCCAGGTCAGCTATTTGTGCATTTAAGTGAAGAAAATACTGTTGTTGTTGCTGTTGTTCATGTCCCCTGTCCAGAATGTTTTCCACACCAGGTCCATATAGACTTACGGGCTGAGAGGTGCGACTTCGGTTTTTATAATTCTACCAAAAGGGTCGGAATCCGAATTAGCCAAGTGCCACCTCAATCTTGAATGAGAACCCCTCGTGGGTAACATCTCGGGATATCGTACCTTCCCCACCCATTGACCTCAAAGAAGCACTTCCCGGTCTACGGATTTAACACACCCACATCCGGCTAGATACGACGGTATTTAATGTCGCTCTTCGGGATTCGATCCGAGCACCCTCAATACCAAAAGCCAACACGCTACCACTATGCTACATCTAAAAAATACTGTTGAATGTGATGTATATGAGACAGAGTAGGCCTCAAAATTATTCCTGAATAAACAAATGAACTTGGGTTACGAACCCCATGTTCTAACAGTGGCGTAGGAAAATATGGAGTTTATTAACCTTTTCCTTGCGGGATAGGATTGCATGTATCCCAAGAACACGGGCCCAAGAATGAATAAATATATACTATACATATATATATGTGTATATATATATATGTGTGTGTATGTATATATATATATATATATATATATATATATATATATGTGTGTGTGTGTGTGTGTGTGTGTGTATAACCCCCATAATAAGTCTTACAAAGGCGGTATAAAATTTCCCGTTCAAAAGAATGAATCGAAAAAATGGGTCTCGTAAGTTAAAGGTTAATTACGATTTTCAAATCGTATTCTGTATCGTAATCGCAATCGTATTTTCAAATCGTATCAATCAGGAATTTTGATGCAATGATCAGCACATTTGTCCGGAAAGAAGATTGTTCTGGGTTCGAGTAAGACGTCTAATTAATTTTATTTAAACTGAAAAAAAATTATAAATCCAAGAATATGTAGAAAGCTGTAACCATTTGGAATAAGAAATTATAAATTTATTCTTTCTTTGTAAATAACAAATAAGCAAATCATGCAAATATTTCATGCATAATCATGGCATTTAGTAGTATCATAAAAAAACGGAAACACTTTTGTACGAGGAGAACATGGAATCACCCGCCAGACAATTATGTATATTGACCTTTTCAGACGGCTGTATTAAAATGGTAAGATGCGATGCTTCGTCGAACATGAACTAGAAAGAATTCTGAAGCGCAGATAAGAAAAATGGATGAGTGAGATGAGGAACATGACATCACTTATCTTTATCCATCAAATCCGGCTCCACCCCCTCTCGCTTTCAGATGACGTAAACACAATGCCAGCCAAAATTCGCAGATGAGTATGTTAACGCAATACAGTTCTTATGCGAAGAAAAATGCTTGTATGTAACAAAACATTGCAAAAAATGTTTAAAAGAAGCCCATGAACATAGTTTCCTTTATTACACGTCTGCCGAGTGGGAAAAAAGGGGTTTTTTTTAATTTCTGCAGCCAATAGAATATTTTTAAAACAAAATCACATGATTTGTAAATTAGAACTTCCCGATAATTAAACTAAACATCGGGATTACGATCTGCAGTGTTAACAAACTTTAAAGTTTCAGGTAAAATCGAATAACTATCAACATTTTAGTCTGTGTTTTTATGTTCTTATAAATGGACACTGTGAATAAATATTACATAAAAATTATAAACTTATATAATATCATAAAATATATTTAAAAGTTATATCAAACATTTGATATGACTTTTAAAAAACGATGAGTTCTTTATTGAAATTTGTACCTTCATATGGAAAAAAAATAGAATTTTTAAAAGACAGCGGGCTAGTTTACAAGAAGAAAATTACTGATGGGAAAACTTTCCCATTGTCTAACACGGGGATCGGTGATGTAAACTAATAGACTAAGAAAAAATTGAAAATAGTAAAGAGACCATTGTCATTTGAAATAAGATCTCCCTCAATTAAATTATATATATATATATATATATATATATATATATATATATATATATAAAATAATTGGAAATAATATCTATATATATATATATATATATATTATTTCAAATGGCTCATTAAAAGACAATTGAACATCAAAAAGACAATCATATCTTTTTGATGATTTGATCATATTTTTATAATAAATCTATAAATCAAAGCGAGCAATCCAGTAGCGTTCCGAGATTGATGTCCGAGGAAGAGCAGGACATCTGGACAGGTGAGGCAAGTCCATTTCCTCGTGAAGATCACACAAGGTACAAATAGGGTCAGGAACCATATTGATGGGACATAGATGTTTACGCAGGCAATCGTGGCTAGATATCAGATGAAACATGGCGACAGATTTCCTCTTAGGCCACTGAGGGACATTAAGAATCTGGTTAAGCCATGGTTTATTATGGTTGCGATTTTCGAGTTCTTCTCGGAAAGAATTCGTGAATATGTTCTTTATTAGACATTTGATATTATTAAAAGGAAGTCTGAGATTAGTACTCTGAAGGACATGGGGCCCCTTCTTTGCCAAGAAGTCGGCCGCCTCATCTCCCTGGATTCCAGAGTGGGCCGGAATCCACAGGAGAACTACTATCTTATTATTACTGGCAAGCCAGTTGAGGAGATTTAAGCAATTATCGATGGTTAAAGTTCGGGAGTGGCTGGGTGCGTGAATTGCTTGAAGTGCGGCCTTTGAATCCGATAATATTACAACTTTCGAAAAGGAGTCCAGACGAGGCCGGAGTTGTGACAGGGCCTGGCAAATAGCCGGGATCTCACATCGAAAGCCGATCTATGGATGCCGTTGGGAGTATAAAGGCAAAAAAGTTCACAGTAAACACCAGCACCGGCGTTAACACAACCGCTCACTCTGGAACCGTCAGTATCTATTCTTAACCATTCCTCCTCAGGGTAAAAGGATTTCATTGTCTCAAAAGCGAGAGTTCTTAACACTTTATCACTAGTCTCCGCTTTAGAGACATCTTTGATCAGTTCAAGACGGATAGAAAATCTCTTATCAACAATGGGGCTGATGGGGAAAGAGAAATGTTCAACCTCGTAATTCAAATCTAGCTTAGATATAATATCAGAAACTCCCTCGCAAAAACCATTTTGTTATTTCAAGTTTCTCTCACAGCCTAGAGAGTCCTGGTTTCACAGGAACAAACACCCAGGGATTCTAAGTATTCTCTCCCAAAGGAGAAGGGCTCTTTCCTTAATAATCATCTTGAAAGGTCTGTTATCCGTGCTGAGCAACATACAGTCAATGGGTGTTGTCTTCACTGCCCCCGTAATCAATCGCAGAGCCTGATTTTGAAAAATCTCCCAAAGTGAAAAACTTGCTCTGATCCTGTAATCAGCGGCTCGCAACAGTAAACAAGAATGGGTAAAATATACGTTTTGTATGTAAAATTCAAAATGTCACATATATATATATATATATATATATATATATATATATATATATATATATATATATATATATATATATATATATATATATATATATATACGGGGATAGTCCGGAAATAAGTTTCCCCTGGCGACTGTGGACAGATGTAAGTATGAAAGACAAAAAATATAGTGCGATATTAAAGATAAGACATAACTTTATTTTTCCACGTAAGTACCAAGTACGTTGAGACATTTGTCATACCGATTTATGAGCTTCAAAAAGCCCTCCAGGAAAAAATCAGGGCACTGCGTACGGAAGAAGCGTTTAACGGCTTGTGTGACTTCAGCAATGCTTCCAAATCGCCTTCCGCCGAGATTCTTCTTTAAAGCAGTTTTGTTGCTGGACTTTTTGGAGGTTGGAACCATCAATGCTACGCGTTACTGTCACACCCTGTCGAAATTGAAGGAGGGTATTCGGAAAAAGCGGCCTGGCCTTCTCACATCTGGCGTTCTGTTGTTGGATGACAATGCGAGACCAGGGTCGGAAACAGCAACGCAAAACCATATTGCAACTCTTGGTTGGGAGCTCCTTGACCAAACTCGTAACCAGTGACTTCCATCTGTTTCCGGCTTTGAAGAAGAATCTCAGCAGTAGGCGATTTGAAGAAATGCTGTAGTCACACAAGCCGTTAAACGTTTCTTCCGTATGCAGAGCCCTAATTTTTTTCCTGGAGGGCTTTTTGAAGCTTATAAAGCGGTATGGCAAATGTCTCAAATAAAGTTACGTCTTATCGTTAATGTCTCATTATATCTTTTATCCTTCATACACACCTATGTCCACATTCACGAGGGGAAACTTGTTTACGGACTCACCCTCGTATATATATATATATATATATATATATATATATATATATATATATATATATATATATATATATATATATATATATATATATATATATATATATATATATATATATATATATGTATGTATATTCTATTTTACCTAGCCCATCATACACGTAATTTATCACATTTAAAAGCTAATCATAGCAATGTTCACTATTTTTACTCTCTTAAGAAAAATTAATAACGCTAACAAATATAAAACAATTAAAACTTAGTTTCTCTAATCTGCGTCAGAGCCTAAACTTTAAAACGACATACTTTCAATTAAATTGCATAAACCAAAGAAATTAATTACAAAACGATCTGATTAATTAACGCTCCTGAAGACCTTGAGAAAATTAAGTTGGCCGATTTACATTCAAATCAATACGACGGGGGTGACAAAAGCTCATGTACTCAATTTAAGAACTTTTCATAAGAGAAAATTGATTTTATTGTACAGTGACATTGAACTGATTCTGTTCGAACAAATTAAATGTGGGAAAATGCTCTTTAAGGAAAAATGCTTATTGCAGTTCTGAGGAAAATAATAATTCAATTACAATTCAATGGAATATTTTTATAATTACCTTTTTACCACACTAGATAATAAATTAACTATACCGTGATTCTGCTTCATAGCAAAATATAACAATTAAGCAGAATATCTACGTGGAAATCTGGAAATTTTGAGTCCCTAGAATTTCAATATATACGAGTATATATATATATATATATATGGTGCCCGGTATAAAGGTCTGAAGTCAAAAACAGGGATTTAAATATATCAAGTTATTAGCTTTTATACCAATCGCAGAAATTTAATTTCGACTTGAGCCTTTTGTACCAAGAAATGTACTTTTGTAGACAAAATTGATAGACTTAAGTCTTTTTTATAAGTCATAAGATTTTTTTATCAATGCTAACAAATATCTGAAAATCACTTTTTTTTACTTAAGCCCTTTATACCGGGCTCCATATATATATATATATATATATATATGTGTGTGTGTGTGTGTGTGTGTGTAAGTAAAAGAAAATTTGGCATAAAATTAAGTGTTATATATGTTAACCAATTTTCTTGTCTTAACGTGAAATGTTAGATAATTCGAGACTTTGCTCATTGTCACAGTAGAGTTTTGATTTAACAAGCAATATTTTTCCGGAATCTCAGTAAAATTTTATTTAATGAAATTTTATACAGAATCTTCACTTTGAACGACCCATAGTCTAATTAGTCTCCATATGACAGTAAACAACATCTAAATAACAAAATTTTCTGCAATAGGAAATATGCATAGATGTTTCTAAATAAAATACCTATATGTTAAATTTTTAATTTTTGTTAGGCAATTTTTGTATATCCGAGTTTTGCATCGCCATTTTTTAGCAAAGTTGAACAGGATGGAAATTTTTTTAATTTTGTTAAAAAATATTTTAATTTTTTTTTTCGAATAAAATTCTTTTTTTTTTTATGTGTATGGTACGTGAAATACATAATCAGAAGTTTGAATTCTCTTTTAAGAATTTATTTTCACATTCTTTTGCTTCTCATGTCCTATAGATTTTTAAGAAATATATATACATTACGTTAGATTTAAGTTTTATGACTATCTTTCTCTACCAGTTTTGCTTTGTTACTCATACACGCGCTTTCCCTTCGGCACAATCAAAATACTCTTAACGTTTCATTACACTAAAAGGCGTTGTTCACGTTGCTTCCTGATCGTTCTTCCACTGACACCGAGATGATTGATATGGCCTGTGATTGGTTTGACGTATCACGTGGTTTTTGCGCCATCTGACGGCAATGAACGTAAGTGAACTTCAGCGAATGACTTAAAGAATTATGATAAGCTCTGTGATTGGTTGAATTTTTTATCGCTGACGTCACTCTCCGGAAGCAATGGGAACACGGCCTAAGTAGTCTTGTTGTTGTTACTCTTTCCACTTAATCTTAACTTCGATTCTCGTACATCTTCAGATTATTAATTACTCATTCAGACCGCTTACTTGAGCACTCTCTGGTCGCTTTGAAGAAGGCAAAGCAATGATTAAGGGAGGTTTATTCTCAATTCCATTTTTGTCGAAATTGGTTATACCTTATTTCCTGGGAGGGTTTCCCCGTGGCCTGTACCTAATCATGAAAAGCCGTCTGATTTTTAGCTTTCGCGTTCGAAAACCAATGGTGCACCGGGATGTTATGTGAGATAACAAATGCAAGAAGAGGATATATATTCCCTGTATCATTAACAGGCTTTCTCCTTAAACATTCTATGGAACGTTAGAGGAAATAGATGTATCTTCCCTTCTTTTGCTAAGCAGTACATTGCACTTGAATTCCACTCGCGAACGGATCTTTTGAACGTTTAAAAGTCTAACAGGACAAATCCCTAATTCTGATTATTTTACTGTAGATTGAGAGGGGCGACTTGTGTGCAAATACTAGTTGTTGCGTGAATATACCAGACACTACATTTAAAAATTACTAACTTATTTATTGGGTTAAGTTATCAAAAAAAAAACAGTCATCCATGACAACATTTGTGTGATAAATTTAACAAATGAACCAAAAACACAAAAAATAACATATGGTAAAAATATACATGAAACTTGGTGTTACAAGAAGAGCCCCTAGTAGAATGCAAACCAGGATCTTCGGATTCCGTCCACAGCTGTCTTCCATGTCATGCTGGAGCGGGTGCTACTGCTACTCTGCCTGATTACTAGACCAAAGGACCATAAGAATAATGGTCAAACTGCACTTCCTGGGACAAGCCCTCTAGTCCAGGTTTTCAGTAGGTATAAGCTTATAGGAGCCGATGGAGTGCGCAAGCAGCCTCATCAGCATACCGCTCGCTCTCTTAATCGGTAGTGATCCTCTCCGGAATGCAAGCAGGCCAAGTACAAATCGCACAACGCAGACGTCTCCAAAGGCGGATGCAACTCTGAGGGACTACGCAACTCTGACGTACTCTGGTCACCACAATATAAATACCTGTTCTGTCTTTGATATTCCTCCAATTATTCAAATACTATATGGTGCTCCTGCTGGCTGATAAATCCATACAGCTCTGCAAGTATTCAAAGGCTGTATGTGCCTCATTTGCAAATGTACACACATCCAGCGTAGCCAGTAGCCATGAACATGGGTTTCTTCCTTGTTATGGACTCGTCAGCAAACCATCGTAATTCGCAATAGACTTTGGATCTTTGTGCTGTGGACTGGATGACTCTTCTTTGTCTGGACCAATAAAAATTTTGAGAAATTACATACTTGAGATAATTTTCCTTATCGGCTATGCCTTGCTTAGGATCCCATGAAAAGGGGCAACACTGCGTCCAAGACTGATTATCTGGAGGTGTATGAATTTGAAAAATTTTTCAATGCTGAGAACTTATTGATGAAGACATTCGCACATAATCCGCGAGTACCTTTGGTTGTTTTCAATGTTGCAACGTATATGAGAACCAACAACCCCTCCCCTCCAGTGCCACGTCAGTTTTGATGGAGCACCCCCCCCCCCAATGGGCAACATTTGGAGAGCCCGTACCTTCTCCCATCCACTGGCATCATAGATGGACATTCCGGTCTGACGTGCCCGTGTTCGGCCTAGACACGAAGGTATTGAATGACGTTCCAGCTGAGCCCCCCCCCCCCAGTCTGAAGACGAATGCGCTACCACTTTGCTATGAAGCATGCATTTGGTCCCAATCGGGGCTTGATTTGTTACCATGAATTCTGGATGAATTACACATAAAAAATCGGGAATTATTAACAATAGTTTAACTCTCTGAATAAAAGCAAGATCTCTCTTGATGATTTCCAGGGGTAGAAAGATGAATTTTTGCTATAATTTCTAACCGCATCATTTTTACTATTTATCATAGTGTAATATTAAGGTTTTTTGTATCCCTTGATTGTTTTCACTTTTCTTGTAAATATATAGTTGGAAGTGGACATGAATATACGTGTATATGTAATTAATCACTCATTTTGTACTTGAATTACTAAAGGTATGTTTAGTAATTAATAGATTATGGCTTGTTGGTATGATATATTTTGTTCGGTATATTATGTTGGTATGGTATATTTTATGTTTTACTAGCGGTTTGTTTTTTGCATGAATACATTTACTTATAGATTAATTTATTGAGATGGTTAACTCTTTCCTAAATAACATAAGAAACTCCATATCAACGGGATAAATAATTCTCGGATTTGTGCGACTCACGTTTAGTGTGCCCCGTGATAAAAGGTCGTAGACATAAAACACTAATTTGGTGGTCACGATCGAACTTTGACAAAAGCTGAGCCGGATTGACGTTTTCTTTTTTGTATTTTCTTTAAATGGGCTGAAATCCTGGATAAATCCCTCTTATAGTACGTTATAACTTTAAAAAAATATTTTATGAATTTGTTTGTGGAAGTTTTATTTCTTCAGAAAGTTAATTCTTCTCTAAGTAACTTAAGTGCAAATTAATGCAGATCAAAATTAATGCTAAAGGAATGAACAGAGTAGATTAATGATCGAATATAGGAGTCTCGCCATTAGGATGCCTTATTTTATAAGGCTCTAAACATGTAACCTTGGTTCCTTGCTCAGGATCAGCACTTGACTAGGACTAAGTCAGGTTAAATCAATGTTAATTTAAACATATTTTTATTACAGCTTGTTTTTTGTTTTTTTTGTAATTTCTTTAACTGCACTAAAATCTAGGCTAAAATTTTAGTAATTTAATAATGATTAAAAAATATATCACATGAATTTATGTACAAACTCTTCTCTTTCTTTAGAGGATTAATTCTTTCTCTTTTTTATAATACCTTTAACTGCTCTAAAAATTTTGACTAAAGTTTTAGTAATTTAATAATGGTTAAAAAATGTATCACATGAATACGAACGTCTGTTTTTTACAGGATAAATTCTCTCTTTTTTATATGTAATATCTTTAACTACACTAAAATCTTGGCTAAAGTTTTTAGTAATTTAATAATCATAAAATATACATCACATGACTTTATGTACGAACTCTTCTATTTCTTTAGAGGATTAATTCTTTCCTTTTTATATAATATCTTTAACTGTGCTAAAATCTTGGGTAAAGTTTTAGTAATTTAATAATGGTTAAAAAATATATCACATGAATACGAACTTTCTTTACATGATTAATTGTCTCTTTTTTATATATAATATCTTTACTGCACTAAAATCTTAGCTAAAGTTTTTAGTAATTTAATAAGCATTAAAAAAATATATCACATGACTTTATGTACGAACTCTTCTACTATTTCTTTGGAGGATTAATTCTTTCTTTCTTATATAATAGCTTTAACTGTGCTAAAATCTTGTCTAAAGTTTTAGTAATTTAATAATAATTAAATTTATATCAGTAGTGTGCACATGAGAGAGCTGGCGCAGACCCACAAACACCCCCATAAAAACCGAACCCACTTTTAGAAAAGTAATGGCTCTATTTCGTCCCATAAAATCTCCACCCACTTTTAAAAACAATGGAGTGAAAACCCCCATAAAAACTCCACCCACTTTTTAAAACAATGGCTCTCAACCCCACCATTAAAATTTCCACCCACTTTTAAAAACAATGGTGCGAAAACCACCCATTAAATTTCCACCCACTTTTAAAAATAATGGCTCTCAAACCACCCACTAAAACCGTACCCACTTTTAGAAAGTGATGGCTCTATTTTATCCATATAAATTATTTTAAATGATGGTGAAAGCCTCCCCATAAAAATCTCACCCCCTTTTAGAAAGTAATAGCTCTCAACCAACCATTCAAATCGAACCCCCTTTTAGAATTCAATGGTATAAAAAATGCCATAATTGTTTCCACCCCATAAAAACTCCGCCCACCACTAAAACCGAATCCAAGCAAAAAGTCGCTGAGCCGCAAGGGTACCCCCTTCGGCGAGCACCCCTTTTTCCTCTTTTCAACGCACCCTCTCTGCCGCACTGAGAATGAATCGAGCGCACCTTTAAAATAATAATCCCCATCAACAAAATTATGATTGATTTATTTTTATTGGGTGAAAATGTACATTAAAATTTTTTGCAAAATGCCTCCCACCAGGCTCAGAGTATATTCAACCTCAAATTCGACCCACCAAGCGGGCCCTTACCTGATGAGCCGAATCCAAGATCAAATACACTCTGAGCCTGGCGCCACTGAGGCGTACAAACAACATTGAGACACATAAGACAACACTGTACGACTTTGACGTCATGTGACGTCGGGATCCCACCCTCCACTAATGAATATATCGATGATTGCTACTCTATTGGTTCAACGACGAGAGTAGCTGACATGTCTTTTTGGCTAGGTATAGGTCAAAAACCTTCAACCCGAATTGAATGACAATCCGGGAGAGGTCGGGGTTTGAACCTGGGACTTTGATGTTAGAAGCCCGGCGCGCTACCGTTTAAGCCATGGGTACCCATTAATAAGTAATCATATCTTTTATTTAACCTTCAAACCACAGACGAAAATTGCCAAAAATATCGCCTCATACAAGTTAATTCCCTCGTATAATGCAAAAATCTATCAAAGTATCTATTGCTACAAATAATCTGATTAAAACATATTGAACAAAATGCTTATTAAACAAACGATAAGAATGATTCTGCTATCCATCTGTGTGTGTGATTCCTATCCATTACGTGCTGCCATCTAGTTATATTTCCGTTCGTTTGAAACACTGATAAAACTCTGTCGATTACCCCGTCAAGGTCGCAAACAAGGAAGTTATTCACACACTTAAACGAGGTCACTTTCTTTCTACTGTAGTGAGTCGAAAAAACGGTTTCTCTTCTACTGCTTCATATTTTATTTGATTTAAAGAAATGAAACATATAATAAAAGAGGATGGAAAATATTTATGACTTATTCGGTGATATTAAAGCTTTGTATAGCTCTGGTAAAATGTGCAGCCTTGCAAGAATGTGTCAGAAGTTACTAACTACCGTTGAAGAAGAAACAGATGAGTATCCTGAAATTTATTCATTAATTAGAAAGTACATTCTTAAGATGTTTGAAATACTGAATGAAGAAAAGAATATTGAAGTTCGAAAAATGGGTTATGACACTCTATCAAAAATTTACTCCAGAAGTTTCTTTTTGTAACTAGAGACTTTATTTTTTAATGATTGTAAAACCATTAAAAAACAATTATTGCTTATTCATTCACTGCCCTCGAAATTTTACGATACCTTTGTTTGCAAAGACTCTGAGATCAGTACATTCATTTAAGCATAGAATATCTTCCTTAGTGAGAGATTTTGAGGGAATACGAATTATCCAATTATTCTGTAGGCGGATTATTATATAATTACCATGTTGAACGATATCAGCCACTAAAATGTCTGTGTCGAATTGTTTGTAAGTGCTAATATGTTGAGCATTGAGTTTATCGATGATAGCTTGCATTTTTATTTATATATAAAAATAATTTGAGTCCGCTGGATGGAAATTTTAATGGTTCAAGAACCATTAAAACTTAAGGGTCGTGACCTAAAACTATTCGGTTACCAGAACACATTTCTGCCAAAAGAATGCACATCACCTTGGTCCCATATTCAATAAAAAATGTATTCGACAATTGTTGACGTTTATAGATCAAGAGATAGCAAAAATCGATCATTGTCTCAAATTCCTTGATAAATTCTTCACTGAAGGTCTGGTATCTTGTAATACTTTTCCAGTCTAATTCATCTTTCAGTTCTCTTATGGTATTTTCCGACAATTTCTGAAATGCTGATATTAAGTCCATATGTAACTTTACACTATACTTAAGGATAAAACTTTCGCTAAGAGCTTGCCACCGGCTGATATTCCTCCAATCAATCATCCCTATATGTTCTTCTATAAATTTCTCAGTCATTTTCTGATACCTGCTCAGTTCGATCCAGTCTAATTGTTCTTTATGCTCATGCATAAAAGGCTCCGACAGTTTTTGATTTTTAGAAACAGCATACCATTCATCTACGGTTGTCGCAAATTCTTCGATGAATGGTTCCGAAAGCTGGGAGTACTGAAACACCAACGTCCAGTTAAGGTGATCTTGCATGGTTCTAAGAGTGGCTTCCGGCAAAGCCGTTTTCGAAATATTATTCCAATTAATGTTACTCATTTATTACATAGCAAAATATTTTTACTGTAGTGCAGTTGACCACTTTATTTCTTCAAATCTTAGAAAGATTTTAATGGTAAATTCAACACTAGACTTTACAAATAGAGAGAGTGCATAACCTTCTTCAACATTAATAAACCATGAAACCTCAGAGAAAACTTTCGCTTTATAGCTGTAAGTAATAATGTTTTTAATCACTACTTTAAAGTCGATATGCTCAGCTATAAAACTATTAGAATCCAGAAACAATGATATTCTTAAAGTAGCCTTTCGAGAAAATTTTGAATCACTAGTCAGTAAATCCCCTGAAAATTTAGTGAAATTGACCCTGTTAAAATTGGTGCCAGGTTTATAAGTAACGTAATCTAGAACACTAACGTAACATAGAGCATTGGTTGCATACGTTATACTACTATCAACATATTCTTTAGTTGCTACATCCGTCTTTAACGTAGGACTCGTCACATTTGAAATTTTACAGTTATTGGCATCGTATATACCATTTTTTGTCATTAAGGTATTCTTCTCCATATAATTTTTTGTCACAACATCTTGTGGATCTTTGGGCTCATGAACAGCCCCAATACATAGATTCTTAGCATTAAAGATACTTTTTGTATCGTCCATCGTTAAACTGTTCTCTGCTACATATTTTTCCAAATATCTCTTATTGACTGCGTTTTTGCTTTCTGTGGGGTCAGCAACATTCCCTATTCTCCTACCTTTTACATCGATAGTCTTTCTTTCACTATAGCTCAAGAATCTGTCATCTAATTTAGAAACACTATCAGCAATTTCTCCTCTAAGAGCACTATCCAGATCTTTTATCTTGTCAGCTGTCTCCTGCACAAACTTTAAGAAACTATCATTAAAATTGCTTTTATTGTCTTCAATGATGTCTTTTAAACCAAAGTAATTCCTTTCTAACTCTTTCTGGACAAAATGTTTAGTTGAAACATCCTGATCATCAATAGGGTTGTGACAGTTTTTCAACACTTTATTTTCTATATCATAATTCCCATCGTTTGTGAGTTTAAACCCTATTCCAGGTGGACCGCGAAGACCCACTGCTTTTCTAGGGTAGTATATTCCAAAAGGAAACCAAGCCATCTTTATTATTATAAATAAGTTTTTAATAGATCGTAATCTATTAAAATCTAAAATAATCTATTAAGTTCACATCCTTAAAGTATTCAACATTGTGATCTTCTTTTCTGCCATATTGAGTTTGCATCTCTTTCTCTCGATCAAAACAAAGTAAAATACATACTTCTTATTCGGGGGGCTGCTCTTCAGTCTCCAGTGAAATTCAATCATCAGGTTGCTAACATTTACGTACGGCTCGTGAAAAGATAAGTTGAAGCATATGATTGGATAGAGACTTCTGAAGGTTTCATAGTTGATGAGACATCCGGTCTCGGAAGTGAGATTGTTAAGTCCTGCATCTAAGAGAGCAGCGTAGAGTCTCGAATAATCTTTTTTCTCAAAGTCCATAGTATAGTTGATGTTTGGCACCCTCACGTTATTGACCATAAGCCAGCAATCAATCATGTCTAAGTTATCAAACAGCATGTTGTTTTGAGAAAAGTTTTCGTTTCTTTCATCATATTGGGGCACAACGTAAAGGCTCATCACTTCATCAGTCGTGGCGGGTATGTTGCATGATCCGCTGCTATTTTCTAAAATGTTGGATTTGACTACTCTCGGTTGCCTCCAGTTAAGGTCGATGGATTGGTCCGACAGAATCAATTTTGTAAACTGACCATCAACAGAAGAATTGAATTTAACATAAGGTAGCCAAAGCGAAAGTTTCTTGACTTGTACTTTATAATTAGGATTTTGTTCATTTGTATACAGCATATTCTTGTGACTGTTTCTTTGAAACTGAAATTTTACGTCAAAGCCTGTAATGACTTTTTCATAATCTTTGAGGAAGCCGAAAATGTATTTGAGTGGTATAAATATGTGCACAGACTGACTATCTCGGGTATATATCCATCTTTTGGCAAAACCTTCGTTACGCTCATCATTCACTCTTAAGTTAGCGAAAAAATTTGTTATTGTTGTAGCATCGGTGAGGGCACCGTTAAACTTGAACGATCCTCTCTCGGCAGAATCAGAGGTATCTATATAGTAAAACATATTGGTCGCTTCCGAAGTTGTATAATCAGGTGTGAAGTTAATTAAACCCATAACCTGAAGCATCAAGGATGTGTCATGCACATCTGAATCTATCTCGTATGCACCGACGGTCATGATACTTCTCCTGAGTAAACCTCCACCATTCACCAATGTCACGTTCTCTTCCCCTACAGAATCTCCGTTTCCTTTCACGACTCTGAGTTCTTGGTGAATATATCCTTTGGAGTAGAGAATTTTAGCGTTTGTGTCGAGTATGTGAAAGTTAAACGTGGCATCTTCACTCGTATCTTGAGTGCTGTGCGTTTCTTTAATTTCTCTGTACTCAAAACTTTCTATGTCTCTGATGACGTCTTCTGACGTTTGTTTTAATTCCCAAATATTGTTCATCTTTATTATATGCAGTAAAATTATTTTCGCTTCATATTCTTTGCAAGGATAGCTTCTAATTTAGCTTCATTCACTACTTTTAAGCCTGCGCCTCTTTTAATGGATTTATTAAGGATTGACTCCAATTTACTACTCACAGCTTGCTGCACCTCTTGTTCAACCTCTTTCTTAGCTACGTTCAAAAGCTTTCTCCCAAAGAAACCTCGGCCTTGTATCCTCTTGCTTGCTCCGTAAAGTCTATGTCTGTTCATTTATTGTAAGTACAAAAATTTTCTTCACTCTACCAACAACCTGTAAAGTACTCTCTGATTATTGAGGTTAATTGGTACACCGTCCTGATTGGTCAGACGCATCCTGATCCTGTATACGTGGTTACTCTTTGTCTTAAAAAAGATGGGTCTGTCAAAATCTTTAGAGAGCAAACTACCTGGCTCTTGGGCCGGCGTGAAAGAATGGATAACTTCCGATGCAAATTGGTTCAAATAAGCGCCCTCTATTATATCGCAATGGATATGAATATCATCGACGCTTCTAGAGATGTTAGCCACGTACTTGGCTTCTTGTTTCATTTCTTCGTAAACCTTTGGTTCAAATCCTAAAATCTCATGAAGCTTACTCTTCGATAAATCAAGCTTGTAGTGTTCTTTCAGTTTTATCACAAATCTCTGTCGAGCGAATATCACGCCAAACTGTATGGGAGGACTTTCGTCCCTGAAGTATGTCGTCATGTAATCGTTTAGCTCCCCCAGAGTATAATTTCCATCAGGAATAGTTAGATCATGCCAAAGGCTGCCATCGTAGAATAAAAGCTTGTTGTTCTCATAGGCCTTGCAAATGTTGTACCATGAAACCCATAAGGAAAAAGATTGCAAAGCAACCCTCTTGATCTTCAGAGGTGTAGCGTATTCGACAGTAAAGTCTTCTGATTTTGGGTAGTCTTTTGAGTTTAATATAAGCAGAGTCATTTTATTATAAGCATTTTTTATTTTAATAGGCTTTGACCTATTAAAATAACACACGCATGTTTCATTAAAGTAGCACTTTCTTCTCATTATGATCACTTGGTTCTTGAGTTAGGGAGTACAAGATGTCCCAAGGAAGGTGGCCTCTATTTCTCTTTTTTATGTATGCCATACTGAAGTAGCCACAACGGTCAGATGTGGGTTTCTGCAGGAAGCTTGAATTGTATCGAACTTCCTTATTTGATGATCTCAGGTAGCGAAATATGTTTGCCGGGATAATGACATCCTTTAAAGGAATATTGTTATATTTGTAGTCTCCGAATGAATCAAAATATTCTACAAAATTATTATGTGGATCGTTGTAGTAGGCCACCCAATGAGTACCAGGCCCTGTCGACAAGTCTAAATTAATAATTCCACTTTCAAACTTTCTCATCTTTTTGGGTAGCATGTCAGATGTGAAGACGCCACGAAATCCTTTCTCACCATTCATGCATTCCTCGATCAGTTTGTTCGAGATTCCCAGTTTTGTAGAACGCCTTTCCCCTTTTTTTTCGTTCCCTTGCAACCGGATCCGCTCACTTTATCCATAATCTTTTTAGCTCCCCATCCAGCTGCCCCCGAAAGAGCACCGGTAGCCAAAGTGGTGAGAATGGGGATAAGAAAAGGCAAGAATCCACCATTTTTCTCCAGTTGTGTTTTGCTGATCTTTATGCGTTTGGCCTTCTTTAGTTGCTCGATCTGTGTTTGAGTAAGATATAGATCATGACTTGGCGCCTTGGAGGTATTGATCTGTAAAGTGACCTCCTCTTTTTTCTTGTGTGCAGTCTTTAACTTGTTGATCTGGTGATCACTCAGATGTACTTTTGTTTTAACGTAGTTACTCATTTATTATATGCAGAGAAAAATTTTCGCTAGCTCAAAAACTTTGCGTAGTAGCTTTTTACAAAATCATTGGTTAGCTCACCCTTTTTTAAAAGCGTATCCAACAGAGTAACGATTTTATTGTAGAGCTTTTTACTTTTATTCCCACTACATCTTTTATCCGTCAGTCGCGAAAGCAGCTCCATCATATCGATACCCTCGCCTGTATAATAATGTCCATCCCTGAGTGTTTTGAGTGCTTTTGTATAGTTCCTCATCATTTGAATTTTGTGGTCATACTTGCCCAACTCTTTTCTTAAATATTCTTTCCTATCTTCATTATCTTCTGTAACGTTCATCCATTCTTTCTTTATAGGCCCTTTTCTAGTTCCGAATTCTTTATTTCTGTCGTTGGCACGTTTTATGATTTCATTCAGCTCGCCCTCACTTTTGCTCACTAATTCTGAAGGCAATTCAAAACCCTCTTTCCTGATGAAAGACTCGTCTAGATCCTTATTTAAGTTTAAATTATAAATCGTGCGCTCCAAATCTTTTATTCCATAATCATATTCCAATTCAGGAATTCTTGTGGATTCTAACGATGGAATGGATATTTCCTGCATTACATCCTGAACAGCTTTATGAACAGCTTTCATTTGCTCGTTTCTCGATACTTCCTGCTGAGCCAACTGTTCGGTCACAGGCTTATGAAACTCTGTTAACGTTTCTCGAACACCTAATTTTTCTTGAAGCTGCTGCTCGTTTTTTCTTCTGAGATCTTTTTGTAACTCACCCAATCTTTTTTGAGCTAGTATTTGCCCCTTTATCTTTTCGATACGTTCCTTTTCTAATTGATTCATCTTTATTACTTGACAAATAAATTTTTGCCTTGAAGCAAATATTTTTTGCCTTAAAGCAAATATTCTTTACCTTAAAGTAAATATTTTCACCTTAAATAAAGATATGATTCAAATAAAGAATTACACGCAACCTGAAGAGTTTGCATCTGCTGATCAGCATCCTCTGCTACCCAAACATCCCTTCAGACTCTTAATCACCGGACCTTCAGGGTGTGGTAAGACAAACTTGCTTCTTAACTTCATCTACGATTGGTTGAAGTTTGACAATCTCTACGTATGTGCAAAAGACATCTTTGAGCCCAAGTATTCATCTCTACAAGAAACATACACACAGTTTAATGATATAGAGGAAGATGATATTCTTAACCTTAAAAAAGTTAAGAAGGCTGATAAAGAAAAATTTTTAGAAATGTTTCACAAGTTCAAGAAGGAAACATTATTCACGTCAGAACTGGCCGATTTTATTACAGTGGATGAACTTGATCCTAAAGTTAAGAATCTAGTGGTATTTGATGACTGCGTGACTGAAAAGAAGCAAAAAGTCATTGAGGACCTATTCATAAGAGGTAGAAAGAAAAATGCCTCCATCATCTATATATCACAATCATATTACTCAACACCCATCAACATACGCAAGAACTGTAACTACTTTATCTTCTTTCGACTCCAACCAAGGGAGGTTAAACAAATCCTGCGGGAAATCGATGGTAGTCTCACCAGCGAGGAGTTCAATAGTATGTACAAACAGTGTGTCACGAAACCTCAGGATTTTTTTATGCTTGATTTAGTTAACCCTGAAATGAGGTACAGGAAATGTTTTGATTCTTTAAATAAAACATGGAACAAAAATTAGAGTCGTGGTTGTACGTATACAGAAAAAGCTATAAATTCTACAGTGATGTTAGTCTGTCTCTGACGATTGCGAAGTTCTTGTTTGGTACTTCGAGTTTGACTGCTTTCGCTCTGCTTCCCTTAGCGTCCTTGAGCATCGTGGTCAGTGTCATAGAGATTATTGATAAATCCTTACATATCTCAGAACGGAAGGAAGAATACAGGTTTGCCTACAAGTTTTATAAGTCTTTACTAAACTCCTTGAGAGCGAAGACTATTTCGGAGGAGGAGGCTTTGATTAAAGAGCAAGAATTTATTAAGGACTTGAAGTACTTCCCTATGGAAAAATATTTGAAGGAGAAAGGCTTGAACGGGTACGGAAAATAATTTTTTCTGTATAAATAAATGTGTGGAAAAAAGAAAGGGAAAGGCGTTGTTAACGCAGCAATCAACAATTTACCATTTGAAATGCATCTGCCAGGACATCAATTCACAGGACCAGGAACTCAACTGCTGAAGGGGAAAACTAGGTTGCACCCCGATTTAACATACAAAGAATGGAGTAAACCCATTAATAGGGTTGATGAAAGTGCCTATAAACATGATGTCTGCTACATTAAAAATAAAGATACTGAAACAAGAAACAAAGTGTGTGACACAAACATGATAAAAGAATTGGACGATATCCCCAATCCAACCATTCGTGAAAGACTAGAAAGAGCTGTTGTGAAGCCTATCATTAAAGCAAAAAAGACATTTGGAATGGGATCAAAGATGTATTGTCTGAAATGTAAAACCCACACCGACACCCAAGATGCATATCATGCTACCTCTAAAAACGGCAGACCCATGATGAAAGGAATCTGCGCATCTTGTGGCTCCAAGAAAAGCCGTTTTTTACCGCTGAAGGGGTAACTGAAAAGAGTTGCCCCGAAAAAGTATATTACGACCCCGAAACAGGGTTTTGTGGTATAGACGAACTTAGCAGACGAACGGGATTGACTCGAGCAGAAGCATCGGACTTCCTTCATCAACAAGACGTGTACACTAAGCACAAACCCCTCATTCGAAAGTTCAAAAGGCGGAGGACTTACGTGTCGCGCATAGACGATCAATGGCAAGCAGACCTGCTGTTTCTAAGGCCCCTTTCTCGTTACAACGATGGCAACAACTACTTACTGACAGTCATTGACATTTTTAGCAAATATGGCTGGGCAATACCAATCAAGAAGAAGACAGGGGGAGAAGTCTCCAAGGCCTTCAAACAGATCTTTAAGGAGAGAGTGCCCGAAAAGCTCCAGACAGACAAGGGGACTGAGTTCATCAATAAAGATGCACAGCTTCTGTTCAAAGAGAACGACATTCACTGGTTCACCACCGAAAACGTGGAGATCAAATGCTCTGTCGTGGAACGGTTCAACAGGACTTTGAATGGGAAAATTAGGAAGTACTTGGTCGCCAACAACACCAACAGGTACGTGGATATATTGAGTCAGCTGGTCAAAAATTACAACAACTCGCGCCACAGAAGCATCAAAATGACCCCTGTTGAAGCCAGTCAAGAGGAGAACAGCGGAGACGTGTATCGCAACCTGTTTCAGGAAAAGGTGATCCGTAAAGCAAAGTATAAGGTGGGTGATAAAGTTAGGATATCGATATACAAGACAACCTTCAGAAGAGGGTATCAAGCAACCTTTACAGAAGAAGTGTTTGTCATCTCTGAGGTACTAGAAACCGACCCAATCACTTACAGAGTTAAGGATTTAAATAATGATGAGGTTAAAGGCACTTTTTATGAAAATGAACTAGTAAAGTATGATAAGAAGGACGATGTATATAAGATCGAAAAAGTCCTCAAAAAGAAAGGGGACAAATATCTAGTAAAATGGTTAGGCTATCCTGAGACAAGCTGGATTGATAAAAAAGATTTAGTTAATTTTTAATAGCTGACAAGAGCTATTAAAAATTCCAATTTAATGCTTCGAAAATGGTTCTGCAGATTTCTTCATACTGAGCTAGCGTCTTCTTCATTTTTGGTAACTTGAGTGGGACCTCGAAATCCCTTATTCGTAACATATGGAACAAGATGTAGTTTTTGCTGATTAGGTTTTTCCGCTCTGGAAACATCTCTTCATATTTATGGATTAAAGACAAAAAGTCAACAACCAGCTGTTCCTCGAAAGGGAGATTGAACTGACCTATCCAGTTTTCCAGATTGTTTGCTCTGCTTTTCAAGCTCTGCTGTCTCTTCATGATTAAATACAGTTGCAGATGGTTCAAAGGGGGTTTATTGGGATTGTACCTCAGTTCTTCGCCACATGCTTGGCAAATGTACCAGCTATCATCGTTTTGTATTACATATTCGTGCTCACACTCTTGGGCTTTAGTTTTCAAGTCTGAAGAAACTTTTCTGTTTAGGTCAAACAGTCTTACTATTTCCATCACTTCCTCCATATCCATATTTTATTTTATAAAGTCTTCCTTTTAACCCCTTTTTAATTTGATTTTGCCTCATCAAGGATTTAAGCATTTAAAGAAATTAATTCTATATATAAAGATGGAAGATTTGCAATCAAAAACCGTCCGGCAGTTGCAAGACTACTGTCGGGAACATAATATTCGAGGATACTCGAAACTTAGAAAGGTGGAACTGATCGACCTCATTCAATATCATAACGGCCTTTCCACTTTTCCTTTCCACAATGACTTGTTTAGCAAGCCAAAGAAGAACAGAGTGCGTAAGATCAGGTGTTGCGGTAAGTTATTTAAGGGATCAAGCATGAATAAGCACCTACAATCTAAAGGGCACCTAAACTATAAACCAAAGAAGGCAACCGCTCTCCCAGAGTGTGGAAGAGTGGAGCATCGACTACATCACATGACTCTCCCCCAACTACGGGAATTTTGTCGAACGCATGGCATTAGAGGCTATTCCATGTTAGGAAGGAGGGCAGACATCATAGCATACATAGAAAGCGTATTGTTCAACCGTCATTTCGGGTTTGATGCAGACCTGTTTTTAGATACGCGAGAGAGAAGGCTCTACACCCTCCACAAAGTTAATACAGCCTTTGAATCTCGCTTGAAGACGTACGACATCCAAAATGAACACAACCTGATGCTTCCCAAAGACTTTTTGAACGATGTGGCATCACTAGTCCGGGGACTCATCACTAAACACATAAAGAGGCTGCATGGTTTGAAGGTTAATTTCGAATTCCTCTGTGACTATCAAAAGGGTAAAGACGATGCTATTATAGAAATGGAGAAAAACTTCAAAACAGAAAACGCAGTCATCTTAGAATCAACTGATTTGGTAGCTTATTACAGATCGGTTATCCAAAAATTATTGACAGAAATGGAGGAGTTTGTTGCAAAAGGTTCGGGATGGACGCTTGTTAGAATTAAAAGCCTTGAGGTGAGGATCAATAAATACAACCCGCTGAGAGGGGCATCCTACATTGATCTGCCGAAAAAGATTAAAGCCAAAAAGGCAGTCATAAACGTACAAAATGAGGATAATAAGTGTTTCATGTGGGCAATACTCTCTGCGCTGCATCCAGTGGAAAAAGATGCCCAAAGAGTCACCAAATATAAACCGTATGAGAATGAGCTAAAGTTTGAAGGCATTGAGTTTCCAGTGAAGATGGAAGATAGAGTATTTAACAGGTTCGAAAAGTTGAATAACATATCGGTGAACATATATTCATACGAAGGTAATGACATTTACCCATTGAGAATCACTAAAAATAAGGAAGACAAACACGTCAATTTGCTGTACATAAAGAATAAGGAAGGAAACAGTCATTACTGTTGGATAAAAGACCTCTCCAAATTGATAAGCGGACAAGTGACTAAACACAACGGAAAGGTATTCACCTGTGAGAGATGCCTGCTGTATTATTACTCCGAAGAGGACCTCCAAGCTCATGAAACGGATTGTAGGAAGAATACGCCAGTAAAGATTGTAATGCCCAAGGAGGACGAATCTCTGCGGTTCAAAAACTACCAAAGGTCTTTACGATTACCCTTTGTGATGTATGGAGACTTCGAGTGCTTGACAAACAAGATAAACACCTGCCGCCCTACAAAAGACAGCTCATTCTTACATAAATATCAAAAGCATGAACCTATGAGCTTCACTGTCTACATCAAATATAAACACGCAGACTATAAGGCACCAATCACATACAGAGGACCCAATGCCACCAAGCTGTTCTTTGATACAGTGAAGACTGAGGCGCTAGCGATAAAGAACATTTATGATAAGAAGCAACCCATCAAAATGACCACCGAGGATGAAGAGCATTTCCAAAGGACCCATGTTTGCCATATCTGTGACGGAGATATCAGGAAGAAACCTTCACCCTATTCACCCAAGGATGAGCCAGACTTCCGAAAAGTCAGAGATCATGACCATCTTCTCGATCCGGCGAAATGTGAATCGAACTACAGAGGACCTGCTCACAACCTTTGCAACCTAAAGTACCAAGAGCCTTCGTTCATTCCGGTGTTTATCCACAACCTATCTGGCTACGACGCCCATCTCTTCATAAAGGAGCTCGGTGGGGAGAAAGGAGACATTGATGTCATTCCGAACAACGAGGAGAGGTACATTTCATTCAGTAAGGAGGTCGGGGCAAAAACTGTAGAAGTAGGCGATGGGAAGAAAGCAAAGGTACCTGGTATAAAGTTGAGGTTTGTCGACTCGTTCAAGTTCATGGCCGCTAGCGTCGACAGTCTTGCGAAGAACGTAAAGGAGTTCCGGGAGACAGCCAAGTACTTCCCCAAGGACAAACTGGACCTCGTCACCCGAAAAGGCGTCTATCCATACGATTATATGGACTCGTGGGACAAATGCGAAGAAACCAAGCTACCCCCACAAGAAGACTTTTACAACCAATTGAATGAGTCACACATAAAGGATGAGGACTACGAGCACGCTAAAACGGTATGGAATGCATTCAACATTAAGACATTGGGTGAATATTCCGATTTGTATGTGAAGACTGATGTACTCATCCTAGCCGACATCATGGAACACTTTAGAGATGTCTGTCTAAAGACCTATAAGTTGGATCCTGCATGGTACTTCACTGCACCCGGACTCTCGTGGGACGCCATGCTCAAAACCACGGAGGTCGAGCTAGAGCTATTGACAGACTATGACATGATACTCATGCTAGAAAAGGGGACCAGAGGAGGCATCTCTCAGTGCTGTAACCGATATGGGAGGGCGAACAACAAGTACATGAGGGACTATGACGAGAACAAGAAGTCTAACTACCTGATGTACCTTGACGCCAACAACCTTTACGGATGGGCCATGAGTCAATACCTACCGCATGGTGGTTTCAAGTGGAGCACTGTGTCAGATGTGACCCAAGTAGCGGATGACTCAGACAAAGGATACATCGTAGATTGCGATCTACAGTACCCGACCCATCTACACAACCTCCATTCAGACCTACCTCTAGCACCTGAAAGCAGGATGCCCGATGGCTCAAAACAGCCAAAACTACTGACGACCCTCTATGACAAAGAGCATTATGTGGTTCATTACAGGGTTTTGAAGCAACTGTTGCAGTTGGGGATGAAGCTCAAAAAGGTGCACAAAGTGTTGGAGTTTCAGCAGTCTCCCTGGTTGAAGAGGTACATCGACCTGAACACAGAAATGAGGACAAAGGCAACCAATGACTTTGAGAAAGACTTCTTCAAACTTATGAACAACTCGGTCTTTGGCAAGACGATGGAAAATATCAGGAAGCGACTCGATATTAGGCTAGTATGCGATCCCCAGAAAGCGGAGAAGCTAGTTGCTAAGCCCAATTTCAAGGGAAGGACCATTTTTGACGAAAGATTAGCCGCCGTGCATATGAACAAGACGAAAGTGATTTTTAATAAGCCAATATACGTCGGCATGAGTATATTAGATCTATCGAAGCATCTGATGTACGACTTCCATTATAATCTTATGAAGCCTAAATATGGGGACGATATCAAGCTATTGTACATGGACACTGACAGTTACATCTACGACATACAGACCGAGGACTTTTATGAAGATATGAAAGGAATGATTGATTATTTCGACACCTCCGATTATCAGGAAAATAATAGATATGGAATGCCTAGAGTAAATAAAAAGGTCTTGGGGAAGATGAAGGATGAAAATTCTGGAAAAATCTTGGAGGAGTTCGTTGGCTTAAGATCTAAGATGTATGCCTGTAAGACTGAAACAGACTTGGTGAAAAAATCCAAAGGAGTAAAGAAATGTGTCGTGAAAAACAGGATAACCTTTGAGGACTACAAGAACTGCCTATTCAAGCAAGAAGTACAGCACAGAACCATGAATCTCATCAGGAGCACAAAGCATGAGATTCATTCCATACAAGTCAATAAGATTGCCCTATCAGGAAAAGATGACAAGCGTCATATATTGGAAGATGGTATCCATACTTTGGCTCATGGACATTATGCGATGAGGCAGATTGTCGCTTAGAGCTCTAATAGACAAATTTTAAAAGCAAACGCTTTTAAAACTTAAGGTGGACGGCGATCATCTCATAGAGCATCGTTGGTAGGAGAAAACTCTACTTGGTGTGCGGGGTGGGCTTTTCCAGTATCCTTCTTACCTCGATAGATTAAATGGCACTTTCTCATAAAGCTTAGATACTCATCAGTCATAACTTTATTGAATCGGTCCGGGAGGAAAACTGAACCTGTTCCCTCCAAACTTACCACAGCCTTTTCACCATACCGTGTCTTTATCATTTTCGCATCGGATATCAGGTACTTTTTATCAATTTCTAAAGCATCCAGCTTTAGGTAGTTTGATTGTAAGTTACCTACTGAGTTTAGACTTTCGAGAATATGACTTTCCATGGTTTTATTTCTATACTAAATGTATTTCTTTAAGTGCTTAAAATGTCGGAGAGGTAAAGTTTTCAACGCAGCAAAGAAGGTGCGTTGCTATAAAAACTTTGGACCGTTGTTTTCTAAAAGGGGGTGCTCGCCGAAGGGGGTACCCTTGCGGCTCAGCGACTTTTTGCTTGGATTCGGTTTTAGTGGTGGGCGGAGTTTTTATGGGGTGGAAACAATTATGGCATTTTTTATACCATTGAATTCTAAAAGTGGGTGGAAATTTAATGGGTGGTTTTCGCACCATTGTTTTTAAAAGTGGGTGGAAATTTTAATGGTGGGGTTGAGAGCCATTGTTTTAAAAAGTGGGTGGAGTTTTTATGGGGGTTTTCACTCCATTGTTTTTAAAAGTGGGTGGAGATTTTATGGGACGAAATAGAGCCATTACTTTTCTAAAAGTGGGTTCGGTTTTTATGGGGGTGTTTGTGGGTCTGCGCCAGCTCTCTCATGTGCACACTACTTATATCACATGAATTTATGTACGAACTCTTCTATTTCTTCAGAGGATTAATTCTTTCCTAAATAACTGAACTGCAGATCAAAATGCAAGCACCTGGAAACGTGACCGGAACAAATAAGGAGAATAAACGAACAGAGAATGTGAACATCCTTCCATATACCATTGTCTAAAGACCTTCAACAGTGTTTTATGGCTTTCTGGCGGTTTGTTTCTTGAATTTCTTTCCTTGATGAGAAACACTACATGTTTCTTCCAACACTTGAGGTACGTGAAGAGAAAGGGATTAGATATAAAATTGAGGGATAAAATATATTATTTTATTGACCTTATTTATAGGTGAAACAGCTGTATATGTTATTTGGTATCAATTATATATTATTCTTTCTTATAAAATAACTTGCGCAGTTATCAAATATGTGTTTCCATCTCTAGTTATTAACTGTTTGTATTTATCTGTTTCTTATTTAATAGTTCTCAGAAGCACGCATGGGTATAAGTGGATGTTTTAAAAATAGGTAGACAAATTTTTCATAGACACGTGACTGAAGCCCTTCATGCGGACTTTAGGAAACGGATACCAAAATATTAGGCTTTTAAGCAACGCGAGTTACTAAAAATTACTTCACAAGCCGAGGGTTTAATTTCTTTAGCACTTAAGCTTAATTCTGAGCTATTATTTATATTTGCAATTTTCAGTATGTGTTTAAAAGACCCGTTAAGGCTGCTGTGTACTAACTCTAGTGGATTCCCTCACCTGGATGTTAACCTATGGAGAAAATGTGTCCAAGGATTGCCAACTTCGATTTAATTTTTTTTAATTGTACTCCGTAACACAGAAAAAAAATTTACACCTTCAAGCATTTTTCGCTTAAAAAAAATGCAAATAATGTTTTAAAATTTAAATTATTCGGGGGTAAAAATTTGGTATAGGGTATTTTAAACGCTCCTAAATTCCTTTGGTGGACACAATTTCTAAAATGAATCCTGTTTCAAAGTGCAGAAAAGTTCAGGCTACCTGAAAATACCATTTTTATTGGATTATCAGCAATTATGTAGCTGTAAATACTAGGCAAATTTTCTCCATTGGTTAACGTTGAGGTGAGCGAATCCTATAGGGTTAGTACACAACAGCTTTAAAAATAAGAGCTGACATTTTAAAAATTTTTAAAATTAATATTTTCATTTACATTAAATAATTACAAAGGACTTATAAAAAGTAAAGCATATAAAAATATCTAAGCTATAAAATAAAACATATGTGCTTTGTTTGTGTGTGTTTACATTTATGTTAAAAAAAATTAACTGATACAGTGGTGCCTTGACTTACGAGTTTAGTTCGTTCCGTGACGGAGCTCGTAACTCGAATTACTCGTATGTCAAATCAATTTTCCCCATTGAAATGAATAGAAATGCCAATATTCCGTTCCGTCCCCCACCCATCCCCCAAAAAACCCTCAATTTTTTTTTGTACATGTTTTTAAATAAGAAAAATGTATTTATAAATAACATGTATATTGTATAAAGCACAAAATAGACTGTACTGCTATAAACTGGTTTTATTAAGTATTATATACAACATTTACTGTGGAGATCAGACGGCATGAAGATGCTGACGGAGGTGGAGGAGAAAGTCCTGAATGAATAACTGAATCTTATTCACTGTTTTTTGTCCTTTTCGCCCTGCAGATGCTTTCCTCACTTGCATCTGCAGGGGTTTTCGATGAAAAATTGTCCAATGGGTCTGTTTCATCCCCCCTTTCAGAATGCTTTTTGAAATGACAGGTTGGACGCTGTTCGGTTCCAGAGGGCGACTCAAGTGTGGGCAGAGCAAGCTGCCACGTATGATAATTGTTGAGAGTTAATCTCTCGGTTTAAGACTGGAAAGTAGTCTTAGAATAATAAAGTAATATCGCCGCCGTCCACACCCGAAGGTTATACGGCCCTTCAATAATAAAACTAATCATGCCGACGGCAATCCAGCCCAACCGGGTCCCGAAGTTTTTCATTTTGCAATTCGTTTACCTGTCTTTTTTTTTTAAATCTGAGGGGCTATCCACCTTCCCCTTGTAGGGGGAAGTGTATATTCATAAGTTCCTGCATAATATTCTTGATGTACCTTCTACAATAATAATCCGAAAATAATTTACTAGGGGCCCAATCTTGAAAGCCCAAAGGTAGGTTTTTTCATGCTTCAGCCCATTTGCTACAATTGTATATACAGTGCTTTATAGTTTGTATATTGCCACACTCACAAAGATCTGTTTTAGCAAAAAATCTGTTTTGATAGACTCCTATACAGCCATGTTCAGTTATTGCTTGATTAACAAGGAAATCTGCCGACAGTCTTTTCGTAGAAACTCTAGGGAATACCTCAAATACTTTCCTTCCTACACTACTTCTCTCCCAATTTTCTTGCCATATATTTATGTAATAATTCTTAATTTTATTCTTAATCTGTTCTTTAGTTAATTTATAATTTCCTGTGATTTCATTCAGTATTGTTGCTTGTTTAGCTGCTGCGTCTACCATCTCATTTTCATTAATGCCACAGTGGGCTTTAACCCAGTGTACGTTTACTGCTATCTCATGACTTTCTATTAGGTTTTTTATATTTTCAATCCTATCTCCCTTAAACTAATATGCGCATATAGCTTGTGTACTTCTAGAATCACTGTATATGTCGATTTCCTGTATTCCCTTACTTATAGCATCAGTGATGGCCATGTCAATGGCTTCAACTTCGGCGCTATAGGATGATGCATTATTAGGTAGACGTTTAAGTTTTGTTTGTTCTAAAACATTAAGGTTGTAACGTGTACACGCCGCACCAACCCCTTAGAATAATATTCATATAAATGTATAATAATTGTACATAAAGGTTATAAATATTATATGTTTCTCGTGTATTCATGTAACGACGGCGTTGCATGGCGTACGTTCCGCAAATTATCGGTGGGGTATCTGAAGCTGGCTCGTAACCCGAATTTTACCTCGCAACTCAAGGCAAAAACAAAAATGGCCGAGAGACTGCACGTATCTAAAAAAACTCGTAAGTCGGGACACTCGTAAGTCGAAGTACCACTGTATATGAAATTATCGTTTTAAAATTTTTTCAATATTGTATTTTCAATTTTGTTGTATTTATGCAAAGAGGAGAGTGGAATTCCCTTCCAAATTTCCTTTACACAATGGCGATACAAACAAAACAAAAAAATTTAGAGACGGAATGTTGGTGATCTTTTTACTTAGGTTATAGCAAGTATGGGCAGCGCTTCCAGGCTGTGCTAACAGATGACGCTACAAGTTGAGCTTCACTTGTTGAGCAAGATCTGGAGAAATGAGTAGTTCACCCTGAGTCGTCTAACAAGCATTCACGAATTCAACCACGGTCTGCCCACGACTAGCACGCTGTTACTCGAGTCTTACGATCCATATGGCGATTATATTATGCTTATGTTGTCCGTGTTAAGTGAATCACAACAATGAAATATTTTTGTATAAATGTCTTTTATAGTCCATATAACTGTTTTATAATTAAATATATTTTGTATATAAACCGTTCAGTCTATGTTAATAGATTGTGTGTTTCATGAATGTGCTCGGTTCGAAACCTTGTGTACGTTATGAACTTATAAAATTATTTATAAAACAAAGACTCGAACATTTACAGTAGGGGGCCTTTCCCCTCATATGCAATCCGTATAACCAAATAACAAAAGCCTAGCAGTATAGTGCATCTAAAATTCCATAAGGAATCATATGAGGCGTTGAAAGGCAAAGTGGTGTAAGTCACATTTTCAATTTTTTTCATTTGGGGTCGAATATGTAATCTCCATGTTCAATTTATGGTGGAATTGTAAATAGTTATTACTTGCAATATTGTAATAATTGTTATGAATTTTAATTTGTTCAATTTATGGTGGAATTTTTTGTAGTTTTGGCAGTTAAACTCTTTTGACTTACACCACTTTGCCTTTCACCGCCTCATATAAGAAATTTCCAAAATTCGATTTAGTAGGTCATACGTACAACAGAAATTTTTCAGCTAACCCAAGTTTTTTTATTATAATGTTTCTTGCAGTTACTAAAACCTTTCGAAAGTAGCACATTTTTAAACCTAATGATCGCTATCTTATCTTTCCCTCACTATCTGCATTTGCTTCTTATTTTTGTTTATGAATGGAATAGCCTTTATTGTTTAACAATAATAGATATTATGCGCAAAAATTAATTTTGATATCTTTTAGATTTTTATAGTTTTCTCCCGAATTTTAGATTTTCATCGTGTATCTTCAATTTTATTGCGAAGTGAGTAATAAATACATATTGTTTCTGAATAGCTAAAAATAAGAAACTTGTATTACAGTAATAACCCGGCTTATGCAAACTCGGAGTTACGCGGTTTTTGTTTTTACCCTTACCCTTTTTAAATCTTGGAATGAAATCTCCCAAAAAGACTTTAAACGGTATCTGGAAGAAACTTTGTCCAATATTTTTTTTAAAAGGAGACGGAAACAACGCCTGAAACTGATCATATTGCTGGTGTGATAAAAGAAGTTGTCGATCTTGCAAGGCAATTAGATATGGAAGTCGATGGAGATGATGTCAACGAGCTGTTGGATACTCATCTCGAGGAGCTGAAAGTCAATGATCTCATAGAGATGCGCGACCAAAGCATCACAGAAGAATCCGACACTTCAGACCCAAGTCCACAAGAAAACCAAATGACAATTACAAACTTGACAGAAGGTCTCAGCGCAATTGAGAAAGAGTTACAGATTTTGGAGAATATAGACTAATAAAGACCGCGGGATCACGACAAAGCAGGGAATAAAAGAAATGTTAGTATGCGATGAAGAAATTCTTCGTGAAAATAAAAAAGTCGTTAATTCGGCAGACTACTTTATTGGATTTTTCCAAATCATTAGCATAATTTATTTTAAATATCTTGTACACATGTATAATATTAATATGTAATGCAATATTTTAATTTTAATACAATATTTTCCCTTTAAACTCATGGTTTTGTAATTTCTTAGTACCAATAAGACAAAATTTATTTGTTTTATGCAAAGTTGTATCCGACAGTTCGACGCTATCTTTCGTCGATCCCACCTATCGCTAAATTTCGGGGTATTACTGTATTTTAAGCTTTGGGTTTCGTTTATATTTTCTGTGCAATATATTCAAGACATGCTTCAGAAATACAACCTTAAGCCGTAACATAAATATTCTTTAAAAAAATTGTGGTTTTGAACAGAAATAAATTAACTTCTCACGGTATTTATAGAAGTATAAAATTCCTGAAAATCAAGCATTTTACAAGATTTGTCTCTGTTTAAAATATATTGTCTATATTCAAATGTATTTAGACATCAAAGAGTGGATAATAATTTAAAATGACTGCTTCTGTGTTCAGTTCTTGAGACTCACCTTTTGTTCACAACTTTCTCATCTACGCCTATTTCATGCCCCTATCTATTCTTTTGGATGAAAAAGGGGACACAAGGTCTGTTACCATCCCCTCTTGCATCAGTTTGCTCCCTTCGTACCCAGCTGTAGTTGTAACTGTCATTTGATTGGTCATTTAACAGCAAAACATGAAGCTAAAGTTCTGTAGCTTCATGATGAAGCTACAGAAGGAGGGGAAGCTTCAATGGGGAATTCTTCGAAAAATGGACCAATTGTGGTCGCTCACCGGCAGATGACGAGACATGTCAAAAAAGTGCAGATTTTTCATTGCGTTGTAAGGCCGTGCGGTTTTTAAATCATTTAAAAAACTTTTAAATACACACACATATATATATATATGTGTGTGTGTGTATGTATATATATATATATATATATATATATATATATATATATATATATATATATATATATATATATATATATATATATATAAATATATAAATAAATATATATATATATATATATATATATATATATATATATATATATATATATATATATATTTATATATATATATTTATATATATATATGTATTTTTATATATCTATATATATATTTATATATATGTATATATATATATATATATATATATATATATATATATATATATATATATATATATATATATATATATATATATATATGTGATAATAATCACATTTGGAACTGGGAGATGCAGTCGGTACGAGGAGTGATGCAGTCGGGCGTAGTGTTGATCCAGGGAAGCACTTACGAAATTTAGGAGATAAACACATGGAGCCATAGAAGACAGCACACAGATTTTAGTCGATATCCAGGAAAATCACCTTTATTCAATCAGTAGGCATTACGAAGGCTGCAGCTGCCACATGACTTGTCCGGCGTCCATGCCAGGACGGGACGCGGATTACATACAGGAGCGGACAGCAGGTCCGACAGCAACAAGAGTTAGAAACGAAGAGAGAGAAAAGTCTTCTGTTCATGCAATATTAAATGGGTGTTTTGCGATATTGTCGCCAGAGGACCTAAACTACTTAATTTTTAATTGGGCGACTTTAGATTCGTGGAGTTCCCGTGTCCACTTCAGTTTATCGGGGACTGATAGATCCCGCGCTTGTTAGAGCTGTGAACTATTGAACTGGGCGTAGGATAAGTGGCCATAAAGTTCTTGCAAAGTGGGGTTTTTGAAGTTAAAAAAGATATAACTTTAGAGTGATTCGAGGGCTCTTCAGGAATTTTGACACTATACTGACATTCGGAATCTCATAAACTTTGAACACTCATATCTGGGGATGTTATTGAGTTCAGATACTTCACATGCCTGCTTAATGATCTGCAGGGCTACGATAAATTATCTTATTTTACTTTTAGGTTGCAATTTTTGGAAAAGGGGTCGTACTTTATTAACAATAGAATATGGTTTAAAGTAAAGTAATTTTGGAAGACACGTTTTCTTGTTACATATATATATGAACGTATATATATATATATATATATATATATATATATATATATATATATATATATATATATATATATATATATATATATATATATATATATATATATATATATATATATATATGTATATATATTTATATTTATATATATTTATATATTTATATATGTATATATATATATACCCAACAAACACAAAGGCATCGGGCCGGGGTCGGAAGGTTCCGGCCAGCCGATTTCACCACTGCCGGGCCGGCGCATTAGGTCAGTATCGTTTCCGTCACGGCTGTGTCCTCTCGCCCGCGACTACCCCGTCGACTGCCGGGCCGCTTCCGGTAGGATTCGAGCCATCGTTCATCCGACTACGAACCGTTAGGCAGCCGCGATTAAGCCATCGATGCGGACAGATAGCCGGAACGTAACCGGAGGTTGACGGGCCGGTTACGGGAGCAATAATTGGTGTCGACATACCGTCATCTACCCATCTCGTAAACAGCAATGTGCCGTAGGTCCGGGCATCATGCCAGCATTCTACCAGAATCGGACCGCCGGCAGTGTTTCTAAGTTTTGCGTAGGACCCTTTTGTTTATATGCTTTTTATTATTATTTATTTCATTGACGATTAACCTCTGATATCAACCCTTTCACTTTTATTATTTTTTTGCCTTCATATTTCTAGTATTCTTTCCAGTTTTGCCTTATGTATTTTTAGGTATTACCAAATACTGATCTTTGTTATTACCTAAAAATTTACTTGTTAGAACAAAACCTCATTTTGTATTAAGATACATTTACCCAAATTTGAAAGTTAAGATAACATTAATACCAACCATTAAAGCTAAATCATCTTTCCACTCGATCTAAGGTTACAGTTTGTTTTTTTTAAATTTAGAATGAGATTATAGTATGTAAAACAGTACTACTTTAATAATTAACCCAAAAAACTTGTACTTCCCCAGTATAAAATTTATTAACATAATTTGATAAATTTATAAACATAAATTTGATACATTCTTCAAACCTGAGTAATGTGTAGTGTGTATGATGAAGCCCATCTTTGTGAGCTTGTGAAAACTTGCTCAGAAGAATTTATTTAAATTATTTTTTGGTGTAGAGTTAATAAATGCTCTACAGATAAGAAAATTATTTTTTGCATAGTTTTGTGAATTAAAGAGTAATTCATTAAATTCTTATGTCATTTTAAAAAAATATTTTCTTTTCTATTATATTGGACTTAATATCCAACACTTGATAGTACTATTTTTGAGAAATAGTACTATGATAGTAATATCTTCTATTGTAATTTTGAGAAAAATTATAGACACATGTTTTTAAATACAGAAAAGAGCTGGTTTAAAGTAAAAATAGTTTATTTAGAAAGTACATAGCACATTTACACAATTTTTTTCTATATTTTCTACAAAACAGGATCCTTTCGCTGTACCTCTGGCTCCATCTTTACAGCATCTAGGGAAAAAAAAGAAAGAGAAAATCAGTTCATAAATTTATGTGAAAGGAAAATGACTCCCATCCCCAGATATAATTTATGAATCAAAAGAATTTATTTAAATTATTTTTCTATGTAGAGTTAGTAAATGCTCTGCAGATAAGAAAATTATTTTTTGCATAGTTTTGTACATTAAAGGGTAATTTATTGTTGTAAAAATAGTTGATTGTTGAAAGTAGTTGAAAAATTCATTGTTGATAAAGTAGAATTAAATAAATCCAATTAGGAAATATAAATTCTGAGACAGGGGTTTAAAAAAACTTGATACAAAACAGCACCCAACACATGAGTGCAGTTTTAAATCTGTTGTCATTTTATTGATAACTACTTCCAAGAAGTAAATTCCTACCACATTTTTTTTGTAAAACCAATTACATACTGTGAAAAGTACATCATGTAAAAAATATTTACTTGATTAAATAAATATACTAATAGAAAATAGTTATAAAATATTTGTTAACCCTTTCACCGGCTCAATTCGAAACTCTAATTCACCTATCCTGGCTTCTGAAACTTGTACAGTTCTACCCTTCAAGCGGCCCGATTCCCTGGAAAAAAGTTTGTTTTCACTGCAAAAATACTTCTTTCCCCCTTTTCGGAAGTATCTTTTGCCTGTCACCGCAACCCTCTACAGTAATAAAATTTAGCACCCCGCTAGTGTCTCCCCCAAATTTGTTCCCCAACAAGAAAGCGGAATTTTTCTAGGAAACCGTACGTGTGTGTGTGTGTGGCTTATTCCACCCGCTCTAGCCGTAGGCTAGACCAGAGGAAAAGGGGGAACAGCTTTTGAGGGTCGTGTATAAGAGATTTCCGTTCCTCTGAAACACTCCTCCGTAGCGGTTGATGATAACGTTAAAATGCTATGAAAATTTGGCAAAAATATTATATTCAATTTCTTCCAAACTTCAGATATTTTCAAAACAAAGCATTCGAAAATATAAATTAAATATTAAATATTTCAGATTTTAAACCATCTCTTATAGTTTTAAGTTAATAAAAAATTCTAGAGAATTCCATTAAATATTTCATCTCACTAGCATAATATTTTTCACACGTTTTCCCATATAAATTTTATTTCTTCATTGATTTCAGGAACCAAAAATTTAAACTTCTATAATTACCATTTTGTTACACAGAAGATACATTTTAACAGCCGTAAAAATATTTACACATTCTGAAACACTGCAAGTGGTTAAAAAATGTTATAAGTGTAAATTTTGTATAATTAAAACATAATAATACACAAATTATTTAAATGTGTCATGTTACAATCACATTGTTTTATCCTATGAATTTTATATTTCATTGTTAAACGAATTACACTCACACAAAACGATAAAAGAATATTGCAGTTCACACACAGAATTACTTATTGTTTCGTATATGTAATGAAATTTTGGAAAAAAGAATTATTTTAACAAACCAAAATTAGATAATATTAAATTTTAGAATTAAGGTTATAACATAATATTCCATTTTTGGCATGATCTCAAGGTTAGTATAAAAAGTGACACACAGTACCAAAATGACTGCTCAAAGGTTATGCTTGAATATATATGGTTTATTTACACTACTATATATTTTATATACAATAACACTTCAAAATTCATTAAACTTTCTTCAAATTATTTAATCTTATTCTAAATTTCTTTCAAGTTAATCATTCAATGCAATTTTTCTAGATATTCACAAATGTTAACCGCAATAATTATCACAATTAATTTCAACAATAAATATTTGCTAATAGATACACACATCATTGATAATCAGTTCCATCAGTAATAAAATTCCTCATCATAACTTTGTTACTACCAATTACATTCATCAATAATTTTTACTAATAGTTATACACCTCAATAATAATGTTTTGTCAGTAATTAAATTCCTCACAATAACTTTGTTACTACCAATTAAAATCACCAGTAACATTTACTTATAGTTACACACATCATATTCAAAATCACCAATCATCAATCATATTCAAATTCATCAGTAATTAAATTTCTCAACATAACTTTGTAATTAATGTTTTAATTGTTTTCAATCTTTCTCTCAAAATCTTAAAATTTTAGGAATGCCGAAATTAGAGTTCCAAATGACACTTCCCTATCATTAATATAAAATACTCTGAAACAAACCTTGGCTGACATCGATGACACCACATGTATACGCATGAGTTTCAGTCCTCGGACTCATTAACACTCACAGGTATAAGGATAATAATCCGTTGCGTCATAATTGGCAGTCCACGTAGAATATCAGTAAACACAGTCTGGAAGTTACCACTCAGTTCCTGATCTTTGTGCAAGGGTGCAGAGTCTCACGGCTGGCATGGGGTTGATCGTTGTCGTCAAGGAAACAGGCTCAAACTCTTAGCGTCAGTTCCAGATCATTGGGCAAGGGTGCAGAATCTCTCAGCTGGCATGGGGTTGATCCTTGTGGCTGAGGGAATAGGCTCAAATCCGTGTAATCTGGTAATCAACTATTTTATCATGCAAGGGTCAACAGCAACATGGTTTCACCCTTGCTTTTAGTTTCGACTCATTTATTCTATATGTTTTCACGACAGTATATTTTCTTTTATATTACAAATAAATAATTATATCGCTAAAAATTTGTTAGTTCTTTCTGATGTTACAATTATAGATGCAATGATCTTGTTATAACCTTAATACATAATACCATATTTTCAAGTGCTACAATTTTTTACAACAGAAGATCGATAATAGATCGCTATATCATACACAATTGCTTATTTCTTATTATGTGAAAATGTGATGTAAACAAAGACGTATAGTTATTTTAAATATAGAAATATATGTTAAACATTCTATTCTTTTGTATGGTATTTTTCAAAACAGGAAGCGGGGCACAAAGCTTCATCACAAATTTTGCATGAATGGATAGAGATATTTTCTTATTCAGAAGAAATGTTTTCTTCCATTATTCTCTCTATTAATTTCAAACGGAAGTTCAGATTATTAAGATTCCCTCCATTTTTGTTTTGTAAAGAAGGAATGAATTCCAAACGGAAATATCTAAAAGTTGCCTGACAATTTTTTTATAATATTTTTTCTGTTATCATCGTTTTTCTTATATCCCATAATTTTCTGTTATCGTTTTTCTTATTTTGCCATAATTTAAATAGATCCATCCATTCTGTCCACACCACCCATTGTATGGTTGCAATCCAGAACTGGTACGGGTTTTTTATAAGTTTTCCCATGTTTTGTTATATTTTGCATTTCTGTGGAATGGATCGTGCTTAAAATGGCGACAGATCTTTTATCATGCCACTTCATTATCAAAGTTTTCCCCCGTTGATAAGCAATCAGCTCACCCTTTTTCATTTTCTTATTTTTGATTGATTTGCAGTGCAATAGCGAATTAATAACAATTTTGGAACAACATCCAAAATTAATTTTTATAATATTTATATTGCAGCCGAAAAATTTTGTTGATGAATGAATATTCATGCTTAACTTATGACTTGCCAATTTTCATGGTTTTCATGCAGAAAACCAAATTTTTTGAAATATCAGAATTAAAAATTTAGTATTTTCTCGCAACACACATATTGGATTTGAGTTCAATTGAATGCACTATTTAGACGCTATTGCACATACGTACATACACAAGTTTATAGTTAAATACACAATTTTACAAAGCAGTTTTGTTTTAATCATATTCTTTTTGTGTCTATGAAAATACATCTTTTTTTTAACTGCAATTTTAAGATTGTATCGGTCATATCAATGTCCTAGTTAAATGCTGTAATAAAGAAATTCCGATAATTTGGTTGTTTAGAGAGCTTAGGTCAATTTTTGGTACTCGAAGACTAATTTGACCGGGACTTACTGCTTAATGTCGATACAGATGAATACAAACATTCATATAGAAAAGGGACTCGAACCTGCGAACTCCAGCACCGTAAGGTTCACCCGGAAAATTATGCTTTCATTAATTTGCTTCCGACCACTATCAAAAATCAATGAAATTTTAAGGAAACAGCTACGGGGTCCGAAAATCCTCTCGCTGGGAAGTCGGCTACGCAAGAGAGGGGTACGAAATCAGGAGAAAATTCCTATCTCATGAGGATGATCAAAATTGTGGAGATAACCTCGAATGTGACGCTCTAAACGCCTTACACCTGATAATTTGGGTAGGTAGTTCAACGTGAGTTAAAAAAAAAGAAAAGAAACACCTAAGAATTTCTCACCAATCCCTCCAACCCATTAATTTACAGATTAAAACAAGATGTTAGAAGACCGAGATGAAGAACTAAACAATATTTTGTTACACGAGGGTTAATTAGATAGACTGGAACCTAATTTTAAAGCCGATTACGAAAGGCGGGAATCATCCATGCCAGAAGTAGGATTCGGGACCGAAAGACAGAGCCCTACCATTCAGCCATTTCCCAGTATGAAGCACTGTACAACATCAAATAACTTTTCAAACTTGTATGGAAAGTAATAAAATAATAATTGAAAAGTTTGAAATGTAGCCAAATTGATAAAATAAAATAAAATATGTTTAGACATTATTTTAGTTATTAAAATCGTTATTTTAGTTATAAAAATTATTAAAAGACGATTAATTAAATTTAAATATACATAATTTAAATATACAGTACATGAATTAAATCCTGATTTAAATTAGGATTTAAATCACTTGATTTTTTAAAAAAAATCATTGATTTAAATCAAAATTACTTATGTATATAGTTTTACATTATGTTTCATTCAAATGTAATTTTATTAGCTATAATGGCTTTATCTAGATTGTAAAGTAAAAGATAAAGTAGGAGGGAACTTCTATCATTGCAATATCATATTTTATCTATCACTGTGATTAGTAAGAGTTTTGTTGACATAGGATAAAAAAAATCATGGTTTCATGTATTTAATATATAATTTATCATATGTAAATACTAATAGTGCAATGAAAACTTTATCATTAATCGTAATAATAATTTAATCATAATTTAAATTATTGCCTTTGAAATTTTTAACTTGTTAATGTTTAAAAACATAAAAATTCGCGAATCTCCCTGATTATGATCCTAGGGAAATTCATAAGCGCCCTGTTCCTGTGGCCTTACAACAGCCAGCTAGATATTCCACACCCTCCATTCTTGACCTTCCTTCTTGGAAACTGATGCAATTACCGAACATCTGACTTTTCGGGAAAGTCGATCTGCAACCCCCCCCCCCGCCCCTCCAACTTACCAACGTCGCTCTATTCAGACCCCCATCCCGTGAATGCGTCAGAATCGGAGATGTACATGTAGGGGTCTTCATTCCCCAATTTCGGACAATTCGAGGTTGTAAATCAAGCACCTTTTATCGTTCCGAAAACGGGGGAAAAACTCCGTGCAGTGCTGGAAAAATAACCTGCGCCTGTTCAGGGGTACGTCACTGCCCGAATGAGCCGGCTAAGGTCGGACGTAATATTTCGTCACTGCCCGGATGAGACAGTCAGGGCTCGACGTAATATTTCGTCACTGCCGTTGAAAGGGTTAAAGAGTATTCCCCTTTTCACTAAATTTCTCTCTGTACAGTAGAAAATCCAACCATGTCGATTAATTTGTTATTATAGATATAAATAAAATAGGGTAGATTGCCTTGATAAGAGTACAATTAAGTTTTTAATGTTGAGCATAATTTCAGCTCAACGTTGAAAGCTGAATCAGAGACTTGTCTATAATGACACCAAAATTTCCTCTTCACTATTGATAATAATGCTGTTGAAAGTAGAGAAACACAAGAATAAAGATTGAATGCTAAGTAAAACATTAGCATACAAAATCTTAAATTTCTAAATTTGATTACAACATGCCATAGAGAGCATTAATACAGATGCTGGGTCAGATTTAGAAATTTAAGATTTTATATAGTATTCAATCTTCATTCTTGTGTTTCTTTACTTTCAACGTGAGAGTGATTCTCGATAGTGAAAAGAAAATTTTGTTGTCATCTCAAGTCTCTCAGTCAGCTTTCAATTATTGTACTCTATCAAGGCATTCTAATCTATTTTATTTATATCTGTAATAACTAATCATTTAATTGACAGGATTGAATGTCTTACTGTACTGAGAAATTTAGTGAAAAGGGTGAATACTCTTTAACAACTAATCTATTACTATAATAATGAATAAAGTAAAACTTTATTATATGATGTAGCTTTCACAGTAATTGGTTTTACAAAAATTGTGGTAGAAAGTAATTTGGGATACTAACTTCTGCATAGTATTTTAATAGAGCATATCTTTTGTTACTTAATTGTCAAATTATGGTGGGGATCTGTGTATAAAATATTTTTTTTATTTGTGAGCAGCTGTTATTAGGGATAACCACAGTAAAAAATTATTCAAAATATACTATTTAGATTCAGTAATTACTAAACAATTGTTATGATATATTGTTTGATTAGTCTAGGTTAATTTGAAAAATGAGGTGGGTAATATTGACTAGCTGTCATTGTTGAGTGAAATGGCATAGATTATATTATAAAGCGTGAAAAAACACTTAGACTTTTTGAACCAAGCTTCTAACCCAAATTTAAGTTTTTAAAAAAATATTTTGCTAATGAGAGTATTTTCACAGATCTTAACAATGGAATAGAAAACCCGTATAGTCAACAAATTCATGGATAAACGATTCAGTTCTAAAAGCAAAAAGCCTGGTTTCTGTATACTGTTGTAACATGATTATTATAAAAGTATACAGAAACCAGGCCTTTTGCTTTTAGGGCTGCATCTTTTATCCATGACTTAGTTGACAATACAGGTGTTATGTTCCATTCCTTAGATCCATGAAAATATTTCCAATTTTAAAAGTTTCATTAAATTTTTTTTTAAATTTTGGTTAGAAGTTCGGTTTGAAAAGTTAAAAGTATTTTATTGCACTTTGTAAAATAATCTATGCTACTGCACTCAACATTGACAGCCAGTCAATCTTTGTATGCTTGCATCATTTTTCAACTTAACTTAGATAAACCAAATAATACACCATAAAAAAACCTACACACTTGCAAACATAACCTTATTATAGTCAACAATTATTTAATAATTAACTGAACCTAAATAATATATTTTGGAATATTTTTTTACTGCCCTTATCCTTACACTTTATAATAACAGCTGCTCACAAAAATATATTTTATGTGACAGATCTCCACCAAAATTTGACAATGAAATAATAAAATTAAATACTAGGCAGAAGTTAGTATTCCAAATGACATTCAACTACCTATTAGCTCATCAACGAATAATCTAATACATCTAAAAGCAATATTATTATTATTATTACTTCTGTAAGGAATTATGAATGAACATCTAACTACTTCTCATGAAATTCTGATAATTAAATTAAAAAATTTTTAACATTAACTATCAAGAGTAAAATAACCCTTGGCATTTTATATCTTTATAATATAAAAATATAAAATTTTTTTTGGTAAGCAGTTATGATAAAAGACTTTCACAAGAGTCACGGTTAACTGAAGTCCCTGAACTGCACTTTCAGACATACCTAATACTTTAATAACATGCTTGCCAGCTAAAAATATAATGAATAAAGGAAATCAATATCAATCCACAAATTACTGCAACCAAAGTTTATGAAAATGTTCGGATTAGCGTATAAAATATACAAAGAGAAATTTGAAAATTTGAGTTGTTTATTAATTAAGAATTATGTAATAAAAATATTTTTTATGGTTTTTCATAGAAAAATTCAAATTTAAGTACAAAAAATAAATTTTAAAAAAATATATTATCAACTTTGTGATTTTGCCCACAAGTTCACTGCTGAAAAAAATAAAGGATATCTAGAGAATAAAAAAAAAATGGGTTCAGTGAGGTTAAAATGAACTTACAGATTATGAATCGAGCACACTGCCAAGTGAGTTGTGGAATCTTTTCATGGAAATCACAATGAGGTGAAGATTGATTCCAGTTTCAGAATTCTGTAAAGAAACCAATATTTTCTTACAATGCCATAATAAAAATTAGAGTGATTTGTGACACCAAGAAGCATTGAAAAGCAGAGTTCATTATTTATTTAACAAATGCCACACACTACCAAAAATAGCACCTATGCAATCAGTGCACGTGCTCTCCAATACTTCTCAACAAGATCAGTAAAACGTTTTAGTGCAGAGCACTCGTCTATTTGCTTATCAGTGAAATAAAAAAGGTAGTATGACCCCCTTACATGTATACTTTGGACCATAGGCGTAGCGTGCTTCTAACATTTGGGACGGATACAAATTGAATTCAGCTAGGGCCCTTCTCAGCGCATTGACTACCGATCAATCCTTAAAATTTGAAATATGATTTTTTGAAATTGAGTAACAATAGAATTGATGTTTGAGTAGTATTCAAAAAGTTATACAATGAGAAAAATAAATGTAATATAAATAAAAGAAGAAAAAAAATGTAGCATGCTTCTAACATTTGGGACGGATACAAATTGAATTCAGCTAGGGCCCTTCTCAGCGCATTGACTACCGATCGATCCTTAAAATTTGAAATATGATTTTTTGAAATTGAGTAACAATAGAATTGGTTTGAGTAGTATTCAAAAAGTTATACAATGAGGAAAATAAATGTAATATAAATAAAAGAAGAAAAAAAAATGTAGCATCGAATTTTTGTTATGGATCATATCATTGTTAAAAACTATGTTAGGGCTAAAGACATAATCGGTATTTTCAGTGTCACAGTTTGAAAAAAATGGGAAAAAACCAACTTTTTAAAAAGTTTTCTACAATTTTCTGATTTAACTGAACCAAAAATTTCTCCTCACATGAATTTTCAAATCAGATTAAGTGAAAATTACACATAATGGAATATGCACTGAGCATATAATTTAATACCAAAAATTGCCTGGTGATTAAAAGTTGAGAAGTAATCAGACTTTCAATGTGCTGAATATGTTTAGCACAATATTTAAATAAGACTTTAATATACATGAACTAGATTACTACCTCGCAAAACTTCCAAGAAACAATTTCAACTAACTATTGTATAACTTTCCATATAATTTGGCTTTCCATAAAACTCCAACTGATGTTCAGAATCAGTTGAGTTATTTTTCAGGCACAACTTTATCAACATATTTAATTATGAAACTTTGAGAAAGTAAAGACAATTTACAATGCATTTCCCCCCATTTTTTAAACAGCTAAACAAGATGCTCAGTGGAATTTTAAAAAATTTAGTACAAATTTAGTACAGGATCAAAAATATAAAATAATGGTCTATTAGGATTTGAAGGATGATTATATACTTAAACAAGGGGGGTAGCAAAATAGGATATTGTTTAATAATAAAGTCAGTTGTTTTAATAATAAAGTCAGTTGTTCAGTCAAGAAGTCAATTATTGTATTTTGATGATCAGAAATTTTATGTCTTAGAACATCAAGCAATTCAATTACCACATTTAATACATTTTCACCATCACTCATTACTGTTTTCATTTAATCCAAATTCTTTATATAAGTATTAAGACTTAAAATGGAATAAACATGTTTAACAGAGAGAAAAATTTATGGCATGCATAAAATTAAATTTTACCAAAATTTAAAATTACTTAGCCCATTAACTAATGATCTAATACATCCAAAAGCAATTTCCTTTTTACTACTTCTGTAATGAATTATCAACGAACCTCTAACAACTTATCAGGAAATTCTAAAAATATTTTTAAAATTTTAATGTTAACCATTAAGAATAAATAAAGCTTGGCACTTCACATTTTCATAATATAAATATCATTTTTCTGTTATTATAAAAGACTCTGTAAACCAGGCGTTTTGCTTTTTGGAACTGTATCTTGTATCCGTGAATTCATTGATTATACAGGAGTTCTATTCCATTATTAAGAAAGGGTTATTTCATTCACTTATCAAACACACATTTTGATATAATAAACCACAACTCACAATGGATGTCTTATCTACAATTTTATAAACAAACTTTGTCTATGAACACATTTTATATTTTCTAAATAAACCTTGGCATTTTATAATTTTATAATATAAATCTCTTTTTTTGGCAAGAATTAAAGTCTTTCACAAGAGTCGTGTTAACTGAAATCCCCGGACTGCACTTTCTCACTCACCTAAAACCTTAACAACAAGCTTCACAGTTAAAAAAGAATAAATAAAGAAAATCAATATTCTATCCACAAATTATTGAGACCAAAGTTTATGAGAAAGTTCAGATTAGCGTCTAAGTTAAAAAAACTAATTTGAAATTTTTAGTTGTTTAATAAATATTTTTAGTTTTTTTCATAGAAAAAATTTAATTAGTTAAAAATAAATCTAAAAAAATATTAAAAACAGTGATTTGGGCCACAAGTCCACTGCTGAAAATAAAAGTATATCTCGAGAATAAAAAAAGGTAGGCTCAGTGGCGTTAAAAACTTACGCAGGTTATGAGATCCAAGTGGTATTTGTCTTTCAAGCCTGAAGCTCTGAATAGATTCCAGTTTCAAAATTCTGTAAAAAAAACCAATATTTTCTTATAATGCCATAATAAAAATTTAATGTTTTATCAAACCAAGAAGTATTGAAAAGTAGAGTTCTTTATAAACTTGCTTATCACTAATATAAAAAGGGGAAAAGAAACTAATTTTACCCTTTATATATATATATTAAGCCAATAAGTTCACATTTATTTTGCACAGCATGACAACAAAATAATTTCCAAAAGACCTTTAGAGATGAACAGCTTATAGATAGTTATTGAGAACATTCTCAGATTTATAAAAACTCTTATCGTACAATATCTATTACAATAAAGCAATTTTTTGTATGTACACATTCTGATAATCTACAAATCTATATACTTATAAATATATAATTTAAAAACATGGAATGCAAATTAATAAGTTAAGAAACAATTTATGTATCTAAATAGTCTATTTTGGAATAATTTTCACTGCCATCATCTCTAATAACACTGATAAAAGTGATTTCAAACACGATACAAATTAGAAAATTAAATGCACGTGGCATCTATATTGACACAAATTTAAAACTCTAAACTTCTCATTACTCCAGAGGTTCTTTGAATGAATTCAGGAATACAATGGAGTTCACATACATACAAAAATTAATAATTCTTGAAAATATATATACACTCAATTGCAAGAATATATACACTCAGTTGCAAAAAGTATGCACCATTATGTTATTCCTAAAGAGTGAAATTGTTTTATTTTATATCTTCAGAGAGAGTAGAAATATAATCTAAATATCAAAGCCAGTTCAAAATATTGATTAATAGCAATTGAAATTCAAAATGTTCCTTAAATAAGCTTTTTATTTAATGAGATATTCAAAATAAAAAAATGCTCCAATATTTGCTATTGTTTCAATATTTACTTGACATGTGGATACTGATTAAACAATATTTTGATCTGGTTTTGAAATTTTGAATATATCTTTGCTCTCGATAGACATAAAGAAATTTCACCCAGTAGGAATAACATATACATATATAGCAATTGAGTGTACACATAGAACATTATAAATAGAATTTTAAAAAAATTATATTTTAAGGCTATTAAGATTATACATGAAAAATACCTATTAGTGTTTAGTATTTAAATTAAAATATATAATTATACTAAATACATTCTTTTAAATTATGAACACAAAAATTTTAAGAATATTTGTTCTTTATTTCTTTATAATGTATAAAATGCAGTGTATTTTATAAAGTTTACTCAAAACACAATTTGATAAGGAATTCGGAAATAGATCCTTTTGTATGATTTACAAGTTCATTTTTAGAATCTTTTATAATGTGGAACGTTTTTGAATCCATCTTTTAACATTTAGACATGGATAATTTGTTGCCTATTGATACCTGGCAATAAGAACATTGTAAAATATATTTAATAGGAAAATGGACGATTTTTCCACCATTGAATACTATGCAGGAATACTGTGCATTGAATACTATGCATGAATTTACTATGGAGGAATCATGTGTAACTGATTTATCAATCCAGTAGTAAAAAAATGTTTAATTTGGATTAACATATTAAAAAAAATTTCATTATAATTTTCTTTCAAATTTCTTTAAAGAAATAAAATGGAAAATATTATACTGGAAATGAAAATACATTTTTATTTTTCAACTATGTAGATTTGGAATTGATATTTGTGTCATGTATTTTATACTTTCTAAAGGATATAAAAATCTAAATAGTGCGTACAAATTACAATTCTAAATATTAATTTAATTAGCAAATACTTAAGACTTTCACAAGAGTCCATTTACTTCCTTTGTCCATCTAAAATATTAACTGAAAAACGAATCTTAAATTATTCCGAAACAAAATGTTTTTATTTATACATACGAAAGTGCTCGTAAGTGCCATAAGTATTGCTAATTCAATACACTTAGTTCAGTAGAGTTTGATCTGAAATATGGTCAATTCATATTATAACTTGGATTAAAACACTATCTTATAACAGAAATAGAATAATGTTCACTATGTAAGGGTGTTAAATAAAATCTAAAGGCAATAATTTAAGACTAACGAATGAAACTTACTTGTGGATTAATTTCAGCGAACTTGTAATCAATCTTTAATGGCGCCTTTTCAATCACGTGCAACTGAATGTCCAATCAGATGACACTAGTGCATTGTAGTATGACGAGGCGAAAAAAAAGATGGTTTGAAATTTCATTATGCTATAGCTTTCAAAAGCTGCCTTTTGGTATTGAATATAAAATTTTATTGCTCTACTGAAATATTTTTCAGGTGCTTCAAAATAGATATTTTTGTGAAAAGAGATAAAATTCTTTTTTTCTGTTTATTTTATGGTATATTAAATTAATAATATATATTTTTTGTAAATAAAATATTCAAAATATTTTTACAGGAAACTTAGGTATTTCTAAGTATTTCTAATTTTTAGATGTCATTACAGAACAACTGATTTTGTAGAATTTCGCAATTTTCATCATCTTAATTTTACAGTAGTATATTCTTATAATACACATTGGAATGAAAAAAACAATTTTTAATTAACGGACCTTAGTTAAAATAAACAAATCACATTTATTTAGAAAAATATTAATGTAATGTCTTTAAAGGCAAAGTGTTATTTTGAAATAAACATTCATATTTTTCAAAAGTCCATAGTAATCATACATGGTTTGCTTTACTTATTTCACTGACACATTGAATTGCTTTCTGTTTGTCATCAGAAATATGCCTCTTCATAGGAAGTCCTGTTACTTTAACATCATTCCATTCAATCATATCAATATAATCCTTGGCATCAAAGTTTATACGTTGAAATAAAAACTTTTTGATGCCACCTTCATTTTCAGCCCTTGCTTTTAGATTCCGGGGTAATCCAAGCTCTCTCTTACATGACTGCGATCATCTGATATCATACAAAGGACGAGATTTTCAGAAGCAGATTTCTGGCACTGGAAAATGTATATAAGATAGCATAATAGCATTTTTCAATGACAACAACCAGAATTTAAACATTACTGTAATTGGAATGGGTGGAACTGCCGTGAACACTGGATTGAATAATGATGTGGTTCGTTTATTTGAAAAGGAATTAAGAAGGCCACTGCAGTGGTTGATTTGTCTATTTCATGGAAATGAACTGCGCCTACGTCCTAATTTGGAGGAGAAATAGGTAAACAACTAGAAAACTGCTATGAACTTCCAGTAATTGAATTATCACCTATTGAAAATGGCATTCCATTACTAGAAATTAAGGATGATTTAAGTGTGGACCCAAAATATTTGTTAGAAATGTCTAATGCAATCTCTGTTGGAAGGTGCTCTTCTGATTTGTCTATGAGAAAACCAGGAAAACTTTGTTATTCATGATAGCTTACATTAGCAAACCGAATACTTCACTTGTATGTGGGAACAGAATGTACTGCAAAAAAAATCTCCGAATACTGACTGAGTACATTTTGTAAGTATATGCATCTGTTTCGTTTCACATAAAGCGGAAACTATCTTATATCCATGGATCGAAGCACTTGTGGAAACTTGTAAGCTATTCACGTTACCTCCATCAGACTCTTAAAAATGTAATTGACCCAGTCATTCAAAGAAATTCGTACTTTGCTGCTTCTGAAAATCTCCTCCTATGTATGATATCAGTTGATCGCAGCCACGTAAGACAGCTTGGATTACGCCGGATTCTAAAAGCAAGGACTGAAAAATGAAGGGGGCATTGGAAAGTTTTAAGTTCAACGTATAAACTTTGATGCCAAGGATTATATTGATATGATTGTACGTAAAGATGTTAAAGTAACAGAACGAGGCATATTTCTGATTATAAACTAGGAAGCAAAATAATCTGATCAGGAGAGTCAACGTACTGACTTCAGCAATTTTCCATGTCACACACAAGCAGTAGAAAGGATTGTTAAATTCGTTACCGAGTCACCCTTACCCGTCCGTGGCACTTCTGCAAGAGTTGCATTGATAAAAACGAAAATACATTCTCAAAAGATAATGCCAAAATTTAATAATAAAAAACAAAACAAAACACAATTCAATGTGTCAGTGAAATAAGTAATGGAAACCATGTGTGATTACTATGGACTTTTGAAAAACATGAATTTTTTTTTTTCAAAATAACGTTTAACATCCCCAATCTCAAAGAACTTTTTAATCTTATGCACAGTAAGTGTGCGTTTAAATTTTCTTCTACACCCACTTTTGATTATATTCCTAAATCTGAAAAAGTTAAACCTCTGAATCAGGCTGATGAGCTTAAAGCAGGGTGTTTAACCTTTTGCAGCATCTGGGCCACATGGTAAATTTTTTCAAGGCAGGCGGGCCGCATAAAAAAGTCAACTATATTCAAAAGTTTAGTTTTATTATGAAAATGAAAAATACATTGTATATGTAATGTATAAAATATTATAATCTTGGTATGCAATGTGATGTGGTAATTTTGAACGAAATCGAACATAATGTGATTTTTAAAATTTGGGTTGATCTAAAGCGAATTGCTCTCGACTCTAACTTAACTAGCATTAATGATCGAATCAATCTCTCAAACCAATTTTCTATCCTAGGAAACTGTCGTAATCCGGAGGAAAGAAATTCCCGCTGCTAATGATGAATTTCCTGTTAGGCGGGAAACCAAACCTGAGCCATGTTTTTTTTTTAATGGCGGAAGGGTACAAAGATACCCTCAACAAAATGTACAACCTAGTCAAAATTCAATATCCCAAATCAATTTCATGAAACTTTGTCAAAATCTTATCTGAAAACATTACTGCAATTGGATTAATATCGGACCTTTCAAAATTACTTAATTTACTTACGCATTGAATTTTTTTGGAAAAAAATCCCAAAACCGAACGGCCACTTAAAAATTAAAAATTTATGTTCCGATCTTAATATTTCAAATCTTACCCAGTCCATTAATTGTTCACAGGTTAATTCTGATAGTGTTATTCTGATAGTGTGGTTTCTGATAGTGTTTAACATTTTTCCTTTATTTTTCTGTTCCATGCGAGGCAGTTTCCTCTTATTCAAGTTCCACACTTGATACCCTATCAGGGAATGCTGGTGTGGGGCGTTCGTTTTTGCTTCCCATGCTTCAGTCCTCGGTTCGATCCTACAAAGTGCAGTTCTGTTATCTGTACTCACGGATGTTCAAACCTGCCAATTTAATTTATTAAATATAACTTATTTATTATTTTAAACTTAATTGCCTTTTATTTCTAACATTTATTTAAACTAATTTTTTGGCCTTTTTTTTCTTATTGTAAATATTATTTCTCGTATCCTGATTCAATTACAAAAAAAAACAATGTAATATATATTCTTCAATGTACGTACTGAGGATAAAGGGTCTTATTTTTTGATATTTTTTGGTGTCTCATGACATCTACTGTCTATGTCTCTGACATTACATTACATTAATATTTTTCTAAATATGTGTGATTTGTTTATTTTAACTAAGGTCTGTAAATTTAAAATTCTTTTTCTTTCATTCAAATTTGTATTATAAGAATATGTTACTGTAAAATTAATACGATGAAATTCGAGAAAAAATTCTACAAAATCAGTTGTTTTATAATGGCATCTAACAATTAGAAATACTTAGAATATGTAAATTTCCTGAAAAATATATTTTGAATATTTTATCTACAAAAATATATATTATTATTTTAATATACTATAGAAGAAATTTAAAAAAATACAAATTTTATCACTATTTCCTCTCTTATAAATAAAGAGTGGTGAAACAAGGACCCATTTTTAAGTAGATATTTAATTTCTCCAGTAATATATAAAAATAAACAATGAAACTAATTTTCATCTGTTTTTATAAGCTTCTAGGGAGTTAAAAACATACACACAGAATACAATCTTTACATACAAGGAAAATTATGTGAATTTTCACATAATACAATTATACAATTTCACATAATACTTTTCATATAATACAATCTTTACATACAAGGAAAATTATGGGAATTTTCCGCGTAAAAGAAGTTTCACAACAATGAAATAAATATTTTTGAAAAGTCTGTTAAATTTAATCTTCGCCTTCCCTTTCAAATCCATAATTCTGATGCAGATATCTGTTACTTGTGGTTACGAATCGGAGGTGCAGTTCCGGGACGATACAGGGAAAACGCTTTCGGTACGATTCATATCAACCCATAACAGGCCCTGAAACACGTAAACGGAAAGCGTTTCCCCTTCGGAGGTTCGTAAACAACCCGCCAGTGGCCCGACAAAATTCTCCCGTACTTGTCGTTCAACCGGTGCCTCCAGCACTGGCCCGATAAGCTGCCGTCAGTCCTGTGTTTGTTGGGTATATATATATATATATATATATATATATATATATATATATATATACATATTAGTGATGGGCAAAACGGATCAGTAGAGAGATCCGGATCTTTGGGAACCGTTCACTTTACTGAACGGCTCTGAACGACCCGTTCATCGTTCACTAGAAAGAATAAAGTCTGTATGTATATATATCAGGGGTGGCCAACCTGCGGCTCGCCAGCCACATGCGGCTCTTTGAAGGATTATTTGTGGCTCTCGATAAATGTACCCGAGTTCCCTTTTCATTTTTGTGTTATTATATTTTAAAAAATTATTATCGTTCCGTATGTGCTTCAAAATGTCTTTTGTGGCGGGAACGAGGGTTGCTTCAACGTTCAACGCCAACCAAAACCAAAACTAAATAGATATTAAAAGCAAAACAGCGGCTGGCGGCGACGACAACTCTTGACAGCAGCATGAAGTGGAAACTTCACGACTTTATCCAGTGTTCGGCGTCCGACGGTCATCACTTATGGCGGGAAAGAACGCACCAGTCAGGCTCAGCGTCGAAAATAAATCAGCTAACTGGAATCAGGTCTAACTCTATCTCAGAAGGTGAAGATATTTATTTAATTACAATAGCACATACATAATTAATTTAATTATATTTACATATATACAATTTTAACATTAGGAAGAACAACAACCACATTCAACGGCATTAGAAGATCAACTACTAACCCCAACGCCTGTCTGGCGAAAGTTTTTCCCCGGAAGCCCCTCTCCCTTTTTAAAGACAAAAATAATAAGAAGAGGACACTTCCTCATGGCGCGTAGCGCCCTCTACTCATGACAGAAGATAGTTGCTGAGGAAAGAATGGTTGGTTACACTTTTAAATTTCTGACAACAAATATGAAAGACTAAGTGCAACGTTGTAACAAATTTCATTTCCGTCCAAGTTAAGAATGATATGACTCATCGAAAACTGCGCGAACGAACATAAACAGTGGCGTAATTGTCCGTAATCGACCGATTCCAGACCGATTTTGAATTTGTAAACTTTCATTGCAACGGACAGTTGACATTGTGCTCTAGAGGAAACAAATTGTATCACTCTTGCTACGGATATAATTTGTCTGGAATTTTTAGTAAGTTAACTATAATTTGTTTCGTAGTATGTAACACGTGTTGTTATTGTTTAAATAACACAAAATTGTATTTTCTAAATTTCTTTATTAATTTCCAGTTCTTTTAAAACTATGACGACAGAGGACGAAAATAAAAAAAGAAAATACGAGCAAGAAAATAGAAGTTTTAGTAATGAGTGGGAGGAGAATTTCTTTTTTATATACAATAACGGAAAAGCATTATGTGTTATTTGTAATTCTACGGTCAAAAATTATAAAGCTAGCAATTTACGTCGACATTATGAAACCAATCATCCTCAGTTTTCTAATCAGTATCCACCTAATTCCAAATTAAAATCAGATAAACTTGCTTCTTTAAAATCAAATTTAAATAAACAACAGTCAATTTTGATGACCTATAGCAATCAAGATAATTATGTGGCTGGAGCCAGTTTTGTTATTGCCTGGAATATTGCTCGTGCAAAACGCCCGTATTGAGAGGGAGAGTTTATTAAAAAAACTTGGAAGATGTACTTAAAGTTTTAGATCCAAATAATGCAGCATTGCATAAAGTTGTTTCGCAAATTATCATCTCGAGACACAAAACCGAAAGACGCATAACTGCAATTAATACATCTCTTGAATATAATTTTAAAAATGATTTGAAGAACTGTATTGCATTCAGCTTAGACCTTGACGAATCGACAGATTTCACAGATCTTCCGCAATTGGCAGTTTTCATACGTTTTGTTTCACCTGACTTCATTGTTAAAGAAGAATTATTAGATTTAGTAGCACTTCAAGAGTCAACCCGCGGTGTCGATATTAAAAATGCATTAGATTCCATAATGAAAACTTTTGATGTGCCTCTTAATAAACTTGTAAGCATTGCAACTGATGGAGCTCCGGCAATGTTGGGTAAAAAAATCGGTCTTATTAGGCTTTTAAGAGATGATTCTCAAATTCCACAATTCATACCGATTCACTGCATAATTCACCGAGAACATCTCGTTACAAAATATTTAAAATATCCCGATGTTATGAATACAGTGTTACACATTGTAAATTACATTCGCACCAATGCAAAAAATCATCGACAATTCAAAAATTTCCTTGAAGAATTAAAGGACGAAGAACTTACAAATGACATTAATTTCTTTTGCATTGTTAGATGGTTATCTAGCTACAACGTATTAAACCGATTTGTAGATTTGTTTGATCCGATAACTGCATTTCTAAAAGAAAAGGAAATAACCTATTTAGAATTAGACGATGACGAGTGGTTACAAGACTTAATGTTTTTGACTGATGTCATGGAACATTTGCAAACACTGAATTTACAATTGCAGGGTAAAGATAAAATAATATCTGACCTCTCACAGTGTATATTTAGTTTTCAAACTAAATTACAACTTTTTCAAAAAGACATTCAAAATAAAACATTTTGTCATTTTCCTCGAATTAAAAAAATTTGTTCCAATATTAAACAAGAAAAACTCAACGAGTATATAAAAAAGCTAGAAGGAATATTGACGGAATTCCAAAATAGATTTCAAGACTTGAAATATTTTAAATCATCTCTTGATTATTTTCTGAATCCATTTGAAATTAACATAATTCAAGGTGAGTTTTCCATTTCCAATATAATTATGACCCAAAAAACATCTGGAGAATTAGAATTAATAGAGATGCAAGAAGATCAAGCTCTACAATTAAAATATAAGTCAACGCCGATTATTGAATTTTGGAAATTTGTACCAGAATCCAAGTATCCTGAATTAAAAAAGGGTCCTTGTCAAATTATTTCAATATTCGGAACAACGTACTTATGTGAATCATTTTATTCCACTTTAAAATTCGTGAAATCAAAACACCGATCAGTATTAACTAACCAACATCTCAAAGAATTACTGAGAAGTGCTGTCACCAATTATTCACCAAATTGTAAAGAATTATCAAGAGAAGTAAAATAAATGTGTTTAATTTTTAATATTTAAATTCAATACACATATTTTGTACTTTTATTTATGTTTTCAGTAAATATAATTTCTATAAAAAATTTTTTTTAATACCTTTTATGCATACCTTTTAAATACGTATTTAATTGCGGCTCGCGAAAAATTTCAAATTTTGAAAAATGGCTCGGAGTATGAAGGAGCTTGGACACCCCTGATATATATATATATATATATATATATATATATATATATATATATATATATATATATATATATATATATATATATATATATATATATATATATATATATATATATATATATATATATATATATGCATATATATATATATATATATATACATATATATATATATACATATATATTATATATATATATATACATATATATATTATATATATATATATATATATATATATATATATATATATATATATATATATATATATATATATATATATATTTATACATATATATATATTTATACATATATATATTATATATATATATATATATATGTGTGTGTGTGTGTTGTTGTTGTTTCTAATGCCCCCTGGGCATTCTAGGCTTCGGGCTGAAGTGTGCGACTCCGGTTTAGCACCACAAGAGTCGGAGTCCGTCTTAGCTAGCTGACAGCTTAATTTTGACCGAGCACCCCCATGAGCGACATCTTGGAGTTGGGGATCGTATCCTCTCCCACCCTGCCTGACCTCATAGAGGGACTTTCCGGTCTTTGGATTTAACGTGCCCATATCCGGCCTAGATACGAAAGTATTTAATGTCGCGCGTCGGGATATATATATACCTATGATGAGTCAATTTGACTCCTAGATTTTATGTCAAGAACGAGTTCTGTTTTTTATTTCCTTTAAATACTTTTATTATTTACATATATTAGTAATTATTAAGTGAAAATGTATACTTGTATGAATATATAACTTCATTAACTGAACATATTCCTTGTTTTAAAAGTTGTATTATTATTTTATATTAAAAAAATACAAAAAGATGTATATATTTATCAAGAGGGATAATTTTTGTCATGTTATTTCAAACGCAAAATCGTTTAACATCTAGGTGTGTATCTGATTATACGTTTCTGTGACATAAAAAAAAAAGTTCTTTCACACCGTAAACCCCCCAAAAAAGAACCAGATTTTTAAAAAAATCATTTTTAAGCAGTTTCTAAGAGGACATTTTTAAGTTAACTCGTTCAGTACCTTAGACGACCTTAGTCGTTTAATATATGAACTATTAACATTTTCTTCAACTTAATCTTTTATATTTTTCGAGAATATTTCATTATGTTTGATTGGCCGGCAGTAATGTTTCATTTTGATTTTATTTGCAACTAGCTGTTTACCCGACTGTTTCGGGTATTTATTTATCCCGATTTTTTATTAGACAGGAAAAGGAATGAATTCTTCCTTTAGTGCAAAATCGATGTCATTTTATTTCTCCCTCCTCTCTCCCTCCAGTGCTGATGGGGCTGAACTTGTACTTAAGTAGCATCGGGAGTGTCAGTATTCCTCTCAGCGACCCCGAAACCTATGGATTCGACACTACTCTCGATCATTTTGGAAATTTTATTTTTCACCCCTTCTTCCCCCCCAATACAGATGGGGGGGGGCTTAACTTGCCCTTTAGCGGATCGTGAGTGTCACTAATCATATCAGCGACCCCGAAAACTATTGATTAGACACCACTCTCAGTCATTTCGGACATTTTATTTTTCATCCTTTCCCCCCCTCACCCCCCAATGCTGATGGGGCTGAACTAGCCCTTAAACGGAATACGGAGTGTCACTAATCATCTCAACGACCCCGAAAACTATTGATTAGACACCACTCTCGGTCATTTTGAACATTTTATTTTTCATCTTTTTCCCCCTCCCCCCCCCCCCCAATGCTGATGGGGCTGAACTAGCCCTTAAACGGAATCGTGAGTGTCACTAATCATCTCAGCGATCCCGAAAACTATTGGTTCGACACTACTCTCGGTCATTTTGAACATTTTATTTTTCATCCTTTCCCCCCTCCCCCCCTCAATGCTGATGGGGGCTGAACTTGCCCTTAAACGGCATCGTGAGTGTCATTATTCTTCTTAGCTACCCCTAAAACTATTGATTAGACACCACTCTCGATCATTTTGAACATTTTATTTTTCATCTTTTCCCCCCTCCCCCCCAATGCTGATGGGGCTGAACTAGCCCTTAAACTGAATCGTGAGTGTCACTAATCATCTCAGCGACACCGAAAACTATTGGTTCGACACTACTCTCGGTCATTTTGGATATTTCATTTTTCATCCCTTCCCCCCCTCCCCCCCAATGCTGATGGGGGGCTGAACTCGCCGTTAAACGGCATCGTGAGTATCACTATTCTTCTCATCTACACCTAAAACTATTGATTAGAACCACTCTCGGTCAATTTGGACATTTTATTTTTCATCCTTTCCCCCCTCCCCCCCATGCTTATTTTTGGAGGGGGGGGCTGAACTTGCCCTTAAACGGCTTCGAGAGTGTTACTATTTATTTCAGCGATCCCGAAAACTATGGATTCGACACTAATATCAGTCGTTTTTGTTTAGTTTTACATGGCCCCCTCCCCCCTCCCCCCTAGGGGTGCTAAGGGTATCAAACCCCCAGTAATTATTCCCATATTATAAGTGATATGTGTACCAAGTTTGGTTAAAATTGCTCCAGGCGTTCCATCCAGAGTGATGCTGAAACATGGTATATACATACATCCGTTACTACATATTATTAAATGGATGAATTTGTATTTTCACTCTACATCAATCGTTATATCAACCGCAACACTGAAAACGTAATTCATTACAATAGACTGCTTATTTCCCCGTTGACTTATTCCCCCCGTTACTCAGCAGCTGGCCAGCAAATCAATCACCGCTGCCCGAACGTTTCTCTAAAGACCCGGATCCTGGTCGTTCACTAACAGATCTATAGCAGATCCCAAGTCGGTCTTTCAGAGAGCCGGGTCATTTTGAAAACAGATCTTCAAAAGAGCCGATTGCAGCGTTGGTGGCGAGGAAAATGCTGAACATTTTCTGTTTTTGTGTTCGAAGTACCGCAGGGAGAGAAATATTTTTAAATTGGCTCTTAAGGACTTAAATATTAACTGGCCTCCCAATTTCTCTCTGCTCGTTTCTGGGAAGTGTGCTTTCGGCTTATTTTGTAAATTTATTGTAAATATTTGTAATTCTTCTTAGTTTTTTTATTTGTTTTATTTTGTCTGTTTCTTATGTTTTCTTAGTGTTTTATACTTACCTCTGTAAGTCCCGTGTGTTACTTTGTGGTACACGGGAATTTTATGTGTATTTTTTAATTAAAAAAAAAAAAAAAAAAAGAGCCGTTCATTTTGAAAAGTCTTCAAAAAGAGACGGCTCTTTTTGAAAGACCTGTATCTTCAAAAAGATTCGAATCTGAAGATCTACATCGGTCTTTCCGGTTCCGGTGAACGATGTGGGAGCCGTCAGATCCGAGATAGAGATCCGGATCATTCGTTCATTTCAAAGAGCCGTTCCGAGCGAACGGCTCAGAGCTGATTTACCCATCTCTATTAGCAAGTGCATGATTTCCGAATGGTGTATTGTTCGACCACAAACCTGAGTTTCTATATCCATTTTATCGTATCCAGCATAATCGTAGGGAAAAATAGATAACAGACTTGGGTACAAAAATGAGAGTAAGCAGTTGCGGTTCTTCGACGAAAAGGAGCTTTCTAGATAGTAGATATTAACAGTAAAATTAAGCTCAATGCATGGATCAGAATCGGAAATCAAGATCTTTCATCCCTCAAAATATCAGTACAAAATTGGTGAGGTTAAAACAAGTGTGTAGTTTGTATGTTACTGAATTCAACTTCCATTGATTCTTTTCGGAGAAACATGTTAGTAACGAAATTTTTTTTAATTTCTATTGATTTACATTAGATCCGCGTAAATAATTTTCAATAAATTAATTGTGAAAGTCTGAATTACCCGAAAGCTCTTATAGCTGTATTTGTTTAATAAATTTAATTAAAAAATTTCAAGTACAGAAAAGAATTTAAAATCAATTTCATATGCTGAAAAGAAAATAAATTGTGTGAAAATATTTTGATGAACAATATTTGAAAAACTGTTGCCACAATCACATTTGTTTTGCATGAAATAAGTATCGTGGATAAGGTGTTAGTATTTAACTATGTTGTGAAGTTGATAATGGGTTCCAAAGGCTTTGATTGTGGAAGAAATGAAAAAATTCTAAGAATAATCTATTTTTTCATGCAATCTGTCAGAGAAATATAAATTCAAATTAAGAAATTCTAAACTAATAAAAGCTTAAAAAAAAAAAAAAAAATCATATGGATTTATTTAAGTATTTTCTGAACTAATCCTGCAAATTATAAGTATTTTCTGCCTAAAAGAGACAATAGTTGTTTATATGTTAATCTTTTCTTCGATTCAAACATGTTTTATTCAGTGTAGTTGTGATCTTTCTGTATGAAAAGTAAGTATAAGCACACAGTGAAATTATTCCACTTATTATTCTGTGTTCTTCATCATGTTACAGAAGCCAATATTTGGGAATTACTCAAAAGGTGTAGAGTTAATATCAATTGAAAATCAATATCATTTTAGATTCGAGTCCCAAAATAATAAAAATGGAGGATCCTTTTGAAAGATGTATAAAGGACTACGGTTCTTCAGTTAAAGTTCAGAAAACTATGTGTGAAGTAGTTGTAAAAGTATATAACTTCAGCTCTCTGGCCAAGATAGAATATTATACAGACTGCTTATACTTTAAGAACTACTTTTGGCTTAAAGTGTATCCAGATGGTATCTGTAATGATGACAAGGGCTTTATATCGATTTATTTTTCTGGAACTGACATATACAATTCAATCAATGTCATCAAGTATTTTAAAATGGATTGTGTAATTTCTGTTTTCAATATTGAAGGAAGCAAAAAATATTTTCGATCCTTTACTTACGAGTTTTCATCATCCATATTAGGAAATAAAAATATGTTACCAACATTCGGCTTTGACAAGTACTTATCACGTAAAGCTGTGCTCAGAGAACCATATGATTATCTTCCAGATGATGTCTTAACTATACATATTGATATAAACATGGTAGAGCATTTTATGGATATAGATTACACATGTGATCTAAGTGATTTATTCGTGCTTGAATCAGCTTTTAAAACAGAAACAGCCTCGGATGGTATAAATAGATATTATTTATCTTTGGATTCTGTGCTTGCAAAGGTTTTATATTTGGCTTCAAGTTATTTCAAACGTATTGAGGCCACCCCAATGACAGAAAAGAGTTCAAGATATGTTCACATCCCTTCTGAAGAATTTCCTTATTTTATGAATATCTGGTTGATTTTAAAACAGTCTCCTTTTATGATAGACCAATGTAATTTTGATATTTCTCAGTTGTATGCTATTGCTAATAAATATGACATTCCTCATGTGATCGCAGCCTGCAGAAACTTTTTCAAAACATATATTTCATTTGAAAACATTGCAGATATTTCAGAACTAGCAGATAAATACAATGATGGTTATTTGAAAGAAGCAATCAAAAACTTCAAGGAAATTAATGGTGAAGATGTTGAAACTACTGCAAGTAAATTTAATTTACAGCAAGAGAATTTAAATATGGAATGGTGTACTAAATCTCTTGGGATGAATCTCGAAGCTATTCATTGTAGTGGAATGCAAAGTGAACAGAGTATAACTAGTAATGAAGAACATGTATTTTCATATTACTCTTAAACATTTTTAAAAATTATCTTATTAATATGGGGGTAAATCAAATATAAACCGGAATTTCTGTCTAGCACACACTACAACTGCCGAAAGTGGGTGGAACTTCTCTCTGCGGTAGGTGTAGATGTCACGTGATTATCCAATGCTTGTCCAGTCCGCTCATGTAGCTTTTCGAGTTTCCTTCGCAATGAGTGAACAAGAGGTACACCCGAGTGTTGCGTAACGGATTATCATTAATTTCTGACTGATAAGGGTGTAAAACCCTCCGAAATTTTGCTTAGACTTGAGGCTCAGTTCGGGGATATGTGCCTAAAGAAAACCCAGGTGTATGATTGCACAAAAAGTTTTCGGAAGGAAGAGAACGGTTTAAAAATGAGCCTCATAGTCAGTGTCCTTGTACCAGTTTGACCCATGAGAAGATTCAAGCCGTTCGACGCATTATCGAAAGTGATCGGCGTGTAACCATTTCCCATACAGCATAATGCCCGTCCCCATACAGCAAACCTTACGCGCAAAAAACTAGAGACAATGTTTTGGACACATTTGGAACACCCACTGTGTAGTCCAGATTTATCTCCCTGTGACTATCACATGTTTGGACCCTTGAAAGAGGCTCTAGGAGGGCAACGATTTGACAGTAATGATGCTGTGAAGGCCTTTGTGCACAATTGGCTTGATATACAACCTCCGTCTTTTTATGAGAACAGCATAAATAAATTGCCTATCCGTTGGGAAAAATGTGTATCCAAACAAGGAGATTATGTAGAAAAATAATATTGTACTCCCATGTTTTTATCTCTTTTCAATAAATTTAAAAAAATAAATTCCGGTTTATATTTGATTTGCCCCCATATATAGTTATGCGTTTCCAAAATATGTTATCTTATTGTAAGAAGACATGATTAAAATGTTATGCCAATATTTTTTTTTAAAAGATCTTAAGAATAATTATGCTGCTGTTAAAAAAAAAGGTTTTTTTCCAAAATATTCCTTTATTTGAGAAAACTTTCCTGTAACATTAATAATTTTTTATATTGTCTTTATTTATGTACTATTAAAATAATGGAAAAGTCATCTACTTACTCAACTTAATTTTTTGAAATGAGATAAATGCTAAATTTAAAACCTTTTTCAATTCATATGTATGTATAATAAGAGAGATGTATTCAGTGAAAGAAAAAGAGAAAGATATAGATTTGAAAAAAAAAATTATACCTGAATGGTAATTTTAGACAATAATTACTTGGCATATAGAATTTCATAAGACAGATCATCCCGTTAAAAAAATTATACCTGAATTGTAATTTTAGACAATAATTACTTGGCATATGGAATTTCATAAGACAGATTCATCCCGTAGCTTATTACAGAGAATTAAAACTATATCTGCTTCCATAGTTTGAGACATTACTCATTACTAGGGATACATAATTTTCATATTTACAAAATAGATACGAATAAATGCGAAATTTGCCAATATGAGCAAATATATGGGAAAATTATTTTTTTACTACTTTTTGGTAAAAACTCTGTAATAGACAGCTTTTTAAAAGAAATTAAGTAATAATAGTAATAATTTAGGAACATAATTACTTATCTAAGGCCATCCACGGTCTTTAACTAAGAGATCTTACTCTCAAAATTTGCTTATTACTTATTGCTAAAGACTTAAGGAAGAGAATGGGGAGACTACTACAATGTTAGCTTTTAACTAAGAATTTTGATACTTACCTAACCAAGTAAGTAAAATTGTAATATTTTTAATAAATGTGAAATTTTTGAATTTTTATATGTATTATTTTTTTGTGAATTAATGCGAAATTTTATATTTAGTAATCTTTATTTTTGTGAAATTTCGATATTTTTATGCAAAATTTACGTATCCTTATTCATTACTTACTCAAAGGGAAAAGTATAAATCAAAAGAATTTGTAACTGAAATACACTCAGATAATAAAAATGAATAGGTGGAAAGTAGTACCCTTTTGTGTAATATATGAACGTGCAAGAGAGAGGTTAGAGATTTGTTAAGCCCATTTTTCCTAATTATATTTAATTCAGTTAATGCAAAGTTAACAACATAAGTTTTGATGTTAGCTATACTTATGAAAACTTATTTGAATGTAGTGATGATTAAGCCGAAGACTTAGCCAGAAATTAAGTTCAGTAAATAATATAACAGGTGATATATTTACACTGCTTTAGTTTTATAAGTGTACATTATATAAATGAATTTGAAACTGAACAATTTAAAGATCTGTTTTTTAATGTTGATATCTAATCTTAAAATTGTTCACCTCTAAAAAGGTTGTAATTTGTGATTAGAAAATAATATTTTTGTACATTGTTTAGTAGATTGTATAATTTTACTTGTTATTATCTACTTAATAACAATTACCAGCAAAAACTCCTCAGATGTTCTTCCTCGGAGGCTCTGCAAAGTTATAAGTGCCTGATATTTTAATCAATTTAAATCATTACAACTGAGGAGTTAATTAATTTTACAGTCATCTTTATCATTTTAGATAGATTGATGATTTTTTTGCTTTAGTAATTTAACATTATTTTTTTAGACTTTAATCCAAGTAATAATAATTTAGATTATTATGCTTATTTACCTTTAGTGTTCGATGTAAATAACTTGTAATACCTGCTTCCATAAATCTAAATTTGTTAACATTAAAAATTATAGTTATTATCAGTATTTTTTTTATTATTTGTGAATGTGAGTGCTGAGTTTAATAGCATTACAAAGTGTTTAAAAACACAGTTACCATGATACGTCATTCCATAACTGTTTGCTGTTTTACACATTTGTGGCTGTAAAAGTTTCATTTTTAGGCTGCCCACATTCTATGGTTGTTAATTTATCAAACTTCAACCAGCTGGGCCTCAGGTCAAAATTGCAAAGGCATGGATGTTCTGTGTTTCCTCTATTTGGAGTAATTTAGGTTCACCAAATGAGTGGAAGTGACTTAAAGAAATTTAGTTATGTATAGCTGTACACCCTTAGGATATATGTCTACCAACTAATAAAAAAGAAAAAAATTGTTTTAATTCATATATCATTGAATTTTATTATTTTGTATGGGAAGCCATTGAAAATAACTCTACTTCATATCCCATCCATGAGACAGTAGAGTTGATAAAATATACTGAAGTTTTAAAAATCCAGGTTAAAGCTAAGACCTAACATAACATCATTAAGCACTCAGCCATTGGAAAAAAACAGAACTGATAACAAATTTCATTTTGGAAAAAAAAATAAGCATTGTAAAATGGCAAAAAATAATAGGTATGTTCTGTCATTAACCAGAAATAGAATAGAAAGTGTAAAATCAAAGTCTTTGAAAATAGCATTCCTTGTATTGTCGGTAATGTTTAGTTAGCAGAAAAAACTGCCTATAATGTTAGGTGATGCAGCTTCAAATCTGGCTCCTAGTAGACAGGTATTATAAAGTATTTATTATTTTAACATCTAATTTGCAGAAGCTTCAGCAAGTTAAACAATGTCTTCTGAAGTTAGAAAATTTGAAAAAGTTTGCAAATGGTTAAGAAAATCAAAATTTATTCAAAAAGCAAGGAAAATAGAATAGCACTCAGGAAATTTTATCAGAATAGCTTTCAGAGTCAAAATTAGTTTAGTTGCTGAATAACATTAACAGATCTATCAGACAATAAATAACCAAGCCAAAAAATTATTTCGCTGGGGTCCACAATATTTCATGAAAACATAATAAAGGATATGCATATTTAAACATAATTAAGTATATACAAGAGAAAAGAATAAAACCCTGAATTTCAAGGAGGGCCTGACCCCTCTGGCCCTTTCCCTGCTTACATTCCTGTAACTTCATAATATCAACATGGAGACAAAATTATTTTCTAGAATCATCTATCTCAACCCCAATGTTATGGACTTTTAATTATATCTTTTGTAATGTCATCTTAGCTTTAAAAATAATTTATCTTGGAATTCAGATAATCTTGGAAGGGAATTCTCGGCAAATCAGAAAGAACTTGAAAAATTCAGAAAATTTCATAATCCTATTATATTTGAAATTTTAAAAAAGCTAGAGAAACTGAAAAAATTTCTTTTGAAAAAAGTAAAAAAAAAATTTTTTTTTATTTTTTTTAAAACTGAAAATCACTGTTGTGGAAATTTATCAGAATACCATGCATGCAGTGTTCAAATTAAGTCTTTAAATATCTTTGTCCAGTATTATTAACTAGACATCTCAGATTTGTATTTTAACATCAACCACAGGATTGTATAGATTAGGTCCAATTGAAGGAACCTTTAGTTCATTTGCCAGATAACATATATGAATCAAACATTGGTCTTACACTGACGGTTGTTACACTAGGGAAAAAGAAAAAAAAAATCTATAAGGACATCTCATAGTGGTGCCTGACTTAGTCAGGCCTCATACCGAAAAAGCAAATGTTTCAGAGAGTTGCTCGCTGCTACCTCCACAAGCGTCAGCAATGCAACACATGAAATAAATGTAGAAAGTATCCGCACACTGGAGAAACGTACTGTTTTACACACGTATGTGCCGTACAAGGTAAACAAATGCGCTGTCGCAAGCATATGGTAGAGCCATATTCAATTGTAGAGAACACGATGTCTGGATGACCTGAGCTCAAAGATTCGTCTTCGGATGAAGACTTCGATTTAATACTGATCCATTACTTAAATAAAAATAAAAACAAAAAAGACAGCAAATACATTTTGTTGATTAAACCAAGTACTACATACATTGCACATTCAATAAGCAATTAGTGCTACGTTTGATGATTTTCAAGATGATAAAAAAAATGCTGATCTTTTCACAAATCCTTTTTTTAATTTCTCTGCAAGACGTTAATTGTTACCCCCTGAAATCCAAATCGAAATTATTGACCTACAGCACCATACTACACTGAAAAGCAAATATAAGGAACTTATTTCAACTGCAAGTGATCCTAATTAAATTGAATTTTGGAAATTTGTACCAACAAGCAATTTTCCATATTTACACAATTTGGCTGTCAGATATTGTTGTAGGTTTGGATCAACATATGTTTTCTATTATGCACATAATAAAATCAAAATATTGTTCAAGATTAACTGATATGCACCTAAAACACCTAATTTTGTTAGCATCTTCAAGAACTAATCCTAATATATATGACTTAAAAGCCACATTAATTAAGTACTGCCTGTTTAATAGTTATTTAGAATTAAATGTTTCAAATTATCCATTTTTATTTTGTACACAACCTAACTGACTGAACCTTTAAAAATGCTTATTAATGATTATTAAAAATGCTTATATAAGTTTGTTTATTTATTTGATTTATTTATTATTTTCTTTAAAATCTCCACTACTCAGCCTTATATGAAAAAAATATGCTATTTGCGTAAAAATCCCATAATCAACTTATAAATAACATTTTTTACAATTTTTAGTATGTTCGAAAAGTTGGAAGTGACACGCATATTATTTTTTCTTCAGCTAGTGGCACTCTTCCCAAAAAGGTTGGCCACCTCTGAGTTAGTGCATCAAGTTTGGTATTTTCAATCAGCAATTTTATATTTTGATGGGTAGTGCATACACTTCAAGAAATAAAAACATGCACTAATGTACTTGATATTATACAAAACAAAAATAGCACGATAACAAAACGATTCAACAAAAATAGCACAATATTCTTGGAGAACCTGAAGAAACGCATAACACCTCTCAAATTTCTGATAAGCTTCCCACAAGAAAATGAAAATAATTAAATAATCACCCCAAAAAGTATTTGTTTTTTGGTAACAGAATGACATTCTTGTATCATAAATAATTACCCCCTCAAATAAAAAAATAAATAGCAAAGATTTTTATGCTGCATTTATAAAAAGGGTGAGAGATCATAAACAAATAATTGTTAGGCTTTGTAAACATAAAATTAGCACCACAATGATATGCAAAAAATGGGTTTTAATATCAATAAATGGTCAATGCAAAAAAAGCATTTTCTATTGTATTTTAAGGCATGTTTCCTGTGAGAAATGGTATTATTCTTATCAAATTAGAAAAATTCAGTTATTTCTGAAAATAATGATATATAACACTTGCAGAAAAGAACATTTTAAAAATTTTCTTCTGATGTCCATGGAATTTCTCTACTTACCTAAAATATATATGAGCTCCATAATATGGAATAGTTAAATGCATAACAAATAACAAGTTCAATGAATTTTATTTTTTTTACTCGGGCAAAATATAAAAAGAAGAGTATACTCAAAATATTTTTATTTGTTTTCAACATTTTCATCTGTTACAATTTCCACTGCCTCCAAGACTTTTTGTTTAATGCTAAATTTTGTTTTGCGTTACTTATTAAGATTTGGCAGCAAAGATCTAAAAATGCATGAGTTAAAACACATTAATTTTGTTATTTAAACCAAATATTATATACATTGCACATTCAATAAACAATATTTGCTTCTAATTTTTTTTTCATAAGCTCCATAATATGGAAAAACCATTTTTTAGGAATAGTTAATTACATAATAACTAACAAGTTCAATGCAATTTTTTTTACTCGGGCAAAAAATGAAAAGAGTAAACTCAATAAATTTTTATTTATTTTTCACATTTTCATTTAATGTACTTTCTTCTAGCTCCAAGACTTTTTTTTTAAATTGAAAACTTTGTTTCATGTTGAATTGATTCAGATTTGGTAGTAAAGATCGAAAAAAATACATATAGGGATTTTCAGCATCATAATTTTCTTTATTGAGCTTTGACTGGAAATATTTTGTCGCCACATCCTGAATGTTCTTTTTTCCTTTTTTTAGTCTGATATTCACTCTCCTCAAAGGGTCTTTTATTATGTTGAAATATGTTTGTTTTCTTCTAAGTTATATTCATATTGAAAAGTCAAACTGGAATCCAAATTGTTTTCACCAGCCTGGCTGGTATTCCGTTGATTATCCTTAATATAAGGGATGGAAATCGGTTGATCATCCTCAAGGAATGATCTGGTATTCAGTTGACTATCCTCAGTAAATGGGCTGGTATCCAGTTGATTATCCTCAATAAATGACACATGTTCATCGAAGTTGCTAGTTTGTCTAAAATAAAATTTCCAAAAAATAAATATAGCTTTCATATTAATTAATGATTCTACACAACATCAAGTCTAGAATTCGTTCAGAATTGTATTATGATAAACTTGATAAATAAATTTAAAAGTTATTTAACTAAAACTAAAGTTAACTAAATTCTTTGATTATCATCTTTCTCTGACATAGAGTAAGTCTTTAAGTATAAGTGGAGGTAGTTAGATTTCAAAACATGAATGCTAAAAGTATGATTAATATACTGGTTTAATAAGCACCACTTAAAATGATCAAACATGTCTTTGTTGATGAAAATTTCGAAATAAAAATACAAGTAATAGGTAATAGATGTATAGCACCTTGGTTATACTCTAGTATTTATGAAACAGAAAGGAAAAGTCTAAGTGAATATGAAATACTAAATTATCATTATCACTATTTAACAAGTAACATATGCTTCCACCGAGTCTTAAACTGTTCAACTAAACAAATATAAAGTTGAATTAATAAAAAATATAAAGTTGTTTCTTGTTATGACTTCTTCAACATTAAATTAAATTAAAACAGTTTACAGAAAATGACTTCCCAGCAAAGGAGACGACCTAAAATTGACCCCAAAAACAACCTCTCCACAATCAGAAATAAAACTTGCTGCCATAGAATTAAACTGAGGGCAAATGAAAAATAACACTTAAATTCAAATGACCAAAAGAAAAGGCTTGACAATTATATTTTTAAACTTAACAACAATTTATTCAGACATTACATGATTTACCGTTACAATAATTATTACCCTTAAGACCATCCTCATCATAAATGAAATCTACACTTATCCATTTCCTTATATATATATATATATACCTATAAATACATTAATCACAATGGTTACACTCACATATTACATAAGAACGGATGGCTGGTGACCTGTAGGTATTTAACACTTTATATGGGCTCAATATAACTATAATAGAATTAAATTTAATATTACCTCAGTCGACTGTAGGCTAAAAAAATTAGAGAGGGAAATGTAAGGAAATGAAGAAAAGAAAACAAAAATCGAAAGGGCAGGCCCCCATAGCTGCATCAATGACCAGGGAATACTTCAATTTTCTGGGATAGGACGGGGAGTCGCTGAAGGGGTAAACGGAAAAACGTTCCGAAGTCACGACAGTACTAAATCCGTCTTTTCAAACCCCCTCCGAAAAAACCCGCGGAGGGAAAAACTTTTTTTTACCCCTCACGCCTGCGCGTAGGAATGGAAGATGTAAAAGAGTTCTTTTCGGCGCCTTGCGTTACGGGCATACAACCACCTTAACGCTGGAATGCCCTGGCCCTTCTTGGATGTTAGAGGCTGAATTATTTTTTTTCATGCATTGGTACTTGGCCGTTTTTCCTTTATTAATATGCTGCGGAGGAACTCGCCTTCTTCAGGTGCTGTATCCCACCGCGGGAGAAAAAGCTCCTCCTCGAGCCGGCTTGAGTGCAGAATCACTTAACATTCCTTTGGGCTGTGTTTTTGGTACGAAGCTAGATGGACTCTCCGAGATCCCCCGGGGTCCTGCGAAAGCGTAGGACAAAAAATGACAAGAAAGGAGGTATAGAGTTACCGTGGCATAGATTTTGAAAAGAAAAAGGCTACCCTAAGGAAAACAGAGTTTAAGGAAAGAAAAGGGGTTATACCAAATATCTAATTTTATATTATTAAATTAAATTTTACAAATCAACCTTACACCAGCCATCCAATAGAATAATCCAGCCACTTTACATTATATCTATAAATATACATATATCATAACAGAGAAAGACGTGATATTATAAATAAAACATACACAGTCTTACACTAACCATAACATTCTAAATATTAAAGTATGCATTCCTAAATTACGATTGAAACACAGATTTACAAAATCTGATGCACTTTTATTCATTATTAAATTTTAAATTATCCTAAATTTTATAAACCATGGTTTTAATTTTAAATTCTTTCATATTTCACACTTTATTGACTAAATCTCAAGAACAGTACAATAAAAGATTTATCTCCTTCATGTTTAATTACTTTGATCAAAATGATACTTAGATAAAAGAAAATCTTTGGTTATACATCTCCTGTAAATGTACTGTGTTGAACCTTAAATATGATCAAATATACAGAGAGTAAATAAAAGTTTTCTAAACTTTCAACAATTTTTTAAGACTTTCATACTGCAAAAATTGTTTTATATTCACCAATTTTCAATATAACAATTTTTCAGCAAACTGACCAAAGTATATACCATATCATAAAAATTGAAAAATATATTTCAATTAACTGGTGCAACATTATCTGTTAAAATTATCAACGATATTTATAGTTGTTAAAATTTATTATTTTTAAAATAGAAATTTTTTTATCAAGAAATAATTGTACTTTACTCGGTGAATTCATTAATATTTAAATCATAAAATTGAGAATGTAGAATTTATTCACTTAGTTTACTAATATATTCAGTACCTACAGATTTTTGAGATGCTATGGGTATTTACCTTCCTAAAATAAGGGACATATTGCAACATATTTACAGTTTATAACAAACAACAAGCAGTTAATAATTTTATATCAATTTATACAGAATCAGCATAAATAAACTTTACAAAAACTAAATGTTCAATTAAAAATCTCAAAATTGTTACTTACCTGATCAATTAAGCTGAGAAGAAATCTCATGCCAGGCTTTCTTTACGCTATGTCTGTTGAAATATTCTCGAAGAAAGTGAAGATTAAAATCAAAACTCTCGGGAATTAGATCCGCCATGATGCGACAGAACAAAACTCGCGACAAATATACTGCACGTGTTATCTCTGCGACCTCGATTAGACTGCGACCAGATGGCGCTATAGTGTCGCACGTTTCATTGGTGTGAGTACTCGGAGCAGAAATAACTGGTTTTTCAACGCAGTTTATGTCAGACATGCGCTATCGTGTCGCGTGCTTTTTTGGTGTGAGGCCCGCCTTAGCCGGGCCTCACACCAAAAAAGCACGCGACACGATAGCGCATGTCTGACATACAGTGCATTGGAAAACCAGTTATTTCCGCGCCGAGTACTCACACCAATGAAACGTCAGACGCTATAGCGCCATCTTGTCTGAGTCTGATCGCCGTCTCATGGATAGCGCATGCAGTATATTTGTCGCGAGTTTTGTTCTGTCGCATCATGGCGGATCTAATTCCCGAGAATTTGGATTTTTATCTTCGCTTTCTTCGAGAATATTTCAACAAACATAGCGTAAAGAAAGCCTGGCATGAGATTTCTTCTCAGCTTAATTGATCGGGTAAGTAACAATTTTGAGATTTTTAATTGAACAGTTAGTTTTTGTAAAGTGTATTTAAGCTGAGTCTGTATAAATTGATATAAAATGATTAACTGCTTGGTGTTTGTTGTAAACTGTAAATATGTAAATTTTAACAACTATAAATATCGTTGATAATTTTAAGAGATAATCTTGCACCAGTTAATTGAAATATAGTTTTCAATTTTTATGATATGGTATATACTCTGGTCAGTTTGCTGAAAAATTGTTGTATTGAAAATTGGTGAATATAAAACAATTTTTGCAGTATGAAAGTCTTAAAAAATAGTTGAAAGTTTAGAAAACTTTTATTTACTCTCTGTATATTTGATCATATTTAAGGTTTAACACAGTACATTTACAGGAGATGTATAACCAAAGATTTTCTTTTATCTAAGTATCATTTTGATCAAAGTAATTAAACATAAAGGAGATAAATCTTTTATGGTACTGTTCTTGAGATTTAGTCAATAAAGTGTGAAATATGAATAGAATTTAAAATTAAAACCATAGTTTATAAAATTTAGGATAATTTAAAATTTAATACTGAATAAAAGTGCATCAGATTTTGTAAATCTGTGTTTCAATCATAATTTAGGAATGCATACTTTAATATTTAGAAACAACTTTATATTTTTTATTAATTCAACTTTATATTTGTTTAGTTGAACAGTTTAAGACTCGGTGGAAATATATGTTGTGTATTATGTTATAAAATTTTACACAATCTAAAAGTCTTCGTTTATATGAATAATATGTTGTTTATTATTTTAACATTTTTAGCTCCATAAGCAGCATAGGGGAAACTCCTCAGCTGACTGCCTCGCAGCCAATATTTGATGATCCTCAAATCATGTAAGTGCTGTATTAAGTTATTTTTTTATATTCTTATGTAAAAATAATTTTAAAAATTATTTATTAATACACTAGAAAATAATTAAATATTCAATAGTAAATCAAGCATAAATTGACATAAAAAAAACTTTTTAAGTGTATTTGGATCTATCTTATATTACATCTGAGGATTTCGCTTGAAAAATTCACCATGCAAAGGAGAATTTTAAATCCTCTACCTAGTGATTTTCCTTCTCTTTTATTTAGAAATGTTGTAAATTGAAATGAATATAAATCACAATGTATTTCAGAATTTTATGCAAAAACAATGTTCATTTTTAGGGATGATAATGAATCTGAAAGTGAAAATAACTTGGATGGCGCCAATTCCCCTCCATTGGCATTTACAAGTTTCTCAACACCTACACCTGGGTATTATACTTTTTTTATGTAATATATTTGAACTGAATCATGGGTGTAGTTAGGATTTAGTTTTGTGGGGGAGGTTCTGAGAAAAATAAGTACATAATCCATTTTAAAAAGTTTAAAACATGGTACTCATTCAAATTGAATTATTTTAATTTTAACACCCCCTTGTCTACATCCATGATCTGAATAACTGTTTATTTTGTTAATATTTAAACTTGCTTATTTTAATATTGATAAAGTGCTCTTAATGCTAGAATGCAAAACTGTTATGAATGTCTAACATATGTGCAATGATCTTTGTGAGTAACATTTTTAAAATACTTCAAATTATGTGTAAGATAAAAGATGAGTGTTAACAGTACAAAATTTATTTACTGATATTTATCAGAACCACAAGTAATAATGGTTATTAAATTTCTTAGAAGAAATGGATACTTTCCTATTAAACCAATCCATCGCCAATGTCACACAAGAGGTCACCAATCATAATACCATAAAGTCGTAAATTAAAGAAATAAAATGAATACAAGATAATTAGTTCATCTCTTTATTCATAATTAAGAAATGAGAAATTGCAATTATGTTTAGCAATGATACATTCAAATTTATATACAGGGTGTCTATAATTAGAAAAGTAATATATTTAGAATATATATGAAATAAATAAAAGAAAAACTTAAGTCGAAAAATGTCAAACACCAATTCATGAACTTTAACTTATTATTATAGGCATATATAACAACTCAATAAGTACTTTAAAATAATTTACATTTTTGATTTATATTTGTAATATTTATTTAACGTTTCTTTTTATTATTTAAGTTGCTAAAAGTTACTTCTTATAGTCTGGAACTTTTACTAACAAAAATGTTTTGATTTTTAGATCCAGTAAAGAAAATAGGAAACGCAAGAGGGAGACTGAACTGGATCCATTAATGTCTAAGATTCAAGAAACAACAGAAAGTATTCATGAATACTTCTTGAATCAAAGACACAGTACCGATGATGCTGTCGGAAAATTTTGTGAATATTTATGTTGTAGGCTGAAGGGCCTTTAAAAAAAGCACCAAAGAGATGCTATGCGTCAAATAGAAAATTTGATGCATAAGAAAGAATGTGAGAATGATGATGATGAATAAAATTTTATATACTTTTGTATAATAATATTTTATATAAGTTTTGAATTTAATTCTTTGAAATGAAATTGTGAATAAAAATTAGTAAAATAAAAAAAGAGATAATTTAAAAAAATGTAGACTTTGATGAACACAGGCATAAAAAAATCTATGAAGTGAACACTAGCATTTTAATACACAAAATTTGCTTAGTGAATATATGCTATTTACTGACTTAAAAGTAATTTTCAAGCTCTGAAATATATCACATTATTTCTCTTAAAAACACATTAATAGCTAGCTATTCTTCAATGTTTAATGTAAAAAGTGTTAAGCAGCTAGATAATAGTGAACTGTATTGTTTCAAAGAGTGATAAAAAGTAGCAGAAAAAATAATGAACAGGCATTCAGCAATACAGTATATATATATATATATATATATATATATATATATATATATATATATATATATATATATATATATATATATATATATATATATATATATATATATATATATATATATATATATATATACATAAAAGCAGAGGTTCTACAACTAACATGCTTCAGTCCAGAAAGTTACAAAACTACTGCCATTCTACTATACATACAGCTCAAGTAAAAGCACATAAGCGAAGAAATACCAAGCAAGAGGCTATAGTGTAAATGTCACCTTTATTTTACACAATAAAACCCCTTCATTGAAAGAGTTAAAAGTCAATAAATTCAAATTTGATGAAAGACACACACGAATAAATTTTATGTGAACTGGAGTATTTTTATGCTTTTAGATAAAACTGAGTTTGGTTTTATACTGTTTGAATTATTTTTACAAACGTGTGTACATTTTTATTTTGACTATATATATGACTACTTATTATGACTATATATATATGTGTGTGTGTATGTATGTATGCATATATATTTTGGCCAATGCTTCAGTTTTTAAAAAAATGTATAAGAACTCATCTCTCCTCTATCTCATGGATACAAAAATACAGAAGACATCCCTCAGGTACTGTGCTCAGCAGTCATGGACCAGTTTCAATCAAATTTATTAAGAAGACTATATTAGTTCTTATGCCTATAGTCTTTAAGACTGTAAAACTCTCTAAAACATTCATAGACAACGCAAAATTACCAAAGTATTGTTTTACATATACAGTAATTAGAGAAATTGAATTACAATTTAACTTGGGTTTTTCCCAATTTTTTTTCATCAAATATTGTTTATTGAAGGAAATTTTTAGGTCAATTTTAGTTCTAACACAGTATACAACAGTTTTATGTAAAGAAAGTACAGAATTAGAAGCAGACCAAAGACGATAGAGATGATATACACTATACATGACAACTAAAACCCTCAGTAATATTTTGTCGAAATTTCTATCGACTATATATCGAGAATATTGTGCTATTTTTGTTGAATCGTTTTGTTATCGTGCTATTTTTGTTTTGTATAATATCAAATACATTAGTGCATGTTTTTATTTCTTGAAGTGTATGCAATACCCATCAAAATATAAAATTGCTGATTGAAAATACTAAACTTGATGCACTAACTCAGAGGTGGCCAACCGTTTTGGAAAGAGTGCCACTATCTGAAGAAAAAATAATATGCGTGTCACTTCCAACTTTTCCAACATACTAAAAATTATAAAAAAGTGAAAAATGTTATTTATAGGTTGATTATGGGATTTTTACGCAAGTAGCATATTTTTTTCATATAAGGCTGAGTAGTGGAGATTTAAAAAATAATAAATAAACAAACTTGTATAAGCATTTTTAATAATCATTAATAAGCATTTTTAAAGGCTCAGTCAGTTAGGTTATGTACAAAATAAAAATGGATAATTTGAAACATTTAATTCTAAATAACTATTAAACAGGGAGTACTTAATTAATGTGGCTTTTGAGTCATATATATTAGGATTAGTTCTTGAAGATGCTAACAAAATTAGGTGTTTTAGGTGCATATCAGTTAATCTTGAACAATATTTTGATTTTATTATGTTCATGATAGAAAACATATGTTGATCCAAACCTACAACAATATCTGACAGCCAAATTGTGTAAATTTGGAAAATTGCTTGTTGGTACAAATTTGCAAAATTCAATTTAATTAGGATCACTTGCAGTTGAAATAAGTTCCTTATATTTGCTTTTCAGTGTAGTATGGTGCTGTAGGTCAATAATTTCGATTTGGATTTCAGGGGGTAACAATTAACGTTTTGCAGAGAAATTAAAAAAAGGATTTATGAAAAGATCAGCATTTTTTTTATCATCTTGAAAATCCATCAAACTTAGCACTAATTGCTTAATGTGCAATGTATGTAATACTTGGTTTAATCAACAAAATGTATTCGCTGTCTTTTTCGTTTTTATTTTTATTCAAGTGATGGATCAGTATTAAATCGAAGTCTTCATCCGAAGACGAATCTTTGAGCTCAGGCCATCCAGACATCGTGTTCTCTACAATTGAATATGGCGCTACCATATGCTTGCGATAGCGCGTTTGTTTACCTTGTACGGCGCATGCGTGTCAAAAAGTACGTTTCTCCGGTGTGCGGATACTTTCGACATTTATCTCACGTGTCGCATTGCTGACGCTTGTGGAGGTAGCAGCGAGCGGCTGTCTGAAACATCTGCTTTTTCGGTGTGAGGCCTGCCTTAAAGTGAACGAGTGAGACACGGAAGCTAGGCGATTGTTGCATCGTTCACTCTGACTATAATGTCCAGATTCCTCTTTCCGAGAGTTTTCTCAGAAACGTTTTCTCAGAGTCCGTGGAAGGGGGAGAGCTTGCGATCCTAGGACCAAGATCATCCCATCCCTGAGGAGTTGCAGTGTGGGGTTGGGAATTGAAGCTATCTCTCTGCGAGAGAGGTTGGACGCTGTTCGGTTGCGGAGAGCGACTCAAGTTTGGGCAGAGCAAGCTGCCTCGGGTGATAACTGTTGAGTGTTAATCTCGATTTCAGACTGGATAGTAGTCTTAGAATAATATTATACAATTGCATAATAATTGTACATAGCGGTTGTAAATATTATATGCTTCTCATGTTCTCATTTGATAAGCACGTAACATTGCATTTTCTGAGCAAACTATCTTTGGTGTATCTGAAACTTGCTCGTAACTCGAATTTTAGCTCGTAACTCGAAGCAAAAAATCTGCCGAGAGAATGCTCGTATCTCGAAAAACTCGTAAGTCGAGGTACCACTGTATAGCTCACGATGATTTTTACTTTCGCTTTCTTTCACAAGCATCTAGATTAGAAACGGCAATTTCTGCTTAAATGATATTTATTAAAACATTAATAATACCAGAATTCCAATTTCAATTTATTTATGTTTTCAACTGGAAATGAATTTTTACACTTAAATGAAGCATGCAGTGCGTTACAAAATAAGAAATAATTTTGCACATTAGTATTGAGAGCAGTTGTTATTGGGGCTATGACAAATCAACGCCGGACGATGGCCGAATGGCCAGGTCCCTGGCATTCGTATCAGAATCTGTGGGTTTGAGTCCCACTCTTCGCATAATCGGTTTGCAGCCGTTCGGAATCGGCTTGAAGCAGCAGGTCCCGATCGAATGAGCCCTTCTGAAGAAAAGAAAATTCAGGTAGTCTCTTCTAACGAAACTGTTGTTGTTTCTAATGCTCCCTGGTTGGAGGTTCCATTCACCAGGTCCTAATAGGCTATTGGGCTGAAAGAGGCGGCTGCTGTTTTGAATTAGCACCACAAGGGTTGGAGTCAGACTTGGCTAAAAAACCGGTCCCGTAATTTTGAGCCGAGTGAAGCGACGAGACCGGAACACTTGACTCCGCACCTACAGAAGTAAATTTGAGAACTTGGAGGACATTGCAGCCACGACCAATTTTACTTGCCCCGGCCACCATTAGTGAACACGGCTGTGGATTTGCAGTGACGACCGTCGTGCCAGGGAAGTTCAGATCACTGGCCCGCTGCTCTTACCAACTGGGCCTCTATGTATGTATGTGTTATGTATATATGTATCTACATATATGTACGTATGTATATTATATATATATGTCAAAATTTTGACGCATTTTAGTACTTTTCTATTTAAATATTTACTGCTTGCCCAAGCGATGCAGACTGGGTTTAACATGCTGCCAAAATTATAACTCACGACCCAGGACATCTGAAATTTTGTTTTCCGGAGGACCCTTTATGGAGGAACGTAAACCTATGTTAAAGTGACCGTAGCGCTGCTAAACCAAAGCAGTATGACTAATCAACATTAAACTGAACTATTACGAATTGCTACAACATCGTACTGCAAGCCAGATTTGAATTTGGCAAAACAATATAATTACAAGATAAAAAGAACTTTTTATATATACCATGTTTTTAAATTTTCTTTTGAATCATAGAAACTTGACAATTCTATGTATTAATAAAGACTTTAAAAATTTTTTTTATGAATTATCCCATCAGTTTGAAAGAAAATGAAGTTAATTGGAAGTTAACTTGCGTTTAACTTTTCGTTTCCGTCCCGGTCGATAGATAGCTGCACCAGTGTACAAAACAAAATTAACTGAAAATGAATTCAATCTGCTTAAAGAGGGCTAAAAGTATTAAAATAATGCATTGTCATCGTGTTCTGAGCTATTCTAAAAGTTTCAAATGTTTAGCTAGTCAGGAAGTTAGTTCAAAATAGATTGCAAGATTTGTACGGGACAAACATACACACAAACAAACAAACAAGAAAGCGAGGTAATAAAACATGGTAAAAAAATAATTATTAAAGCTATTGGAACTTTATGAGAATTTAGAAATACAGTTGGCTCTCTGTTTAACGACTTTCAAGGGACCGCGAAAAATCGTCCTTAAGTAGAGATCGCCCTTAAACAGAATTTGTGAAAAAAAATAACATTTCCCTTCACTTTTTACAGGCTTTGGACGATCAATATATTTCTTAATATATTGGCGTGTTTAAAAATGTTATTTTTATTATCATTATTATTTTATTCACGAAAAGTTATTTTAAATTACATTGAAAAAAGAGTACAAACAATACGATAAATTTGGTTTTAACAAAGTCAAAAAGTGTTGATTGCTTCATTTTTCGCCTTGTTTTTGTTATTCTCTTTTCCCGATTTTTTAAAATGTTAAATGTGTCATCTTCCGTATTCGATGTAATATAGCGTATAGAGCAGAAGTTGCATGTGTGTAAGACGGTGGCAGTGTCTCATTTTCCGTGTCTTCAACTTCCCCTTCTACGTCTGACTCTGTGTTTTCGTTTACTATATCTTCATAAATTTGTTCTACATTTCTGTAATCTCTTGTTGAAACAGATTCATCACAATTGTAGAAATCTTGAATTGTAACATCCTCATCTTCAACAAGACTTCTCCATTCTTCAGGGGTAATGTCATCTTTGTTGATTTCTACATCCATACTTTGCAGTCCCATTACAAGTCCTTTTAGAATTCCAGCAACGCGAAAGCAGTTTTTTTATTGTGGATGAACTTCTTTCCATGCTGATGTTATCATGTGTATTGCTTCCAAGATCGTAAATTTTCTAATTTCCATACTATCAGCCGAATGGTTTTTAATTTCCTAATTGAAGACTTTCTGTAGTATGCTTTCACACTGCGAATGATACCCAGGTCTAATGGCTACAACTTGCTAGTGCAATTAGCAGGTAAGAAATGAATAGTCAAATTTGTAAGTCAAGGGATATTTGGAGTATGTGTAATGCAGTGGTCATTAAAAGTAAAACTTTTATCTTTTCTTGATGCATTTTTGCATCAAATTTTCTAATTCAGTCAATAAAAATTTGTGATGTCATCCATGCTTTATTGTTAATCCGGTACTCACAAGGTTTCCTGGTGATATTCTTAAAACACCTTGGTTGGTTTGATTTGCCTATAACTAGTGGTGGGAATTTCTCGGATCCATCCGCATTAGTGTACAGTAAAACAGTCAGTCGATCCTTACTGTGGAGTCAGTCGATCCTAAACTGTTTCCACCATAGCACTTTTCTCCCTTACACGTTAAAGTTTTATTAGGCACCCTATTGTGGGGTAGGCCCGTCGCATCTGCATTGAATATGTTCTCATTATATCCATCTAATATCCCCTTCAAAAATATTTTCCATTCTTCGACTATTTTTTCATCTACGGCGCCACTTTCGCCAGATATGCTTTTAAATGCAATTCCATATTTTTATTTGAACTTTGCCAACAGACTAGCTGAAGCCTGAAAATTTTGCATTCCAAACTTTTCTGCCAGAACAATAGCATTTTCTTTAAATATCACTCCGAAAATTGGAATGTTGGATGCTCTTGCTTCATGAAACGATTGCAGGACTGCCTTATCAAACTCTTCTGATCGACCACATTGAATTTTCTGCCGTTTGGATTTGGATCTCAAACCAAGTTTTTGTGCTACTTCAAGAATTTTCTCTTTGCTTGCTAAAATTCCTTTGAGAGTAGACTCGGGTAGCTGAAATTGTCTTGCGAATTGGACTTTTGTTAGTCCAACACTTTCTTCCCAGTATTCAATAATTTTCCCCTTTTCGTGTAGCGTAAGATGCTTTCGCTTTGATGCCATTTTGCTCTGCTCGTATTCGCACTGGAATGAGCTCCTAAACACAACCATGAATTCTCTAAACATGAACATCTGCTTCCCGGAAGGAGTGAGAGAAGGCTGCTATTGTACAGTTCGCAAGTCACATGACAACAGATGTTAGGGACAATAGAGTGATTCAGCTCCCGCACTAAGAGCTCCATGAAAGAATATTCGATCTTCCGAGAAACAGTAATCCTCACACCGTTTTTCACACTGCAACAAGTCTATGATTTCAACATTGCAAACATCAAGGAAATTCCGGGTCTTTTATTGACACCAAACTTGTTTTACCCCACAGAAGGAAAGGAAGGTTCCCCTCCTGCAGATAAAATGTTGAAGGAAAATTTTATCATGTAAAAAAAATAGTCGTTAAACAGAAACAACATCGTCTTTAAATGGAATTTTTTTACGTCGGAGTTACCGGGACGGGGAAATATCGTCTTTAAATAGAGATCGTCGTTAAGTAGAGCGTCGTTAAACAGAGAGCCAACTGTATTATCTATTTTAACAACTGGAGGATGATGTATTTAATAAAAACATTACAAAAGAACAACGCTTAAAATTCCTTCCGTATCAAATATAAACTTACTCTAATTTGGGCTCAACTAAGAATTAAACATTCCCAAATAGCTATTAACGTTTTTATCGTGTCCACCCGTGATGTATTATACTTTTTTCAAATTTTACTATTACACCTTTAATTCTTAGTTACATTACCTCCTATACTAATATTATGACACGGTTAAATTTTTAAAAATACTTCAAAAACTCTTTTATGAAAACATAAGAGCTGAACGTTGTTTAAATGTACAGGACAAGAACTAGCTCTAAAACACTGCGAAACACGAGAATTGGGGTTAATGTACTTTTAAGAGAAGAGGATAACTGACACTGCCGAAAGTTTAGAGAAAGACCTCATTCTAAGGTAAATATTTGTGAAAAGTCTACAGGAAGTCGATAGTTTTATACACAACAAACAGTGCATTCTACGTATAATCCTATATACTCGTCCGACCTAAAAATAATCCAAAGTAATGCGTAGCAAAGTGGATTATTTTCAGTTTAACAAGGGTTTAAAATACATTATCTTTTAAACTTAAGTTTGCGAAGTGTATTGTTAATATTCCTTTTCTGAATACACCTTCACTAGCAAGTAAGTCTATTTTTAAACTTATATGTAAGGAACTGCATCGTATTTCGGCCGGAGTTGCTCAGTAATTTAAGTAAAGTGTAGCTTATCCCGAATGCTTGAAAACAAAGGTATATTTCGGATTTTGACCTAAACATAATGATATATCTTATGGATTAGAGTAAAGTTTTAATTAAAATTGTTAAAGGTGATTTCGATAAACTCACCTCGCTCATAACCTCAACTCGCTTTCGCTCTTACTCCTCTATGCAGTTTCATTTTGAGTGGTCCGGGAGGCGCAAAATAATTAAACACATACTTTTTTTTCCCTTCTTAACCCCCTTCCTTCTCGTTCCCGTCAAAATTACGAGGTGAGGTTTCGCCTTTTATTTCTCGTGCCCGTGAAATTTCCGGGCTGGAGTGTTCAAAAGTAACGCACCAAAAATATTTAAAAACAATCCATTTCATTTACCCTGAAAATTTTTTATTTCTTATTTTACATACCAGATGGCGGCACCAGACTATTTATATTGTAATTGGGAATTATTTTCTTTAACCCTTCAGCGGGCGCGCCTGTGTGCAAAGTGCAACATTTTCGTAATTTTGAATAGTTTGTTTTTACATACAAGGTTTGAGTGTTCCTAAGCAGTTTCTATATATAGCTGCACCCTTTCTAATGCAGGTCTGATTTTCTGAACCTTGTATTACTATTTATTTACTGGTAGTCGTGATTTAAACGTGATAAACTAACGATTATACTAGATTAAAATACGACAAAAGCAGGAGTTGATGTACTCGATCAAATGTGCAGCTATTACACGGTATCCCGCATATCACGAAGATGGGCAATCTCATTATTTTTTAGGTCTTTGAATATAATAGGAATCCATTCGCACGTTGTCCTTAGATCCAATAAACCGGATAGTTTTGAAATAAGGCGATTATATCTGCATTCTTTGGCCTTTAATTAGAAATATATCACAATATTATAAACATTTTATATCTTGTCATAAAACGCAGAATTATTATTTTGAATTTGAAAAAAAAGTTTATTACAAAAGAAATAATCAAGGTTGAAAAAGACGTTGCACTTTGTGCCACGCGCGCCTGCGGGTGTTCCAAAAATTGGCACGCCCGCTGAAGGGTTAAACTAGATGTGGCAAATCAAGAAAAAAAATGGAAACCTCCGGGAAAAATAGGCAATTATTTTTCCTGTTGTCTTGAAAATTATTCGATTGTCAAAGGGTTAAAACATGCCATTAAGCTTTTAGAATCAAATATCAGAAACAGTATGTTTCTATGATTTCTCCGACAAATGCAATATTTGTATGCCAGCTGTCTATGAATACCCCAGAAGGGCTTTTCCTGAGGTAGCCTAGTGATAACGCGTCGGCTTTCGGTGCTGAGGGTGCTCGGATGGAATCCTGACAAACGCCATTAAATACGTCCTTGTACCTCCTTGTTTAGGCCAGATATGGACGCGTTAAATTCGTAGACCGGGAAGTCCTTCTATGATGTCAGAGAGGGTGGGAAAGGGTACATCCTCCCCCCTAGATGTCACCCCTGGGGGGGGGGGTTGCTCGGTCAAAATTGAGGTGGCACCTTGCTAAATCGGACTTCGACCCTCGTTGTGCCATTATAATCCGGATCTGCACCCCTCAGTCCACTAGCCTATAGGGACCTGGTTTGGACTACTTCCGTCCAGGGGGTATTAGAAACAACAACCACAACAGCACGTAAGGGCAACTTATCTCCGAATGGAATTTGGCGTCTTTAAAACGATGTATAGCGTACTCTCAATTACCGTTGTGCGAATTATACGGTTTGCGGTTTATCCGTTCAGATAAGAAAAAATCCGAAATCTTTATCCAAAACAATGCTACATAATTTAATAAAAACAACATGCAAATTTCTTCTGCTATACATGTATTTAAAAAAAAAAGGATTTTTAACCCTCAAACGGTGCAGTGGTTTGAGACGAAATAGATGGTACGGTCGGGTCGGATCCGACCCCATCTCTTTTTTGATGAGGTTTTTGGTAGAAATAAGTACACAATAAGCATTTTTGTTGTATAATAACTTTTATTGGTAATATTTTACATGAAATAAAACTCTTTTTTTAGGAAAAATGACCAACGAATTGCAATTTTGCTAAACAAAGAAAATCTTTTTTCGCATTTACATAGAATGTTGTATATATTAGGTCTAATATGTAATTTAGTCTACCTAGTTTTAGAAGTTAGTGAAACCAACTTTCCGAGCACAAAAATGTCAAAAATAATATATACTGACATTTTTGGCCTTCAAAATCGAAATAAAAAAATTTAAAAATCTAAAATAAAAATTTTTAAAAAGTGATCATGAATAATGCTTTTCAACAAAGACACTCGTATTTACTTATTCCTATATCTAGTAAAGTGGTCTAGTAGGTCTATCTGGTAGGGTTCCTTGTCAAATCGATCTCTTGAAATGAGAGGGGAGAGTACGGGAGAGGGAAGACACACCCTTAGGTCGGATCCGACCCCCACTGTACGGTTTGAGGATTAAAATAATATGTATTCTATAAATTGAGAAGATTCTTGTTTCACAAAACAAGCGATAATTTAATAAAATAACACTTCTTTGATTTCCCGGGAATTCTAATACAGCCTACGAGTGATTAACGTGAACCAGAGTTTGAACAAATGAGTGACCCCGATATCAAAAAAGCTACCACGATTCAACCACAAGGATAAGTCGAAGAGAGTGAAGAAGTTGCTGGTGTTGATCAAACACAACACATTGCTACCGTGTGTCAACACTTTACTAGATTATATCAATATAGTGATATCATTAAGAAAATTTGTGGCGATATCAAAAAAACATATCGCAAATTTGGTAAAAACAGAAACAAAATAAATTGCGGATTACATACATAAATCAGTTTAATAAAATAGAAAAGCGAGTGTAGCAGCATATTTCAAAAATACACTTAATTTACTCTTATTGCCTTTTCCTTATGGGGTGGGATGGCATGTACCCCAAGAATACGGGCCCAAGAAGGAATATAGTGGCGCACCCAGGGGGGGGGGCAAGTAGTCCTGCCCCCCCATCAAAGAAATAGAAATTGCATTATGAATATTTTTATCCGTTCATCTCGCCCCCCCCCCCGAAGAAAAAATCCTGGGTGCGCCACTGAAGGAATATATATATATTTATATAATATGTATATGTTGCAGCCCATGCATCGCCGCCTATATTCACCGAGTCTAACGCATGTAAAAGTGTTATAACTTCCGTTGTGAGTGTACGTCTTCTGTTGCTACGAGACGGAAGTGTACATGTTACGCGGCTTTGCCAATTCACTGAGATTAACGTGTGCATCGCTTCGTAAATGGATACTGTCCACTGTCGTTGTTTTTATATAATTATAAATGCGTAGAAACCCCCCAACGCCATAACATGACCAAAGTCGAGCCGCAGTGTCGAATAGCGCAGAGCGTGCTCGTGAAGATTGTTGTTCCTTTGTAAGTATTACCGCATTCTGAGTAAATTATCGCTATATTGGATTATATTGGATAATTGAATGAACCTGCAGTGGGTGAGTGACTTTTGAGAAACTTTTAATGATCTAATTGCATAGTGTAGTAGTACTTTCGATTCTGTTCACGACGACAAGCAAAAGCGAAAACGAAACAGAATTACTAAAATGTAAAGCGAAGCGAACTGCGTTGCGCAGAAACGTATCTATCTATTTAAAGAAAATTGAAACCAATCTCGCGAATGTTGAAATTCATTTCAGCGAATTAGAGGAAACACTTGAGCTCCTGAAACAAAAGGAGATAGAACTAAAAGAGATTGACACTATAGTTGAAAATTTAACGGAAGATTTAAATGACTTAGATAGCGAAATCGAAAGTGCACTACAATATCAGGAGAAAATTATTATATGAAAATTGAGAGGTGAAAACGAATAAATGAACAAAAACGAACTGCAATTAATTCCGCTAATGAAAGAAGTAGTAATAAATTGTGTAGTAGATCGGAACAAATAAATGAAGGAGTAAAATTGCCTAAACTATCATTGCCTACTTTTAGTGGTAATATTTTTTTTAAACCAATGCGGAGGCACTTGTAATCAAATATTCGCCTTTACTACACCGCAGTTTTATTGACTATTTTATTATGGGGGCACCATATAGGCGGACAGCATTACCCCCTATGAAGGGACGACACGAACAGAGGCATTTTTCGTGGCGCAACGCCGGGATTCGATCTGAGCACCCTCAGCACCGAAAACCAACGCGCTGTACGACAGGGCCGCCACAATCCCTTTAGTGGTAATATTATTGAGTAGATTTAAGTATTCCTTCTTTCCCCTCTGCATACTGTCTTTTAAGTCTGGTCCTTCCTTTGTTCTCTGTGCGAGAGCGAAAGCACTTCTAGTTGGTCTTGTCCTTGGCCAATCGTATTCAATCCCTTCACAGCCAGCATTTCCTATATAAACCAAACCGTGTCCTGCATGAACCATATCTCAGATAAATTTTCTAATCTTTAGAGGCGACATCTCAGTATAGTTAAAGCAGAGTCGTTTCTTCGCTTCAGTTCGAATATTCTCCTGGTGTATTTTGGAAAAAAACACGAATTTCAGCAGTGCAAGGAACAGAGAGTTTAGGCATATTCCAGAGCAAAATAGTGAAAGAAACCATGTAATATTGGTATGAGATTAACGACGAACTTTTGAGAAATTATGTGTGTCCATCAAGGGAGCGGCGTCGTCAGTTCCTGAGGGACATCGTCTTCTTAGTGAGCTGTCGCGATTTTGAAGTCGACGGCGTCACCAATGAAATGCTGGAATTCATATGTGAGAATGTTTATTGATTTTACTGAAGAAATAGGTGACTTTGTATTGTACTTCTACGCTTACTTCGACGCAAGAGGAGACTTTACGGAAGGAGGCAAACTTAATTTCGATTAATCTCAGTGTGGGGGAAAGAATAAATCTTCCTGTTAGACAATACCAAGAATATTTGATTTTGGGCAATTTGCAAGAGTTCGGAATATTCCTTGCAAATACCTGCAAATTTTGTTCATCTCTCGCTGGCAGAGGACCGTTTGAAAATTAAATGGAGTTGGTGATCGAGGAGACCGAAAACTTCATGAACTTATGTTTGCATAGACTTCCAGGCTACTTGGAACTGCGCAGATTTGCTATTCAGTTTCTTCTGCGAAGTGGCAGGGCCGTCAGAGACTTTACGGGGCTTGGGGCAAACTTCTGGTGGGGGTCCCAAGACTATTTTTCAGAAGACTATTTTGTAATAAAAAAAATCCGATTAATCGAATAATTAAAATTTTTTTTTTTTTTTTTTTTTTTTTTTGGGGGGGGGGGGCCTTTTTTTCAGGAGATTATTTTGACTTTTGAAGTACGGTACAAGTTTCAAAATTTTCTTTCGGAGGAAATCTAACAAATATTTTTTTAATAATTTTTTGGGGCCCCTCCGGCAGTTGGGGGCCTGGGGCAAAGTGCCCCAGTTGCCCCCCCCCCCCCTCTGGGTGGCCCTGCGAAATGGCTGATACTCTGGATTAATAACAGACAGTTTTACACCAGTACGCAAAGACAAGTATTATGTTGTGATTTGATGTTTTTCTTTATATCTATAGCTGTAAAAGTTGAATCTCTTTGCCCTGGTCTTTTTGTATTTTGCAACCAATAAAATGTAATTTTTAAATTTTCATGCTCGTTTGTATTTTATTATTCTTACATTTTATTTTATTTTATTTTTATTTTAGGTTATTAGTATTTTGAAATAGCTTACATCAGCATAAACTCTTTGATTTTACATATTATTGACAACACTGTGATTCCAGAGTTTCAATTCTGAAGGAAAACTTCATTTTTTTAAAGTGGGTGGTGAGGAAACTTTGGTATTATATTTTCTTTGACTGGTTTATGGGCTCGTTTGGGAAAGTTTTGAACCCTTCATCTACCGTTGTTGATCAGTTGTGCAATATGTAACTTTAGAAATTTAAAAAAATTGGGGTTTGATATGGTGTCTTAATTTTACACCTAGCATTTATGCATTAACATAATGTCTCTGAATAAAGTGTGCAAATATGGATAAAGATTAATTTGGCATCGCGAGGAACTTCTTCAAACAGTTTTAATGTAATAAAATTCAAACAAATATTCAAGTGGATGATTTAAACGAAGGGATGAATAATTTTTAAGAAGAAATTAAACTTTCTCAAATACCTAAAACTTGTATATGACTTTGTCTTAGAAAATTGAATGAGTTTGTATTTTAACTTGAGATGTTATTGAAACTTCTACACCAGGGGTGTCAAACTCAAAGGCTACCTTGGGCCAAACAAGCAAGGTTTAACTATAGATGGGCCGCCAAAAAAAATCAATATTAATATAAACGTAGGTTTATTTACCTAATTACAGTATATTCAACATAAATATATGCATTTTGTTTAATAATAGCAAAAAAGAGTATCATTAAAAAACATTTAGCGAATTCTCCCTATCTTATTATAATTCTGTGTTGGTTATTTTATTATATATTATTGTGTGCCAATATATTGGCCGGGCCGCAAAAATGTTCGTCGCGGGCCGTGAGTTTGACACCCCTGTTCTACACCAACAAAATGTTGGAACTTTCTCTATTTTTTTTATTTCACGGGTTTCTTTTTATTCAGGCTCATTTATAAAATTTGCATCAATATTTTTACAGTCTGAAATGCAATTTAAATTTTGATCTATAAGAAAAAAATCTTCTAGTTTAAAATTTTTTCCTCTACAATTTATAATCAAAGTGAAGAATACTTTAAAAGAGCTAAAGATAATATTTTTTAGATAGAATGATGTACAGTTCTTATGTTGGCTATTATAAATAACAGGTGTTGATATAGAAATGAAGTTTTTACATGGAAAATTAAAAGTACAGCAAAATGAGACATTTTAAATTATGGATAAATAGTAGGCATGATTTCTTTCTCGCTAATTCACTAGAAAAAATTTAAGTACGCATAATTTGAAATGTACACGTGTAGACGTGATAATATATTACTTTATAATCAGTGGTTTAAGGCCGTCTGCACACGGAGCAACTCAAAAGAAACTGATAACTGACTCAAATCACAAACCAGTCCGTGATGAGTCGGACTGGTTTCGATTTGAGCACTGGTTTCGGTTCGCACTGGTCCTGGTGCGAGTTCCGGTCGGACTGGTTTCGGTTCGCACCAGTCCGTGATGAGTTGCAAACCCGTCCGACGGGTTTGTAACCAGTTGCGCCGTGTGCGTGGCTCCATTCAATTACATAGGTTGCGACTCATCACGGATTGGTTTGTGATTTGAGTCAGTTATCAGTTTCTTTTGAGTTGCTCCGTGTGCAGACGGGCTTACTGTTAGAAACAAGTCTTTCATTAAAACATGTAGATAGTCTAAACTGAAATAGAAACGTGGTTATATATATATACATATATATACAGGTAACCCTCGTATTATAACACGGTAGATAGGTTCCTGGAAAATGCCGTGTTGTGTGAAACTGTGTTAAATAAAACCCAGAGATGGTTCAAAAAAGAGGGGTTACGTTCTGAAAGCTTATTAAAAACAAACACTTTTTTAAAATTCCATATAAGCAACTTAATTTTTATTAAAAATATAAATGTATGTATAACACAAAACGAAAAGTTAACAAAAAAGTTAAACATTTTTTTCATTTAATTTGACCTTAATTTAATAGATTTCATCCCCATCACTGCTCAGTACAATCAAACGAGAACGTTTTTTCGATTGAACGATATCACCTTCACTTTCATAACCTTTTTCTTCATTTAGATTTTTTGCAACTTCGATCCTCTTTAAAAAATCTGTAATTTTGGTTTATTTGCTAATTAACACAGGGTCATTGTGGATTCACGTTTTGGAGATGGACAATTTTGCAGGTCCCTTTTGAATTTTCGGATTCTTTCAGCGGAAGGGTGCATTCAGGAAAATTGATTTAAGATTTTCAGCTAAGCTTAGGCCTTCTTGTAATTTTATACAGTTATGAATGAACAAATTATAATTTGTTTATACATTTTCATGTAAAGCCACCATAGTTCATTATACCTTCCAGTCATTATTTTAAGGTAATTTAGTTTTTAAATGTGTTAAACAAAAATCATGTTATCTAGTGCTATAGAAGTACAGTGTTGTACAAAGGTTTTCGCAATTTTTTTATCGTGTTAGAGCGAAACCGTGTTGTAAGATGGCGTGCTGTAGGAGGACTACTTGTATATATATATATATATATATATATATATATATATATATATATATACACTCTGTCACAAAAAATATATGCACCCAGAAGAAATCGAGCTATCACGAAAATTGGCAGGAATGTAGTCTGGTAAGAGATATGCAAATGATTAAAATTTCGACGCCAATGAGACAAGGGTAAGCGCGCTATTCTCATATGAAATGCGTAGCTGGGAGAGTTCAAAAGCATGATTGCTCGTGCCATGGGTTATTCAAACAAATCTGTCGACTAGGATGGACGGTATTGTGACTAGTGATGCCTCTGAGACGTAACCGGCGACAGTACGAACAATTGTCAGATTTTGTGAGGGGACGTATATTAGGCCTCAGAGAAGCAGATTGGTCGAAGAGGCGTATCGGCCGCCACCTCGGTTGGAGCGATATGGAAGTTGCTCGGTGTTGGCAACAATATATCACGGAAGGGATAGTGTACCGTCGCGGAGGGTCAGGGCGTCCCAAGAACACAAATGCGCTCGAGGATCGCTCAATCATAACAGCGGCCACGTCCGCATCAACAGCGTAGCTAGAATCGGTTCGATGCCATTTACCACCTTCCAGACATCCGGTGGTATCAAGGGAAACCATTCGGTGACGACTGGTCAACGCAGGTATAAGGAGCCGATGTCTATTAAGACGCCTACCACTGACCCCACATTACAGGCAGTGCCGATTGGATTTTTGCAACCTCGGGCAAGCTGGAGTGTGACCGACTGGAGGCGTGTGATCTTCAGAGATGAATAAAGATTCAGTCTCAATGCTGATGACCAGCGCATACGCGTATGGAGGAGGCTAGGCCACCGGTGCTATCCGGCATTTGTTGTCGAGAGGCATACGGCGAATACACAAGGTGTGACAGTGTGGGGAGCGATTTGTTGGCAGACACGATCACCTCTAGTCGTCCTTTAACGCACTTTGACGGCACACAGTTACGTGGACGAGATTTTAACGACAGTTGTACTGCCTATCTATGCTACCAAGTCGCACAGGTGCCATTTATCAGCAAGACAACGCTCGTCCACATACTGCGCGACTCTCCCAACAATGTCTTCAAGGATATGACGTACTCCCATGGCCTGCCAGGTCACCAGACCTCTCGCCAATAGAGCACGTCTGGGACGTGCTTGGAAGGCCACTGCAGCCGTCCCAGAATACTGGGGAATTAACTACCCAGTTGCAAAGATTATGGCATTATCTTCCGCAGGAGATCATAGGTGACCTCATTGATTCGATACCATGCCATGTTTCGGCTTGTATAGCTGCCAGAGGTGGATTTACTACTTACTGATTTGTAACCTTTTTCATGTCATATCTTCTTAATAAAACGGTCTGTTCTTCTGAATTTGTAATCATTTGCTTATCTCTTCATACACTACATACATGTTAAGTTTCGTGATAGTAGCACGTTTCCTTCTGGGTGCATATATTTTTTTGTGACAGAGTGTATATATATATATATATACATATATATATATATATATATATATATATATATATATATATATATATATATATATATATATATATATATATATATATATATATATATATAAAATCTTTGTTCCGATTTGCAATTATTGTCTTTAACATTAATTTATGAGGAAACCATCTGCTCTTGAAAATAATCAGTATAAAATTATATTGTTGCTTGGTCAATGCTATGCATGATCAATGCCTTTATTTCTTAGTTACATTACCTCTTATACTAAAAATTTGAGACGGTTAATACTACGTATATGGTTTTGTGAAGATATAAAAGCCGAACAATGTTTAAATGTATGGGAGAAGAATGGGTTTCTAGCTTGGAAACACATAGCGAAACACGAGAACTGGGGTTATTGTACTTTTAAGAGAATAGGATAACTAGAATTGCCGAAGTTTAGTGTGAGACGACATTCTAAAGTAAATAAATGGGAAAAGTCTACGGCAAGTTGATTGTTTTATACATTACAGTATATTCAACTTAAAATCTTTTATTTTCGGCTGATCTAAAATAATTTAAACTATTGCGTAGCACACAAGTTTTGTTTCGATTTGAAAGTTTAACTCTTTAGAGCATAGTGGTATGAAAAACATACCACATATTCAAGCTTTTCCTGGGTCATTGCATGTTGGTATATTTTTGCTACCAATTGTTATTGAAGTTCAAATACTTCTATTTTTCAAGTATAGTTGGCGATAGTTGTACATTTCTGCAGATAGTTCTCTCGAAAATCTCTCGAAAATCTCTCAAAAATCTCTCGAGACTGTCGTATTGTCGGTTACGTGTACTCGCGTCTGAATAAATCGGTGTATTTTACTTAAACTAATTGCTACACAGGCATATTTTTATAGATATCATATCAAGATAAGTCGTTAAAAGGTACGCACATTTTATTTATTAATATAATTACAATAATAATTATATTATGTTATTAAACATGAGGTGGTAATAAAACCATACCCTCGTGCATTTAGCTAAGTATATATATTCAAATATGCAAACATGAAAAACATTAATATTTAAGCAGATAAACAGGCAAATTAATATAAATAATTTATTAATATGTACTGTAAAACCTCATACGTTTTCTACATTTGTAGGTTTCTATATTGGTATGCAAAATGGTAAATTGCATTTTGGCATATGCTTCTACGTTATTTTTTTTTGCAATTATACATAGTTTTTTAGAGGACATTTTGAAAACAATTTCTCACTTTTTATTTATTTTCATTCCCTCCATTTTATTTTCACTAAATTTTAATGTTATATTAGCAATATGTTTTCTCAATCATACGTTTCTTGTTCGATGTCCCTTGATATACTTATAACTGAGGTTTTACTGCAATTAAAAAATTACATAATATATTCTTCCAAAACCGTATTACTGCGTTTATTATTTTAGATGTTCTACAATGCTATAAAAAGAAGTTAAAGACGAAAAACAATCAGTCAGTGTAAAATATCTATGTATGTTCATTTCAATTTGTATATATATTAATAGCACGGTGGTATAATATGTATACCACCTCACCACTGTAACGGTAATTATTAAAAAAAATTTAAAATATTGTTTACAGTTTTAATGCCATCCTTTAGTTCGTAGATATAAATAATTTGGTATTTGTGAGTGAAACAAAATTTTGTGCTTTAAAAAGTTAAAACATGTTCTCTTTAAAATTTAAGTTATACTTTGTCGTGAACCCTCTTTCTTTCACCGAGGTTCACTTCGGTTCTTTTCTATGGCATAGGGACGAATGAGGTAGGTCAATAACGAGTCGTCACTCTACAAGACAAACATAAATTTATTTACAGTTGAAACATTAAAATGACCATTAAAGAAAACTCTGAGCACGGGGTGGGCAAGTCTACAGCACCTTGCCAGACCCGACTCCTACTACTACACTCTAATCTAGTTATAGATTAACTTTGTTCTGCTTACAGAACTAATTATTTGACTGGAGGTGAGACGAGCCTGCTTAATCTAGCCAGGCCTCCTTAAAACTACTCTCAGAGATTCTCTCTCTCTGTCTCAATTCTAATTAATGAATAATTACTAACCAGAGGGGAGACGAGTCTGCATTTACCTCTCCAGACCTCTGATTCCTAGCATAGATGCTCTCCTTCTGTAACTTTCTTACTGACTGACTCCCCGCGATCCCAAGCACCCTCTTGGGTTCAACGCCCCCGCAGCCAATCCTCTGATTGGTAGTGGGGTGGGGAATCACGGGGTACAACATTTTCACTTTATCTAGCGCTGCTAGTCAAACATTACACTACATACTTGTCCGAGATAGCACATATGCTTACGTTACAAACTTTAAGTCACCATGAAATTGATATTTTCAGGTTATGTAGTAATGCCTAGAAGTGTACTCGTAAGGCCAGCATATACTTGTTACAAGATATCGCATGCTTCTGAAGCGTTTTATTTTCAGCCTCAGTACATATGATTACGTTACAGACTTACGTTACAGAAGCCACCGTTATATCGATGATGTTAGGATATGTGCTGCCAAGCAGTGTAATGTCAACATATACTTTTTACAAGTTATCACATGCTGCTTGGGCTTTTTCATTTCCAGTATCAATACCTTGCTTACGTGACGGACTTTAAGCACTACTAAATCGATGATGTTAGGATATGTACTGCCAAGCAATGTAATGTCAGAACATACTTGTTACAAGGTATTACATGCTTCATAGGCTTTTTCGTTTCCAGTATCAATACCTGTGCTTACGTGACAGATTTTAAGCACTATTAAATCGATGATGTTAAGATATGTACTGTCAAGCAATGTAATATCAGCATATACTTATTACAAGGTATCACATACTTCTTAGGCTTTTTCGTTTCCAGTCCCAATACATATGCTTACGCGACGGACTTTAAGCACTACTAAATCGATGATATTAGGGTATGTACTGCCAAGCAGTGTAATGTCCGCATACACTTGTTACAAGATATTGCATGCCTCCAAGGCTTTTTTTTCGTCCTCAGGACATATGATTACGTTACAGACCTGAAGCCACTATAAAATCGATGATTTCAGGATATGAACTGCCAAGCAATGTAATGTAAGTGTATACTTGTTACAAGACATCATATGCTTTTTTGTTACCTTAATACCTATCGAAAGGTTTTGAACAATGTTGCTGCTCAGGTACCCCTATATGTTTTCTTCTAGGTGAAATGATACAGTGTTGATGTATAGTTTATAAAAAAATTCAGAAATATGCGGACTTTTTCATTTACTTATGCATTTATTGACTTGTAATTCGTATGCAACATAGTCGAATGTTATTTTGTATAAATGTTTCATGTAGAATAATAATCGGTAACTATTTAAAAATATTTATTCTTTTTGAGATGTTTAACTTGGCTGAATGTTTTGATGAATTACTTGCTGATCTTTCTTTAAATTATATGTGTTTTAATATTTGACTCTAGTTTATACCCACACATAAATTTGCACACACAAATATATATATATATATATATATATACACATATATATACACGTAGTCTTTAAGAGCTAAAAGGGAACATCGTTTAAGCTGTAAGTTAATTACTGCTACGAAAACTCATTTTTCTGTTTTACAAAACGTGACATTTGAATACTTAAATAAATAAGAAACGCAAGTATTTCCACTTTCAGCAGAACAAAATACGGAATAAAATGTCTCGGACAAGAGTTAAAACACGCCGGATAAGTAGCTAAAACAAAATCTTCTTTTAAAGTAAAATAGTATTATTAACCATTAATTCTAGTGCTCTATTCTATTCATTCTTTTTTTTAGTGTTTAATGGCCTGTAATTCAATTCTTTGGCAATTAGTTAGAACTATATACTTTTTCATGTGCACTAACCATAGTCAATCGTTTTATGTCTTAAACAGACTTGTATTATTTTTATAGTCAGCTCAGCATTTTTTTTATGTTTTCCCCCATCATTTATATATATATATACTAGCATTATTGCCCGGCGTTGCGCGGGTAGATATATAGATATAAAATTTTTCATGCATTCCATAAAAAAATACTGGGCTGCATTCATGTTCATCTTCATGTTCATCTGTCCAGACAGAATGCGCTTAGCGCGTTTCTACTGAAATGATATACCCATTATTTTTTTTGATGGAAAGCATGAAAAATTTTATATCTATATATCTGCCCGGGCAATCATTCTTTAAAAATAATTTCATTAATTTTCTTATGCCTTAATATAACTAATGTACTAATAGTTCGGAATGAAAGTTATGTGTCGTTATGCTTCTCTGTTTAAAGAACTTTTCCTCCCACTGCTTAAAAAACCCCAAAACTCTAAAAGATTTATCTTATATGATTTCACGGAATAAGTAATTCAAATACATATCGTATGTTAACTCTGTTTTGCGAACTTAGGGGAAAAAACCTGTAGAACTCTTAAACTTCTTCCCATTTTATGATCCTCAAACAATTAATATATTTAGATCAACTGAAGGCTTCCAAACACTGGCCATGAGAGAAACTTAATTTTTCTTTTTTTTTCTTTTTGTTCTCCAAATTTTATTAAGTTCTATTAGTTTGAACGCCATTGTCTAAAATTGTCTAAAGCAGCGGTTCTCAACCTTTTTAGACTCACGACTCCACTAAACGTAAGAAAAATAAAATAAACACTTCGCCCCCCCCCCGTCACCCCCAGACCAACTCTCAAACCACCCCAGATCACCCTCAGAACAAACCTCTTTTCCCCTGCATATCGAATTTGACTGGTTGTGGTGAAGGGGCTGTATCCACATTTAAGAGGTGCGCTTAGGGGCACAAAAATCATTAAAAAATTAATTTTAAAAAACTAATTGAGCCCCAAATTTCGTTTTTCCTGATTTAAGTTTCTCGGGTCCTAAACATTAACTGTGCCGAATTTGGTCCCGGTGGGTGAAACAGTCTATGATTCTATAGCGGACAAACAAACAGACAAGCTCTTATATATATATATATATATATTAATTAATTATATATATATATATATATACAGGGTGTCCATAATTAAAGTCCCATTTTCAAAAGGCTGCAAAAAAAGAACCACTTCAATTGGTCAGAATGACTTCAAATTTGAACTGACTATACTGGAAGAAGGGGGAAACGATTTGGCATAATAAAAAAAGTTCCAAAATGTATCAATAGATGGCGCTGTAACATTTTGGAACTTTTTTTTTATTAGGCCAAATCGTTTCCCCCTTCTTCCAGTGTACTATTCAGCTCAAATTTGAAGTCATTCTGACCAGTGATTCTTTTTTTACAGCCTTTTGAAAGTCGGACTTTAATTATGGACTTTAATTACCCTGTATATATAGTGAAACTTCTCTATGGCGGACAGTAATGGTACCGTAAGAAAGTGGCTGTTTTGATGTGTGGCTATCGAAAAGAGGTTTCTTCCATGACATTGGCTAGATGGAGTTTTTAATAGGTTCTGTACAAAATATAGCCGTTTAGAATGGTGACCGGCTAGAGAAGTTTAACTGTACACACACACACACACACACACACACACACACACACACATATATATATATATATACACAGGGTGATCGGAAAGTACGTCGACAAAATAAGTGAGCTGATAGTGCTCTTTAAGACGAATAATATTTTCAATAGAACTTAGGGACGCATTCCCTCTCAGTCTGTCAGAAAATCATAAAGTTCAGTGTCCAAGTTGAACTTTAGTCACTGGAAAAAAATTAGAATAAACCAAATTATAAGTTGCACAATTCCATTTAGATCAGAGAAAGAATCAAAAGAGATTCTCAAAATGGCGTACAAGGGTGTCGCTGCACAGTTGTCACCCACGAATGGAAGTCTGCCCCACCCTCACACACACTCCTAGTGTCGTTAATCTTGTCTGCTGCAACAACGTTTCTCGCTACAAGATTTTCCTCTGAGTCCATAGGTGCCTCGTGTATACAACAGATTTCTTGGGTCCCCCAAAGAAGTGCAATAGATTTAGGTCCGGTGAGCGTGGGGGACAAGCCACAGGTCCATCACGTACAATCTACAGTCCAGGATACGTAGCATTCAGAAAGTGTCGGGCCATGGTGCTAAAGTGTAGCGGGGCTCCATCGTGCATAAACCGCATATCCCTCTATGTGGAAGACCTTGAAAGGTACCAGGAAGCACTTGCTCCATGAAGACAAGGTCCGCTGCGCCGGTGAGACGTTCTGGCAAGAGATACGGTCCCACCAGCCAATCATCAACGATACCTACCCAGATGTTCACCGAAAATCTCTCCTGGTGTTTACGAGGAGTAGTAGCAAGGTGTTTCTCTGATTTGAATAGGATCGTGCAACTTATAATTTGGTTTATTTTAATTTTTTACAGTGGCGAAAGCTTAACTTGGACACTGAACTTTACGCTTTTCTGACAGACTGGCGGGAATACGGCCCTAGGTTACATTGAAAATATTGTTCGCATTGATGAGTACTATCACTCCTCTTATTTTGTCGACATACTTTACGATCACCCTATATATATATATATATATATATATATATATATATATATATATATATATATATATATATATATATATATATATACATATATATGTTAAGAATTAATTAGATAAAGAGGAATAAGGGAGATAATTTACAGGGGGACTTCAGAATAATCTAATTTCTAACGTTAAATATCACTATTTGTGTTGTATTTCGGGACGCTATGTGTGAAACCGGGGAATCCCTTCTTTTAGAATTGAACTTAATTCACGAGGTGTTTGAGAAGAACCATTGGGGGAATCTATATTTAGTATCAAATTTGGCCCCGCCCAAGCCTTATGTTTGGTGCAACGTCATGAATGCGTCACGGAGCTTTGACCGTAGTTTGAAACAAAGGGTTTTTGAAGTAGAGAGGGATTGGCTTTGATCTTGTATGGTCACGCATCGCGAGGGTTGAGATGATGGCTTGGCAGATAATTATCACGGATTGAATTGAGATTAACTATATTCGGAAATAAAACTCTTAGGTGTATTTTAGATGCAATTATTTACCACAAGCCTACGTTCAATGACTGCATATTAGCAATTAGTAGGGAGTAAGTTAAGTGGGAACCACGTGTGTATAAGCACCGCGTCATACATTATATATACATACATACATATATATATATATATATATATATATATATATATATATATATATATATATATATATATATATATATATATATATATATATATATATATATATATTATTTATTTATGTATTTGTGTGTGCGTGTGTATGTGTATGAGTATATACAGAAGGTCGTTCGCACTTTATGGAAACGATTTTGTAATTTTGTCGTTTGCGTTTTGAGAAAAAAAATTGCAACTTCAGAATACTCGTCTGATACTATTTTGTTTTAATTGGAATGTAAAATAAAATATTTATTTTGAAAATGGCTCCTAAAATTGATAGATGGTTCGAAGGTTACGTAACTGCACTTTCCGAGGAGAAATATTCGTATCAACAAATTATAAAGTGGTGTAAAAATCGCGGTTCTGGCATTTCAAAAAAAGGTATTTATAATATATTACATTTGAAGGGAAAAAATCGTCCAACTGAAATTAAAAATGATAAGATGACCGTGAAACCTCATCCTAAGATTGCTCGAACGCAGATAAATATTAAGAAAATGAAGTCTCTGATCCTAAAAGAAAATCCGCCGACTCAAGTATCCATTGCATCGAAACTAGGAATGTCTTCTGGCACTGTAAGTAAAATCATTCATAAAGATTTGAGGTTAAAAAATATATTTAAACCTAAAGTTCATCTGCTTTTGCCAAAGCATATTGCTAAAAGAAAAACAAATTGTAGAAAACTATATAAAAAATACCTAGATGTTGAAAAATGGAAATTTGTGGTAACACTCGATGAGGTATGGGTGCATTTCAGTGACTATAATAAAAAAGATCAATTTTCTATTGCTCTGCTGATGGGAAGGATCGTACGAAATATCTTCGTCAGTGTACAGTAAAGTTCCCTAAGGGATTCGTGATAGTTGCAGGATTTTGTTACAACGGCAAATTAAAAATCAAAAATGTCTGAAGTAAAGCCAAAATTAATTCACTCTACTATCAGCAGAATATTTTAGAACCAAATTTTGAAGAAGAAATTCCAACCTTATATGGAAAGGACATTGATAAAGTTGAGCTTCAAGTGGACAAAGCCTCTAGTCACACGTCTAAATCAACTGCCGCTTACTATTTAGCAAAAAAAGAATCTGAAACATGAATAAAGGGTATCTGATTTCATGAAATACCTGTAAAATCACCTGACGCTTCTCCAATGGACTTTTGCTGTTTCGGTTTATAAAAACGAGCCTTAGGAAAAAGGCATCCAAGAACACTGAAAGGACTTTGGAAAATGGTCCAAGAGGAATGGGGTAAAATTGGCATGACTATACTAATAAAAAGTTTACTTTCATGGAAAATTTGAGCTAGAGCTATTGTCAAGAAGCATGGCTATCAGATAGAAGCAAATCGCCGCAAAATATACGGTATTTATACATAAAGCGTAACTATCAAAATTGTTTCCATAAAGTGCAAACGACCTTCTGTATAATATGCTTTTAACTTTATCCTGTGACAAAAACAAGTATTGTAACTAAACCATTTAGTATAAATTACTTGCATGCGTTCATAAAATATTTCCAACGACCATAACACATTTATAATATTTCTAAGTTTTAAATCAAAAGAAAAACTATTTTCTGTCTATTTGATTGCACCGACATCATCTACTTTCTCTAAAGCAAAACATGTTAAAATGAACTTTCTTTTCCCAACCGTTAGAAAGTGTCAAAGTCAGTAATATTTTAACAAATTGAGGTTTAAATTTTTTTTTTATATACAACAATAAATACGTTAAATTTATTCGCTCATTAAATGTAAAAAAATATGTTAATCAATTGTTTTAAACACCGTGCAATATTAACTGCCACTTTGTGTGATCACGTTAATTAATAAAAGACCCTCTTACCACAAGATATTTCTTTTAATGGTTTTCTCTCAGTTAATTGAACGGTTAACAAAATCTCTACCAATAGCTTTCTTTTTGAATATTTTATATTCTACGCACGTGCGTAAAAGTAGTTGCATTTACATAAAAATGTATTTCAGAAAGATTTATGGCGTTATGCGATATATGGCGAAATTATATTTTATCGCTGCACACGCTGTGTTTTTCTGGCATTAAAAGTGGTTAATCCTACAATATAAATAAAAACTAAAATTAAAATAAAGTCATAACAGTCAGCAATATCTGTCTCATGAAATTTACAGATTTGCATATTTTCCCCATCGTTTCACCATAAAAATTTTTTGTGTTTCGTTCTTTATTCGAGATGTAAAATACTTTGTTAGACAAAACTAAATTTAGTAACGATTGTTCAGGCTGCTTTGTACTAAGCCTATTGATTCCCTCACCTCAATGTTGACCTATGGAGAAAATGTGTCCAAGGTTTGCGGACTTGGATTTAAAGATATTTAAAAAAAATTGAATTCGGTAATAGAAAAAGAAATTTTACACCTTGGGGAATTTTTCGTTTTTTTAATGCAAATAATATTTTAAAATTTTAATTATTCGGGGGAAAAATCTGGTATAGTATATTTTAAACGCTCCTAAATTCCTTTGGTGGACGAAATTTATGAAATGAATCCTGTTACAAAGTGCAGAAGAGTTTAGGCTGTCTGAAAAATGCCATTTTTATTGGATTATCAGCATTTATGTAGCTGTAAATAATAGACAAATTTTCTCAATAGATTGACATTGAGGTGAGAGAATCCAAAAGGGTTAATAGACAGCAGTTTTAAGCTATTTCGATTCATATTTGGCTGAATATCCACGATCAAGTTGAAATCTCTGCAATGAACATTATTTTAAATATGATTGTATAGTGTATACCATGCTATATATTTATTGTTGTTACTAATACCTCTGTCCGGATAAATCCTAAACAGGTTCGTTGAAAGCTGCAGGGCGAAGGGCTGCTTCTCCTGTTGAGCTCACGTCTTTTAGGCACCACAATAGTCGAGGGCCGACTTTTTGCTCGGTGCCGTCATAATTTTGGACGACCATGCGCAGGGGCGACATATGGTGGGCTCGTACCCTCCTTCCACCCATACAAACCCCACGGATCGACTTTCCGTCTTACAGATTTGACCAGTGACGTAGCGAGCATAACTGGCGCCCGGGGCACAATACCTTTTTGGTGCCCCATCTCGAAAAACATATAGTAATATAATATATAGAATTAGTGAAAAGGACTATTTGGCGCCCCTCTGCGAGTGGCGCCCGGGGCATGATAGACCCCCTTGCCCCCCTCTCGCTACGCCACTGGATTTGACATGCCCCTACCAGGGGTAGATACTAGAGTAGAGCATTCAGTGGCGTTAGTCGGTACTTGAACCGAGCACCTTAACACTCGATGAAGCATGGGTGTATTTAAGTGACTGTAATAAAAAAAGATCAATTTTCTATTGCTCGACTGACGGGAATGACCGTACGAAATGACTTCGTCAGTGTACAGAACAGTTCCCACAGGGATTCATGAATAAGATGCTTGATTTTGTTATAACGGCAAATTAAAAATCAAAAAAGTCTCAAGTAAAGCCAAAATTGATTCACTTTACTATCAGCAGAATATTTTAAAACCAATGCTTGAAAAAGAAATTCCAGCCTTATGTGGAAAGGACATTGATAAAGTTGAGCTTCATATGGACAAAGCCTCTAGTCACACGTCTAAATCAACTGCCGCTTACTATTTAGCAAAGAAAGAATCCGAAACATGAATAAAGGGTATCCAATTTCATGAAATACCTGTAAAATCACCTGACGCTTCTCCAATGGACTTTTGCGCTTTCGGTTTATTAAAACGAGCCTTAGGAAAACGGTATCCAAGAACACTGAACGGACTTTGGAAAACAGTCCAAGAGAAACGGGGTAAAATTGACACGACAGTACTAAGAAAAAGTTTACTTTCATGGAAAATAAGCTAGAGCTATTGTCAAGAACCATGGCTATCAGATAGAAGCAAATCGCCGCAAAAAATACGGCATTTATATATAAAACTTAACTATAAAAATCGTTTCCATAAAGTGCGAACGACCTTCTGTATTACACTCTTTAAGTGTACTGATGAATCAAAATGTCATAGCATCTAACATAGTAGGTTGTTTATTACAGCTATCAGATGACTCTCCTAGAGGATTTCTGGAAGAGAAAATAAATTGGAGAAGAGTTAATACGGTAAATCGACGGGTTGAATCAAACTTGAAACAAGTGTGCAACTTGAGACAGCTCGAAAAAAAAAACGTACTTCCCTCGCGATTAAGGTAAAGCATTATTACCAGAATGGAGAAAATGCCAAGACCTGTTCACATGCTTAGGGACCCAAAACCTAGGTCCAAGGGCAAAACCTTGGTTCAAGGCTACCTGTACGCTAGAAATCTATATTTTTGCTTTTAGATCCGCTTGTTTTGCGTGCATTTTGCATTTTATCACCCTGAAATGGTTTATCGAAATATTTTTACTGTTTTACGAAAACCCCATCCTGTAAACCAGTGGTTCTTAACCGGGGGTGCGAGAGAGCATTTCTGGGGGTGAGACAGAAGGTTCTAAATTTTTAATGAGAATTACCAATAGAATGAATCATTTGATGGATACTTTCCCACGGGAAATATACACAAAATTAATAGATGGATCCATTTTTGTTTGACCTAAATTCAATGGACGACAACGTTTTATTAAAAGACGATCTCATCGCCATACGAGATAATGCACGTATTGAAATGGAATTTGAAAAACTGGACTCGGAACAGTTCTGGTTCACGCGGTGAGAATTTTATTCAAAATTGGCAAAAGAAGCATTAGAGACGCTTTTACTATAATGCCTGTTTATTGACTTAAACTATTATTCATTACGATAGTATGTATAATTCAAATTGTACAGTGATTAAATGACAAAAAAACTTAGATTCCATTGTCAAAATAGCGTGGTCCATTATGGGATCACGAATTGTTACACTGTCCTTGAATTGGACCAGCCCGTGTACTGGTACAAATTATTTTTTTTGGAACTGTCAATATTTGCAACAACATACCAATTGTGACAAGTAAAGCGCTACATCACCAGCAACATTAACCACAATTTTTAAGTAAATTAATTTTAGATGTTAAAGTTAATAAATTTATATTTCAGTTTTTATATATTTAGTGTAGTTGTACTGTAGTTATAAAATGAATAAACCGGTTTAAAAATATACATCATGTTTTTAGTTCCTTTTCTTTCCAATTTTATGATATTATAGAATTGATTTTTGTTCCATAACAGATTAAATAGATGGCCCATTAATGTTGTGATGGGTGATATTGATGGCCCATTATAGGTGCATCAGGTTGGTTATTATTTATATATATACACTCATGGACAAAAAAATTAGCGCACCAAGAAGGAGTCGTCAAAATGAAACGAAATTTTACATACGTAATGACTACTTTGATATAAGTAAATGATAAGAAAATCAGAGAAAGGATAATTTATTTCAGAGAAAAAGGCAAAAGAACGGATGAGTTAATACTCCGTTGGACCCCCTCTAGCGCGAATGCACGATGCGATACGATCGGGCATTGACTCATACAAGTTCTGTATGATGTCTTGAGACATTTCGTTCCATATTTGCTGTAACCTTGCCTCTAGTTCGTTCAAACTCGTGGGATGCCCAACTCGTCGTCCCAAATGATCCCAGATATGCTCGATTGGAGACAAATCTGGGGATCAGGCAGGCCAAGGAAGGATAGTAACAGTGCGGAGACAGTCTTGTGACACCCTTGCCGTATGAGGCCGAGCATTGTCTTGTTGAAAAATGGCTTCTGGGAGCCGTTGCATGAGTGACAACACATGTGGTTGCAGGATTTCATGAACATACCGCTGGGCTGTCATGGTGCCACGGAACAATACTAGGGGTGACCGTGTATTGTAGGCAATGGCACCCCATACCATCACACCAGCTGTGGGAGCGATGTGTCGCTGTACAGCAAAGGCAGCATTGAAGCGTTCACCATCATTTGCAGTGAAAAACGATGAAAACTGGCACTTTGTTGTATATGGCACGATGTGGCGGTCTTCTCGACGACTGGTCTGTCGAGGGCGTCCTGAGCCTGGTCTTCGTGTACATGACATCTCTCGGGTGCACTGGTCCCAACACCTCCTCACAACACAATCAGAGCGGCCTAATTGACGAGCTACTCGCCTAGCTGACCACCCAGCTTCCATCATCCCGACGATTCTCCCCATCTCAAACTGCGACAACTGCTTATATTGTCTTCGAACACGGCGTAATTGCATGTCTATCTCAGCTCTTCCTTTGTAAATGATTCAGCACACTCAAACAAGCTTTGGTTACCTGTTTTATACTCCACAGAGTACGATGTTCAACGCCCTCTACCGGCTATACGTAATGCGCAATCACGCTGCATTTCTAATCATTTGCATATCTCCCCGACATGTACCTTCATTGCAAGTTTCGTTACGATCCCGCAATTATTTCTTGGTGCGCTAATTTTTTTGTCCATGAGTGTATTTTTTTATGAATGCAGCCAGTGCGCTGCAATTGCTACTACAAATGTAAGACAGTTATTAAAATGGCAGGTAAAAATTTGGACCAGTTTGCTTTATCTATAGCTGTGAAAATTCAGATTTACTTCAATTTTTTTCTTAACCGGCCCATTACTGGTGCGTTTACCCTACCTTGCAATAAATGTTATTTCCTAAATAAAAGATAGAAACATTTTTCAAGAGGGTGCGAGAACTTATTTTCAGATTCAAGGGGGTGTTGACTATTAAAAAGTTTAAGAACCACTGGTTTAAACTGTGTACACTCACTTTCTTGCAATGATTGATATACTGCCTGCAATCGGCCTTTCTAAGAATTTTTCCCCTTTTACAGAAATTATTATTGTTTCATGGTTCTAGGATGCAGCTAAGATAAACATTCATTATTGTTATTTTATTTTCAAATTACCGACCACAGATGTTGGATGAATCATAACAATATATCACCTGCTCCCGATCAACATCCTGGTATCAGATTATTCTGTTAACTGTTATCTCCAACCTTCTGTTCAAAATTCTCCGGTCATAATGGGGATAAAAAGCAAATATTTTGTTCCTATACAGCGTCATTCTGCAGCAAAATTATCGACTAAAATATAAAACGAGACTACCGTAAGTATTAAAGATTGAACTCGAGTGAGCGCTTATAATATTTAGTACTTCTTCTATGCCAACAGCTTTGTCATTTGTTTGTCCTTGAGAAATTTTAATATCTCAAGTACAAATATTATTTAACATCAAATCCGCATAAAATATTTTTTTTTGTACTGGTGTTCGATTTTTCCAGTGGCACAGAGTACTTTATCAGCAATTATACGTTAATAAGTTTTAATCATTAAAATATTTGTTTTGTACTGGTGTTTGATTTTTGAAGTGGCATAGAGTACTTCATCAGCAATTATACGTTAATAAGTTTTAATCATTAAAATATTTTTTTTGTACTGGTGTTTGATTTCTCCAGTGGCACTAAGCACTTTATCGGTAATTATACGTTAATAAGTTTTAATCATTAAAATATTTGTTTTGTACTGGTGTTTCATTTTTCCAGTGGCCCAGAGTACTTTATCAGTAATTATACGTTAATAAGTTTTAATCATTAAAATATTTGTTTTGTACTGGTGTTTTATTTTTCCAGTGGCATAGAGTACTTCATCAGCAATTATACGTTAATAAGCTTTAATCATTAAAATTTTTTTTGTACTGTTGTTTAATTTCTCCAGTGGCACTAAGCACGTTATCGGTAATTATACGTTAATAAGTTTTAATCATTAAAATATTTGTTTTGTACTGGTGTTTCATTTTTCCAGTGGCCCAGAGTACTTTATCAGCAATTATACGTTAACAAGCTTTAATCATTAAAAAATATTTTTTTTGTACTGGTGTTCGATTTCTCCAGTGGCACTGAGCACTTTATCAGCAATTATACGTTAAAAAGTTTTAATCATTAAAATTTTTTTTTGTACTGGTGTTTGATTTTTCCAGTTTCACAGAGAACTTTATCAGCGATTATATGTTAATAATAAGCTTTAATCATTAAAAGTTTTTTTTTCAAAATTGCGAATACAGATAAATATGTTTTAAATATTTTTCCAGTTTAAGAAGTAGATTAATACGATAAGTTTAAGACGGTAGTAGGATTCCAATTGTAGAATAACTTAAGGACACGTTTATAATCTAAAGTCTTATATATATATTGGTGGTAAATAATAATTGCAAAACTTCATGGAAAAACACTTATACTCAAAGTAAGATTCAAATTCACAGTATAATACATAAACGTAATATATCGGAATAAAGACATGGAATTAATAAGAAAATGCATTGTTTGTGTGGTGTGTGTGTGAAAGATTTCGAAAAAGCCATTACTGCCTATTATCGTTTGACTGTATATGACTGTATATATTGGTGGCTGCACGACAGCAATAAGTAAATAAAGTTGGCCCTAGATAAGAAACTAGATAAGAAACGCGTTGTCATTTTGAAATAAATACTTCAAATAACTAAAGCAATGCCATAACCTAAAGTTTTAAAAACTCACGTTGGCTATCCAGTCTAAACTCTTTCATATTGTGCTAGATCCAACATCTTCCAAATTACAAAAGCAAAGCAATCAAAAGAATTTCATTTCGGGAGAAAATCCAAAATGTAGCCGTCTCTCAGAGGAAAGTCAATAAACTTTTGTTTCAAAAGTTTGTAATCGGCATTGCGTAAACCCTTAAGGGACTAGACCTTTAGAGAGTGTAATGCGTGATTGATGACGTCCGTGAAGAACCTAGATCTCCGTAAATATGATTTATGTACAAAGGTCAACCTCCTGTGAATGGATTCCACGATGCTTTGCATTCTCTGCGCAACTAATGGCTCCAGTAATTAAAATCCGGCATTTAAATGACACTTTATTACGCGGCATAAAATAAGATTTTACAAAGGAAGAATCTGTTGCTTCAGTTCATCATGCAAAAGAGAAGTATATAATGATTTGAAAAGTCATATATTTGTTTCCGTTCCATTTTACTATTGATTTCCATATCTTTCTCTCTGTCATTCATACATGCATACACACACATATATTTATCTATCTATCTATCTATCTATCTATCTATATATATATATATACAGGGTGGCTAATAAATACTGTAACACTCCAAAAAATAAGAGTTAATTTTAATCGTTTGGAAAAACAATTTATCTATCTATTTGTGTGATTGGCAACTTTTTGTAAACGCAGACGATTTTTGTTTAAAGTAAAACATGTAGAATATTTTTAAAGATGGAAGCCAAAAGGTTAATGGTTAAACAGCTTTTTGATCGCGGATTTTCTGTAGGTAAAATATTTAAGCAATTAAAATGCCTTGGCTTTAATAGGACGTTTATATATAGGACTATAAATCGATTATTGGATACCGATAGCTGTAAAGATCGACCAAGGTCCGGTCGTCCACGCACTGTTCGTACAAAAGAACGTATCAAAAGAATTCGTGAAAAGATACGAAGAAATCCACAACGTTCTGCAAATAAAATGGCTGCAGATGAGAACATCAGTCGCAGAACTATGCAACTTATCATAAATGAAGACCTGGGTTTTCGCCCTTATCGCAAAAGAAAAGTTCAAGGTTTGACTACTGCACAAATAGTAAAAAGGTTACAAAGATGTAAGAAATTGCTGAACCGGCACGGTAGCAAAAGTGTTGAAAAAATAATTTTCTCTGATGAGAAGCTGTTTTGTACAGAACAAATTTATAATGCTAAAAATGATGTTGTATATTCAGCAACCTTCGAGGATATAACTGAAAATCTTCGATCTGTTAAACGCTTTCAGAACAAGAATTCTGTTATGGTTTGGGCTGCAGTGTCACACAATGGAAAACTGCCTCTGAAATTCATCGATAAAGGGGTAAAAATCCATGCTGAATATTACAAACAGGAAGTATTGGCTACACGTTTATTACCGCATGCTAACAGATTGTATCCCAAAAAGAATTGGATATTTCAGCAAGATTCTGCACCGTCCCACCGATCCAAAACAACACAGGAATGGCTCCATGCCAATTGCCCGAAGTTTATCAAGCAAGAAGATTGGCCACCTTCTTCACCAGATCTAAATCCTTTAGACTATTGCATTTGGGGGATTTTAGAGTCTAAAGTAAATGCTAAGCAGCACAGAAGTTTGGACTCCCTCAAAGCTTCCATACGGAGTGAATGGGACAAATTACCTCATAAAATGATTCGTGCCGCAATAGGACAGTGGCGTAAGAGATTATCTTTAGTAATCGATAAAGATGGCGGTCGATTCGAGTAAAATTATTTCATGGTAAACTTTCATGTATAATGTTCATAATATTGTTGTATTTTCCATTTTCTATTTCATCTGAGTGTAATTAAATGATTCGATATTTGTCACAGTATTTATTAGCCACCCTGTATATATATATATATATATATATATGGGTGGTGTAAAACCAAGACATTAACAATTTCCATGTTTTTACAAAACTGTGTCCAGGATACTATCTTATAATATTTCAATCAGTTAATAATGAATTCTTTTTAAAATGGCCTTATAATAAAATATAGTGTGGAAATTTTTCTAAAGATAAATTGAAATTTAAATCTTTAAAAAGACATAAGATATCGTTCTTTAAACTTTACCTAAAGAAATAAAGGTTTGATGGCGATGCTAGTTTTAACCCTACACCACTCATATATAAATATATTTATGTATATATTCCAAATTTAATTTTTAAAAATTAGAAAAAGTGAATAAATAATTTTTTCATCTGGTTGCTACAAATTTCCAAGCGGTGGATATATTAGACCCATCAAACCAATGACTTATACTAGTAATTTCGGGAGTAAATTTTTTGAGATATGCAATTAAAGAACTGGGTCCAATTGTTAATCATCGTGGCATCAAAGAATGGTATTTTATGAACAGGGTTCCAACTATGCGTTACTGTTTTAAATTCATAGATTTTCCCACGGGTGATATTGCCTACTGAATTAATTACTATACGAGTCTCTTGTTTTAACTCCTACCGTAACAGTTCTAAAAGGAGGATTTAGGAGTCGTATTTTTACGGTTTTGGGAGCCCTAACGGCTACCAAAGTCTTTTCCCGTACTCGCCTAAGATGACGTTGTTAAATCCAGTATGAAAGTCGAAGGTAGTTTAAAACTTCTTCGGGTATACACGGAATTTTTGATCATCAGAGACAGGTTTATCCCTTTTTTGTGTGTTATCTGTACACCATAAAGAATAAAAAGGAAAAATCATATATAAGGACTCTTTTCTAGCCGTCCACCCCTCTAAACGGCCATACTTTGTTCAGGACTGATTCAGGATGCCATAGAGCCAATGGTATGGCAGAAACCTCTTTTCGAGGACCACCCATCAAAACGGCCACTTTTTTCGGAACCATGACTGGCCGCCATAGAGAAGTTTCACTGTAATTGTTATTACACTAATTCAGAAAGCAGGCTTTACGTAAAACTAGGTATTCACGAATTTTTTTTCCTATATTATATATAAAACTAGCTGAATACCCGTACTTCGATACGGAGTACATTCAAATTAAATACAACCGTCAATGTATGCAATTAATGCCAAAAAATATGTATATATATATATTTATAATAAATACAACGATCAATGCATGCAATTGATGTAAAAACAAATATATATATATATATATACATATATATATATATATATATATATATATATATATTATATATATATATATATATATATATTATATATATATATATATATATATATATATATATTTATTTATAAAAAATTGTAACGGATATTTTTATAGACAAATAATGTAGAGGAAAATATTCAAACTAAATCTAATAGAATATACTAAAGAATATAGTACAGTTAATATAGCACAGTTTGAGGAACGTATTATCTTTTACTGTATTTTAATATTTTTTTGGATAATGTCCAATCATCTGCCGCATTAGCAAGAAAAAAAAAAAATTTTTTGTCTATTACGTCGTTATGCACGTGACGATAAATTAATTTAAAGTACCAGAAAAACAAATCACTTGATCAGCATTTAATAAACTAAATTCTAAAAATTAATCTTTAAAAATTCACCAAAAATCAGAAAATGAAGGTAAAGATTTGAAAAAGATTTCATTTTAAAGAATAACCCTCATATTATTATTTTAAATGAAAACTTTAAAAAAGTTACTAAAACAGCTTAAAATTTAATTTTAGAAAATCTAAGAAGAATTTTTCAAAATGTTTCTTAGTGCACCCCTACTCTATAAGAAGAATCTCCATGCAAAATTTCAGCCCTTTATGTCCAGCGGTTTGGTCTGTGCATTGTATGTCAGTCAGTCAGTCAGTCAGTCAGTCAGTTACAGAACTGTTTTATATATATAGATTAGACTCTACAGATCGTATTTTTAGGGCATAAAAATGAGTTTTTGAATAATTTATTTTAATTTCAAATGGAATAGTTTTTGATAAATAGTTTTTGATAGGAATAAGATAATTATTAATTAAACCCGAGAATGAAAAATAAGCTTAATAAATTTTATAAGTGCACCATACATTTTAATCTTTAACTTGTTTATATTCTCCATTTCCTTTCCATTTTCCCAATGTTTATAATTAAACCTTGTGAGCGTTAAGGCGCAATTATTATCATTTTGATAAATTTTCGTTTTTTCCTTTTTCTAATTCGCCGAAATTTTCAGTAAAACAAGTAATGCCTTAGAGACTTTTGATGAAGAAAAGAATAGTGAATTTTATCCTGAAACCAAGTTCTTTCATTCAATTAATATTTGCTTCTAAGTAAATTCGTCAATACATTGAAACTTAAGTCACAGTTATTTTATATGAAAACCTAATTAAATCAAACAGGGCATGTGAGAGTTCACTTTTAACATTACTGTCAAAAGTTTTCCGATCATAACAGAATATTATTAACAGTAAAAGGCGTTCCATAGTGCATCTCAAATCAAATTACAGGCCTTCTTAAAAAAAATATGTTAAAATTTTTGTTTGTTTTCTTATAATCGATTTTGCGTTTTTCAGCTCAAACCACAAGAAAAAGTTTCAACTTTATAAGCTTGCAGTAATATTTCTGTAAGTTTTCAGTTTCAATATTTTCTTTAAAACATTTACTGTAAAGAACGAAATAATAATCAAAAGGATACAAAAACTCAATTTTTCTCAATAACAAAAGATAAATGTTAATTTAACAGCAAACTGCATTCCAAAACATAGGCGTAGCGTCGGGGAGGGGGGGGGGAAGTGCCCCCCCCCCAACTTAACTTGAAATAAATTAAAACATTAATAGAAGTTCAGTAAAAATCGGAAAATTGTAGAAAACTTTTGAGAAAGTTGGTTTTTTCCGCTTTTTCAAACTGTAAATCGAAGATTCCGATTAGGTATTTAGCCTTAAGATAGTTTTTAACAATGATATGATCCATAACAAAAAGTTCGATGCTATATTTTTTCTCATTTTATTTATATTATATTTATTTTTCTCATTGTATAACTTTTGAATACTACTCAAACATCAACTCTATTCTTACTCAATTTTAAAAAATCATAATATTTCATATTTTAAGGACCTCCGACAGTCATTGCCTGAGGAGGGCACTAACTGAATTCAATTCGGGCTCCCCCCCCCAAAAAAAAAAAAAAAAAAAAAAAAAGTTAGAAGTACGCTACGCCTATGTTCCAGAATATTGTAATCTGATACATTGAAAGTAAACGAAATTCAAAATGACTCGATACTTATCTTATTTATGAAATATTTACAATGCTTATGAGAGAAAAAAAAACAGTTGTCTCGTTGTTTGTTGTTTCAGGTGTTTGTTGTTTAGTTATTTCGCTTCCATTTTTGGTGTTAAAACGTAAAAATTTTAAAACAATTTTGTAGGTTTTAATATAATGCTTTTAGAAAACATTTTTCAATCAATATTTTAACCCTCTCCTAAACTAGGCCCGAGGTAGCCTAGTGGTAGCGCGTTGTCCTTAGAACTAGGGGGGGGGGGCTCGGTTCGAATCCAGAAGAACGCCATTGAATACTTCCGTGTCTAGGCCGGATATAGGCATGCTAAATCTGTAGACTGAAAAGTCCTTCTATGAGGTCAGAGAGGGGGGGTGAGGGTACGATCCTCCCACATGGTGCCCCTAGAAGGTTGCTCGGACAAAATTGTGGTGGCACCTGGTTAAATCGGACTCCGATCCTTGTGGTGCGATTATAAACCGGAGCCGCACTCCTCAGCCCGCTAGCCTATATGGACCTGATCTGGAACACATTCGGTCCAGAGAGCATTAGAAACAACAACAACAACAATAATTTATGCTTCATGAGAGTTTCTGGTTAAATGCAACACAGGAAAGAAATTTAATGGTCACATACCTACACGCATAAAACTCGGATATGTAGTTATATCCATACATGACTAAACTATGAAAACCACACCAATTAGGAACATTTATGATTACTCGTGCTCCAAAAAATATTTTATCAACATAATTTCAGATGCTTCCGCACCATTCATTTCCAGACACTGTTAACATATAAAAAGTAGAATTTACGCTGGCCGAAGGATTAGTGCTAGCGCCACAATAAACGTAAGTTGCGTCGTGTAATTTGCAGTGCCGGCTGGAGCTGGAGTAAATTCTTTTCCGTTTTATTCTTTGTAGAAGTTGGTCTTTGAGAGACTCTACACATTTGATTTTCATTTAGCTTTTGAAGATGATAAGAGAAGACAATATTGGATTCATCCTTACATGGGAGAAGAATAGTGATTGGTCAATTGCATAGTTTGTGACAATAAGTAAAGAAATACCCCAATCAGCTCTTTTGTTGTTGTTGTTGTTCCTAATGCCCCCTGGCCGGAAGGTCCAGACGAGGTCCATATAGGCTTCGGACTGAGTATATAATAGCACGATTTTATAATAGCACCACAAGGGTCGGAGTCCGACTTGGCTAACTCCCACAATAATGTTTACCGAGCACCCTCCCTAGGGGCGATATCTGGGGGAATCCTACCCTCCCTACCCACTGACCTCATATTAGGACTCTCTGATCTACGGATTTAACATGCCCATAACCGGCCAAGACACGAAGGTATTTAACGGCGCTTGCCGGGAATCTATCCGATCACCTTCAGAACCAAAAGTCGACGCGCTACCGACAGGCTACCTCAGGCCCAAGAGTCCTTTTAGTACGGTTGAATGAATGAAGCCTTGCTTTAAGAATTGCTTGACTTGATAGGAAGATTTATTTGCAAATTAAAGCACGATTTAGGAAATATCCTATCTCATTCCATGCTCCTTGCTTTGCAAATTTATCCCTATATATGTTTAAATATAATTATTTCATAAACATTCGTTCTTAGTCTTTCAGTGATTAATTTTTCAGAGTGAAACACCATGTTTCCGACTGAACGCTGCGTAAAGCGTAACGGTAGTCTGGCCGGCTGGCATTAGAAAGTATGTGCAGTAAAGTCCGTACGCTAATTGAACATCCACTCAAAACTCGCGTAATGCATTTACATACAAATGGTCAGACGTAATGAGTCAGTGAGTTGGTCGTACTCCAGCGTAACAACGTAATTTGAGCTCAGCCATTACCAATACATTCGTACTACCAATAGTGCTTCGGATGGGAAGTTTTGGAGCATCCAATGAACAAACACGGCATTGGGTCTTGATTGTCCAATGCTTCTCGATTTTTCATACAAGATTCTTAGAGGTCGCGAATTCCAACTGAAACAGAATTCATTTTCCAGCAACCTTCCTGTTGAGATGTAGAAGGTATGAAGAAGCCGGTAACACGCTGAGACAAGACGTGTCTACATGTAGACGATTTTCTATAACAGATGCAGGAAATTTGTCATAAGATATGCATATTGCCATCTTTTTACATTGGTCAGTAATATTACGCACGTTAATCGATCCACTCGATCCAATCGATTGTTATAGATCCAATCGATTGTTCTTATAAGCATCATTTGAAAGACTCAATTGTTCATAGGTGTATGCATATATACACTGGCACACTCACCGTATGTGTATGTACGTATGTATGCATTTTAGTGTACAGAAAACACCATCAACTGTTATTAAATGCTATTTGGTAAATTTATCATCTGTTCTTATTTTTCTACAGCAGTGGAGAAGTAAATTGGGTTATCTGAATTTCAAAGAGATTTATCTCTCTTGCAGCGCATTCTTAGTAACATCATGTTGCATTATCTGATGAAATACGTAAAATACTAAAGCTTCGCTTGCTCAAAAAAAAATGCCTTGAAAATGTATATTGCTATATGTGTTTTAAGATGCATATTGATTCATCTCTATCGCATCCTCTTATCTTCTTATCTTATGTTTTCTTATTACATTAAAACATTAGTAACCTCTTATCTCGTTACTAATGTTCCAAATGAAACATGAAAATCGCTTGTTCACAAAAAATTGCCTTGAAAATGTTTATTGCTATATGTTTTGAGATGCATATTGCTTCATCTCTAACGCATCCTCTTATCTTCTTACCTTTTGTTCTCTTATTACATTAAAACATTAGTAACCTCTTATTTCGTTTCTAATGTTCCAAATGAAAAAATGAAATCGCTTATTCGCCAAGAAATTGCCTTGAAAATGTATATGGCTATATGTGTTTTAAGATGCATATTGCTTCATCTCTAACGCATCCTCTTATCTTCTTATCTTATGTTCTATTATTACATTAAAACATTAGTAACATCTTTATCTCCTTACTAATGTTCCAAATGAAAAATTGAAATCGCTTGTTCACAAAATTTGCCTCGAAAATGTATATGGCTATATGTGTTTTAAGATGCATATTGCTTCATCTCTAATGCATCCTCTTTTCTTCTTATCTTGAGTTCCTTTATTACATTAAAACATTAGTAACCGCTTATCTCTAATGTTCCAAATGAAAAAAAAAACTGTGCGATGAGTTGATTATCTCCGAGGTTTATGAAACGTGTTTAGAGTACAGTATGGCTTACAGTTTAGCCATTGTATAAGAAATATATTTTATTTACACTATTTGTTTTCATAGCACGTTCGACAGTGTAAGATAAAAGTAGGTATTCTGCTCGAAAGGGCTCTATATTTCGCGAATTAATATTTTCCCTCTTTTATGGCAGAAAAGTGCTATCTGCAAGTTTTCTTTGTTAATATTAGACGAAATTTCTCAAGAAGATTTTTTGCCGTTTTTCTTAATAAAAGAGATTGAAATCATCAACTCAATATTAAAATGTTTACAATGTGGCATTCTGCATGTAAAAAAAGGAAAATTTATCGACTTTAAATTTCTGTCTACTAATTTTAAACCGAGAAAAAATGACACATATCTGATTGCACATAGTTTGAGCCATTAGTCATGAAGTTCAACTTTCTATTGATTAAATTTTTATTCAAATTTGATATTAAATAAAGACGAAGGAATCTTTTTTTTTTGAAGAGCGAAACCTTTTAATAACTTCTTGAGACCGCTGTGTCCTAACCCTATTGGATTCGCTCACCTCAATGTTAACCTATGAAAGAACATTTGTCTACTATTTACAGCAACATAAATGCTGGTAATCCAATAAAAATGGTATTTTCAGATAGCCTGAACTTTTTCAGCAGCTTACAAGAGTATTCATTCTATAGAATCAGTCCACCAAAAGAATTAGGAGTGTTTAAAACACACTTTACCAGATTTTTTAACGAATAGTTTAAAATAAAAATATTATTTGAATTTAAAAAAAACAAGAACGAAAAATGTCCGAAGTTAAAATCCAAGTCGACGATTCTTGGAGAAATTTTCTTCATAGGTTAACATACAGGGTGTCCAGAATTAAACGTCCCTACTTTAAAGTTGTCTACAGTCGAAACTATTGTTCAGAAAGTTATGAAATTTTGTGTAGGAGATATTGAAGGGATGGGAATTTGTTTGAGCGAATAAAAAAAAATAGTTCAAAATTTCACCACCAGAGGGCGTTTTTTGATGAATTACACATTTACGACTGGTTCTTTTCTTAAGATTTCAACATCTTTTTATCCATAGGTCACCCTAACACAATAACTCATACTCATTAAATTTTACCATCTTTAAAGTGATTGCAAAGTCGATCGGAAACTTGTTCGATAACTAATTTTCAGACAAAAGATTTGAAGGAACGAAGAAGAAACAAATATGCAAATTAATTTTTGTCGACGTAGAGCAGAAGCTGTTATAAAACCTAGAAACTTTCATGGAGATTTTGTTTTCAGCGTGCTTGCTATTGCTAATCAGAATGTCATCGTTACGATTACCAGATCAAGCTTCGTTAGTAAAATTGTTTTCCCCAGACCCCAACCCATGCGACTTTTGGTTTTTGGGGACATGTGAAACATCTAGCCAGTCTTGATAAACCAAGAACTATACCTGATCTGAAAGACAGCATTTCACGATCTGTTCTCATCAATTTTCCCGGGCACACTGCGGTCAACTGTAGAACATGCTATCTTACGATTTCAAATGGTAACTGAAAATGATGGCCGTCATGTTGAACATGTCTTGTTGCAATAATTTTTTTTAACTTTAGTAAATGTTGGCTAAATGTGTAATTCATCAAACGCCCTCTGGTTGTGAAATTTGAACTATTTTTTTATTTGCTCAAACAAATTCCCATCCCTTCAATATGTCCTACATAAAATTTCATAACTTTCTGAACAATAGTTTCGACTGTGGACAAATTTAAAAGAGGGACGTTTAATTCTGGACACCCTGTATATACGTACATACACATATGGGGAGTGTGGCAGTCTATACGTATACATGAGGTGAGCGAATCCAATAGGGTTAGTACACGGCAGCCTTAACCTTTTCCTTACTGTGTGGGATAGCATGTATCTCAAGAATGAATGAATATATATATATATATATATATATATATATATATATATATATATATATTCATTCTTGGGATCGTATTCTTGGGATACATTCTATCCCACCCCGTAGGGAAAAGGTTAACTTAACGGCATACATGACATTTCTCAAGAGTTTATAAAAACTTCAATTAATTTGCTCTGTTTCAGTTTTTATAAAATCCTTCCTTTTACTCCAAACTTCAGGAAAGAGAACTTCATTAAAAAAAATATTAGTTGTTACACATGCACAATGTTTAAGTAAAAGTTTTAGTCGTAAACTTTTTAATAACCTAGGAAGTAAAAATCCTTTTCCTTATCATTTTCCTAAGAGAACGTATTCAATTCATCGTTAGGATACGACATTCTAATATCGCCTGGAGATCAATTAATTTTCCAAATTAATTGGTTAATATGAAACCAGCTAATCGATCACTCTGTACACATGTTTGTGAGTGCCGTTGAATATGTTAGAAATGTTAGCTATATTTAACTCAGGTTAGTATTAAATTTGTAAAGCAAGTGGATAAGTATTGTTCCGTGCTTCTTAGGTATTTTACTAAACCAGGGTTTCATGTTTATAAAGAAAAATGTTTGAAATTAAAACAGACAATATGCTAACGATAAAATAAAAGCAGCTGAAGTTATGATTACTAACAATTTATATAATACCGATAACAGCTTGTAACCTGAACTGTAGACATGCCGATATTGCATTTCAAGCTTTCCCGCGGGTAGATTTATAGAATAACTTAATTATCTACCCTGCTGGTGAGTTTCAATTTGAACACCATTCGTTGCATCATAACCTCTTTATTTTTAGGGCCTACAGTACAGGATGTTATCCCTACATATATATTTTTTTTAATTTTTACTACGGCGCTGAATTTTTTTCCTGCTTGAAAAATTGGCATTAGTGCATTACCATTATTTTCAATGGTCGGGAACCACTGTAACGACTGACGCTCTACCTCTAATCTTCCTATCTCTTGTTTAGAGAAACTAAACTATTTATTAGCTATATGAGAAGTATTTGTCGAGGGAAAGCCCTCTCCCTGGATGAGGCCTAACCGTCCCTGAGTCCGTTGCTGTTCGTTGTAGGAATGGATTACGCGGTTGACGAATCAAGATACGATCTTTAGTACCAAAATTATGTATTATACCTATATTTCTACTGGGACACACCACACATTACTATACACACTTATATGTTACAAATTTAAATAGATCAATAAAATCACGTGCAAGCCACTTTCCACGTGGTGAGCCCTTATACTTCGAACTTTCACCTTCAAAGCAGCCGAGAGAATATTTACCCGATCAGTCATATTTCACTCCCCGCCAAGCGGGTTCCTCCCCACTCTCGCTCGACCACCCCCAAGCATTCAGTTCTGGTCAGTTAGTCATCGGGGGAGCAATAGGAGAGGGGAAGAATAGGATTGCATTCCTGCCAGTATTATTTGAATATTATTTCTCACAAAGTTAGGAATACTATAAATAGCTCTAAATCTGATACCTCTTCGTTTATTACATAAGAATACCACACAATTTCAGTTATATTTAAAAAAAACGTACTTTATTTATATCAGTCTCATTCATAACTCCTTTGTTTTGCAGTTTTTGACCACCTTTTTTAGAGCTCTTTGATGCCTCTTTTTTTGTTAAATCAAGAAAATCCAAAAATTCAAATTACGTAATAAAATCACACTTTAATAATATTAGTCTGTCACTCACGTTTATCTTTCACTTTGGCTGGTGCCATTTGTTAATCATATAAAGAGCGTAATATTTAAGTTGAGAGTTTAGTAACTACATATCAATTCAATGAAAATAAGCAACTTTAGGCGTCTCTCAGCAAAGTTTTGTTAAAATAATTCGGAAATTCTTATAGGAAACATCTCTTGAAGCGGGCCAAAATTGCATTTTCTGTTCATTTTTGCAAGCTTTTTTTTTTTTGAGCGATACGAAAACCGTAGAATGTCACACTGCTCAGGGCTTTTACCCAATATGTTTTCGCCCTCCGCGTATCAGAATACACATCATAGTCCATTATATATATTTAAACACATGGCTTCATATTCAAACATTATTCTTACCCAATACGTATTCAACGAACTTCAATGGAGTCCGGCGCGTGGAGAAAACATTCAAAATAGGAAACCTTTTATGACAGAGAAATAAACGGCAGGAAGGGATCATAAATTCGAGTATTTATTTCGAGTAACGTTTAAAAGGGCTATTACCAGGAGATGAATACATTGTTCAAAAGTACATCTAGACAGTTGAAAATATGAAATTTGTTAAAATGGCGAGTTATGTCAAATACATGGTTACGAAAATACGCAAGAATAGATTTAAGTATCAATTGTGTTTGAGTGAATGCAAACACAATATAATTTAGAATATAATTTTTGTTAGTGTTAAACTATAAAAAAAGTTCAAATATCTGCTTTCAACACGCCCCAAAATGCATTTCAATTCAGAATTTTTAGAGTTACAAAAACACTTGTGATAAATATATAGTTACAAAAATACACATTAAAAATTAAATATCAATTGTGTTTGTATTTATACAACACAATTGATATTTTTATGTATGACGACCACACACAATATAATTTAAAATATAATCTGGGTTTATGCGAAAATGCAAAAAATTTGTGAAAATTCCTAAGTCATACGCGTATTATGACACAGCCTCAAAATACGTTTTAACTTAGAATTTTGAGAGAGAGAGAGAAAAAAGAGTTAATGACAAAAAATTGTACGAAAACACACAAAAAGTCAAAAATATAAATTTGTTTGTGTGGATACATGAGTCTATATCCACGAAAAACATTTCATGGAAGAAGATAACAAAGGTATAATAATGCAATAAAGATTAAAATTGAAATAGCGTAACAACATTCTGGTATAACCAAATAAAAAAATCGTTCTTTTTAATGATTTTTACTTTAAAATTTGAAAGTAATGAAATATATATTTACGATACGGTTTCTTACTTTACTGCAGTACATTCTAGCTAGTGGTGCAACTATCGCATGTTACTTTTGAAGTAATTGGAAGCATAGATTACAGAAATTCTAATGGCACTTGTTAAACTTGAGTTAATATTTTTTATTAGATATCCTCCCCAAAAAAAATTCCCATGGGAACAGGGTTTACAGCGTTACTAGTACCCCCCCTCGGAGTTTTGCTATATGTTCGAATGAACCCTTTTCAGATAGTATTGTCCTTCTTAGATAAAGTAAATATTTTGAGAGAGAGATCTGAATCTATATTGAGATCTGTGTGTTATAGCAGTTGCACACTCCATTCATCTTTGCCGTAGAATCAACGATAAATAATGGCACGAAAAATAGCCAGTTCTTAATTGTTAGTTTTATGGATTTTTTATACGCCATAAAATTCATTTTTATGAACACAATAAAAGGATAAAAAAGCTCCTCCTTGTAAAAATACTGATTAATGTTTGATTCTCAGGAACAAATTCATGGTGAATAAGTCCTTTGTAATCAAAAATGCAATCAGCATCACCTTCGTTTTTGACATCCGTGCTTTTTTTTGTATGGGAGAAGACGGTCCTTTCCACTGTGCACTTTGTCTTTTTTGTTTCTGAGTCGTACTGTAGACACCAGGTCTCATCTCCTGCTATAATACACTTTAAGAAATTGCTGTCCTGTTTGCGCAGCCGTCAGTAAATCTTCACAGATCACAATTAATCAGTATTTTTACAAGGAGGGCTTTTCGATAAGAAACAGGATAAGGCGAGTTGGAAGGAACTGTTTGATTCTGGGCAATGGTTTCTTTTACACGGTAATGCTATGCCCCATACAGCATTTCTGTGCAACAATATCTTGCTAAGCATTCATTTACAGTGATAAATCACCCACCATATTCTCTCGACTGATCGCCAGCTGATTTTTCCTTTTTCCTAAGCTTAAGATGGCCATGAATGGACAGAGATTTGAAAACGTCCCGGATATTAAATCAAATTTTACGCTTATTTTGCGAACGGTTAGTTCCAACGCCTATAAACATTGTTTCTATGACTTGATGAAATGTTGGAAAAATTGTATAGACTACTTTGGCGATTATTTTGAAGGAGATAAATTTATTTGAAGGTGAGTCATATTTTTCTTATTTATAAAAAATTGTCCGGTTACTTTATGGGGGCACCTTGTAGTTGTGAGATCCGAATTTAGTACAGATGTTACTAATTCTAGTGTGATCGATAAGATCGCTATTCACCTTCGGGAGGACCACACAGGGTACAAGTCTGAAAAGGAGAAAACTTACATGTCGTTTGAATCCATTAGCAAAGACCGCTTACAGACAATTAGGGTTTTTGACCCGCGTTTCCCCGAACCCGAAAACCCGGGTTTTTCAAAGATTTTACGAACCCGAAACCCGGGGAATTTTTAATGTAAATTCGGGGAATTAGTTTATTATCTAATACAGTAGAATACCAATATATTCCTTAATTTGGAGCCAAGACCAATCATATGATGAGTTTGGTAGGGAAATTTTAAAAACAAAATATTTGATATGGCAACAACCTCAAAAAATGATTAATCAACGTAAATGATAATGGTTCCGAGTCTGAACCAGACAGTTAGCAGTCTAGGTGGAGGTAAAGATGGAATTGACGATGATGCTACGAGTATTGGTGCTTGTCTTAAACAAATGTCCCAATCTGATGAGCTTAGTATGTTTCTGCAAGAGAATGATAAAAGGAAAATCATAAAAATCAAATCTGATTCATATATCATAAGAAAGAAATTGAGTTGTTTTCGGGCAACAAAAAGCCAACCTGAAATACTAGATAAACTTTTCAGGTCTTTAACAACAATTCGGCCAACTTACGGTGGAAGCAGAATGAGCATTTTCGATAATGCGTCTCTTTGTACTAAACTCAGAAGCCGACTCAATGATGATACGTTGAGTGCAATGATGGTTGTAAGCAGTTTTATAAAAATGAGATATTTGTACACTTTTATTTCTGTTATACATATATGTATATGTTTATTAACATTAAATTTATTACTTTTATTTTTTTATATTTGAAATTCTGAAATAAATTAAAAGGCTTCTATAAACTAATTATTATTTTAGTTCTTTGCTATTGACCCTCTGGAACCAACCAAGTAAACCCGGGAAAACCTGGGTTTTAACCCTTTCACCGGCTCAATTCGAAACTCTAATTCACCTATCCTGGCTTCTGAAACTTGTGCAGTTCTACCCTTCAAGCACGGCCCGATTCCTGGAAAAAAGTTTGTTTTCACTGCAAAATACTTCTTTCCCCCTTTTCGGAAGTATCTTTTTGCCTGTCCACCGCAACCCCTCTAACAGTAATAAAATTTAGCACCCCGCTAGTGTCTCCCCCAAATTTGTTCCCCAACAAGAAAGCGGAATTTTCTAGGAACCGTACGGTGTGTGTGTGTGTGGCTTATTCCACCCGCTCTAGCCGTAGGCTAGACCAGAGGAAAAGGGGGAACAGCTTTTGAGGGTCGTGTATAAGAGATTTCCGTTCCTCTGAAACACTCCTCCGTAGCGGTTGATGATAATGTTAAAATGCTATGAAAATTTGGCAAAAATATTATATTCAATTTCTTCCAAACTTCAGATATTTCAAAACAAAGCATTCGAAAATATAAATTAAATATTAAATATTTCAGATTTTAAACCATCTCTTATAGTTTTAAGTTAATAAAAAAATTCTAGAGAATTCCATTAAATATTTCATTCACTAGCATAATATTTTTCACACGTTTTCCCATATAAATTTTATTTCTTCATTGATTTCAGGAACCAAAAATTTAAACTTCTATAATTACCATTTTGTTACACGAAGATACATTTTAACAGCCGTAAAAATATTTACACATTCTGAAACACTGCAAGTGGTTTAAAAAATGTTATAAGTGTAAATTTTGTATAATTAAAACATAATAATACACAATTATTTAAATGTGTCATGTTACAATCACATTGTTTTATCCTATGAATTTTATATTTCATTGTTAAACGAATTACACTCACACAAAACGATAAAAGAATATTGCAGTTCACACACAGAATTACTTATTGTTTCGTATATGTAATGAAATTTCGGAAAAAAGAATTATTTTAACAAACCAAAATTAGATAATATTAAATTTTAGAATTAAGGTTATAACATAATATTCCATTTTTAGCATGATCTCAAGGTTAGTATAAAAAGTGACACACAGTACCAAAATGACTGCTCAAAGGTTATGCTTGAATATATATGGTTTATTTACACTACTATATATTTTATATACAATAACACTTCAAAATTCATTAAACTTTCTTCAAATTATTTAATCTTATTCTAAATTTCTTTCAAGTTAATCATTCAATGCAATTTTTCTAGATATTCACAAATGTTAACCGCAATAATATCACAATTAATTTCAACAATAATATTTGCTAATAGATACACACATCATTGATAATCAGTTCCATCAGTAATAAAATTCCTCATCATAACTTTGTTACTACCAATTACATTCATCAATAATTTTTACTAATAGTTATACACCTCAATAATAATGTTTGTCAGTAATTAAATTCCTCACAATAACTTTGTTACTACCAATTAAAATCACCAGTAACATTTACTTATAGTTACATACATCATATTCAAATCACTAATCATCAATCATATTCAAATTCATCAGTAATTAAATTCTCAACATAACTTTGTAATTAATGTTTTAATTGTTTTCAATCTTCTCTCAAAATCTTAAAAATTTTAGGAATGCCGAAATTAGAGTTCCAAATGACACTTCCCTATCATTAATATAAAATACTCTGAAACAAACCTTGGCTGACATCGATGACACCACATGTATACGCATGAGTTTCAGTCCTCGGACTCATTAACACTCACAGGTATAAGGATAATAATCCGTTGCGTCATAATTGGCAGTCCACGTAGAATATCAGTAAACACAGTCTGGAAGTTACCACTCAGTTCCTGATCTTTGTGCAAGGGTGCAGAGTCTCACGGCTGGCATGGGGTTGATCGTTGTCGTCAAGGAAACAGGCTCAAACTCTTAGCGTCAGTTCCAGATCATTGGGCAAGGGTGCAGAATCTCTCAGCTGGCATGGGGTTGATCCTTGTGGCTGAGGGAATAGGCTCAAATCCGTGTAATCTGGTAATCAACTATTTTATCATGCAAGGGTCAACAGCAACATGGTTTCACCCTTGCTTTTAGTTTCGACTCATTTATTCTATATGTTTTCACGACAGTATATTTCTTTTATATTACAAATAAATAATTATATCGCTAAAAATTTGTTAGTTCTTTCTGATGTTACAATTATAGATGCAATGATCTTGTTATAACCTTAATACATAATACCATATTTTCAAGTGCTACAATTTTTTACAACAGAAGATCGATAATAGATCGCTATATCATACACAATTGCTTATTTCTTATTATGTGAAAATGTGATGTAAACAAAGACGTATAGTTATTTTAAATATAGAAATATATGTTAAACATTCTATTCTTTTGTATGGTATTTTTCAAACAGGAAGCGGGGCACAAAGCCTAAATAGATGCATCCATTCTGTCCACACCACCATTGTATGGTTGCAATCCAGAACTGGTACGGGTATTTTATAAGTTTTCCCATGTTTTGTTATATTTTGCATTTCTGTGGAATGGATCGTGCTTAAAATGGCGACAGATCTTTTATCATGCCACTTCATTATCAAAGTTTTCCCCCGTTGATAAGCAATCAGCTCACCCTTTTTCATTTTCTTATTTTTGATTGATTTGCAGTGCAATAGCGAATTAATAACAATTTTGGAACAACATCCAAATTAATTTTTATAATATTTATATTGCAGCCGAAAAATTTTGTTGATGAATGAATATTCATGCTAACTTATGACTTGCCAATTTTCATGGTTTTCATGCAGAAAACCAAATTTTTTTGAAATATCAGAATTAAAAATTTAGTATTTTCTCGCAACACACATATTGGATTTGAGTTCAATTGAATGCACTATTTAGACGCTATTGCACATACGTACATACACAAGTTTATAGTTAAATACACAATTTTACAAATCAGTTTTGTTTTAATCATATTCTTTTGTGTCTATGAAAATACATCTTTTTTTTAACTGCAATTTTAAGATGTATCGGTCATATCAATGTCCTAGTTAAATGCTGTAATAAAGAAATTCCGATAATTTGGTTGTTTAGAGAGCTTAGGTCAATTTTTGGTACTCGAAGACTAATTTGACCGGGACTTACTGCTTAATGTCGATACAGATGAATACAAACATTCATATAGAAAAGGGACTCGAACCTGCGAACTCCAGCACCGTAAGGTTCACCCGGAAAATTATGCTTTCATTAATTTGCTTCCGACCACTATCAAAAATCAATGAAATTTTAAGGAAACAGCTACGGGGTCCGAAAATCCTCTCGCTGGGAAGTCGGCTAAGCAAGAGAGGGGTACGAAATCAGGAGAAAATTCCTATCTCATGAGGATGATCAAAATTGTGGAGATAACCTCGAATGTGACGCTCTAAACGCCTTACACCTGATAATTTGGGTAGGTAGTTCAACGTGAGTTAAAAAAAAAGAAAAGAAACACCTAAGAATTTCTCACCAATCCCTCCAACCCATTAATTTACAGATTAAAACAAGATGTTAGAAGACCGAGATGAAGAACTAAACAATATTTTGTTACACGAGGGTTAATTAGATAGACTGGAACCTAATTTTAAAGCCGATTACGAAAGGCGGGAATCATCCATGCCAGAAGTAGGATTCGGGACCGAAAGACAGAGCCCTACCATTCAGCCATTTCCCAGTATGAAGCACTGTACAACATCAAATAACTTTTCAAACTTGTATGGAAAGTAATAAAATAATAATTGAAAAGTTTGAAATGTAGCCAAATTGATAAAATAAAATAAAATATGTTTAGACATTATTTTAGTTATTAAAATCGTTATTTTAGTTATAAAAATTATTAAAAGACGATTAATTAAATTTAAATATACATAATTTAAATATACAGTACATGAATTAAATCCTGATTTAAATTAGGATTTAAATCACTTGATTTTTTAAAAAAAATCATTGATTTAAATCAAAATTACTTATGTATATAGTTTTACATTATGTTTCATTCAAATGTAATTTTATTAGCTATAATGGCTTTATCAAGATTGTAAAGTAAAAGATAAAGTAGGAGGGAACTTCTATCATTGCAATATCATATTTTATCTATCACTGTGATTAGTAAGAGTTTTGTTGACATAGGATACAAAAATCATGGTTTCATGTATTTAATATATAATTTATCATATGTAAATACTAATAGTGCAATGAAAACTTTATCATTAATCGTAATAATAATTTAATCATAATTTAAATTATTGCCTTTGAAATTTTTAACTTGTTAATGTTTAAAAACATAAAAATTCGCGAATCTCCCAGATTATGATCCTAGGGAAATTCATAAGCGCCCTGTTCCTGTGGCCTTACAACAGCCAGCTAGATATTCCACACCCTCCATTCTTGACCTTCCTTCTTGGAAACTGATGCAATTACCGAACATCTGACTTTTCGGGAAAGTCGATCTGCAACCCCCCCCCCCGCCCCTCCAACTTACCAACGTCGCTCTATTCAGACCCCCATCCCGTGAATGCGTCAGAATCGGAGATGTGCATGTAGGGGTCTTCATTCCCCAATTTCGGACAATTCGAGGTTGTAAATCAAGCACCTTTTATCGTTCCGAAAACGGGGGAAAAACTCCGTGCAGTGCTGGAAAAATAACCTGCGCCTGTTCAGGGGTACGTCACTGCCCGAATGAGACGGCTAAGGTCGGACGTAATATTTCGTCACTGCCCGGATGAGACAGTCAGGGCTCGACGTAATATTTCGTCACTGCCGTTGAAAGGGTTAAATTAAAAAAACCCGTCAAACCCGAAACCCGGGTTTTAAAAAAGTTGCTCAAAGTTGAAAACCCTACAGACAATGCGGAGGAACAGGACATTACGACGGCAGCTGAACCTACAATTGCAAAGCCAGCGCTGATATACCGACAAAAGATAAACAGCAGAAAGCAAGTCGCCGACAAGAAAAACCGCAAGGGTTCCTTGATCAAAAATGATGTGATACAAATTTCGAGATATTTTTGGGACATCCGAGAACATGACGGACAGAAAGCGTAAATGAAGGGGCCGCAGCATGAAAGGGGGTTTATAGACTGAACTTGGATTATGTGTCGACGCACTGAGAGATCGCGGAGAATCGAGAGACTCAGGACTCAATTTAGACTGTGCTGTTTTCCCTCTCCCTCTAATCCATGTGACGATGGTTCTACGGAACAAACTCCTGTATATTATGATTATTGTAAATATTTCATATTAAACTAGATGTACATACGAACAACTTATCCGTTTATACATTAACTGAACGAGATATTTATACACAGGGTCTCGAAGACCCAACAATAGTTGTACAAAAAAAATTAGTAAATATTTGTGATTGTATAAAGAGCATCTTTACTCAAGAGTAGAATATAGAAGAAGAGGATTAAGAAATTTTGAACAAATCTCTTTTATTGCTAAATTCACCGCCAAATGTATTACGTGTGAATTGAAAACCGTTAATCTGCACACGGATCAGTTCTATATGTATTTAGATGTGTACACCGAATTGCATTACCTTGAAAATAAAAACAGAATCTATCCCTTGATTTTTTAAACGTTCTCAGATGCATGATATATTTTAAAATGAATCTTACAAGCTTTATCAGGTTTCAAACCCGAGACCATACACACACACACGCACACACACACACACACACACACACACACACATATATATATATATATACATATATATATTTATATATATACAAACTTTGTCAAGAAAGTTCAGTGAATGAGTCTATGGTTACAATTGATTGTTGTCTTACATGAAGCAGTTCTTACTGTCCTTCGAAGTAATCCCCGTAGGCGGTAATGCACATCTTGGAACGGCTGTACAAGTCTTGGAAACTCCTGGCATAGTCGTCTTTAGGGATGGCCTTCAGATGGGTCGTAGCAATACTTTGGATGTCCGAAATGTCCGAAAACCTGTGGCACTTCAGGGAGGATTTCAATTTGGGGGACTAGAAAAAGTGCGAGGTAGACAAGTCTGGGGAGTAGGGTGTGTGATTCAGGGACATAACTCACCTGTTATCCAGGAACTACTGCACCAGAAAGGCAGTATGTGGCCAGGCATTGTCGTGAAGCAGGGTCCAGTTGCTTAGCTTGGCGTACTGGGGGCGTACCCGATTGATCCGTTGCAGCAGACGTTTCAGTACATCCACGTACTTAGCAGCATTTAACGTGGTGCTCCCAGGGAGGAATTCTTTATGGATGAGACCCTCAGAGTCGAAGAACACCACGAGCATTGTCTTGAGGCAGGATTTCTCACTTCGCACCTTTTTGCTTTTCGGCGACCCTGGACACCGCCACTCCATACTCTGACGCTTGCCATCGGGGTCGTACTTCAGGCACGTCTCGTCACCCGGGACAATGGTTTTCAGGAAATTTGGGTTTCGATCCGCCATGTCTATAAAGTCTCCACAGGACTTACGCCGAATTTGCATTTGTTCCGGCATCAAAGTGTGGAGTAGAAATCGGGGGCAAAACTTGAGTTTACCCAAATCCTGGGTCGGTATGAGGTGGGACGACCAATCCCACTACCAACCTCACGACCAACTCCCACTTCCTCCGCTATCATTCGCACTGTCACACGACGATCTTTGACCAACAATTCCTTCACTTTCTGTACGTTGTCCGGCGTGCGTGCAGTTGCAGGCCGACCACTTCGGCGGGAGTCTACAATGGTGTCCCGTCCTTCTCGGAAGCGTTTAAACCACTCATACACGTACTTAAAGGTGACAGCACATTCTTCGTAAACTCTTAGCAGCATTTCATGAGTCTCTTTCATTGATTTTCCAAGTTTGAAACAGAACAGCATATTTGTTGGCTGATTCATTTTGAATTTCGACCGAGCGCACAACACCTTCACTCTACAATGAACTGTTTCCATACGATAAGCTAACTCGCAGAACCGCCGCTCTTGAATTGGTTCAGACCAGTCTTCACCTGTCCGGCACGGTATGTGCCGGTTACAAACTCTTACGACCTTGAGCACTATGACGTCTTTCACTGAACTTTCTGGACAAAGGTTGTATGTATATATATATATATATATATATATATATATATATATATATATATATATATATATATATATATATATATATATATATATATATCTGTGGATTGGTACAAGAAGTGCTTAAGTCAGTTTTCTCCTAGATGACTTATGTCATCTAGGCTTATGTTTGCTTATGTCTCTTTAAAACAATATCATTTTCAATGTAAGAAGTACCTAAATCTGTCCGATGATTTAAAAGTGTTTTCTAAACCATTGTACAGACTTGGATACTTCTTGCATTGAAGATAATATTTTTTTAAACAGACATAAGTAAACAAAGTCATCATGGAGAAAACTGACTTAAGAATTTCTTGTACCAAGCCAGATATATATATATATATATATATATATATATATACAATATATAAATATATATATATTTATATATATATATATATATATATATATATATATATATATATATATATATATATATATATATACAGTTAATTAAATTTTTATGATTTGTCACCATACATATCAATCCCAAGTGTAAATAATACCTTCTGCAACTTTAATTCCATTTCCTGCATCCATTTGGAAAATGTTTGCCGCCACAGGCACAAACTGCGGTCACTTCCCGAATAATTATTGTGTCCGCTAAATATTGACGGCAAAAGTTAGCGATGCTTGATGTAGCAGGGTTTTATTATGTTGACCCAAGTCAATCATCTTTTCGCCAGAAAAGATTTCCTAGCATTTCGACTTGTTTTGATTAAGTTGCACGGTTGGTGTTTCGTGGAAAATTCGTGAATGATGAGGAGATATCCGACTACAAGGTTATTGAATATAGATTGCGAATGACTACAGAAGGACCATCGGATTGGCAGAAGTTCAAGAAAACAAAAGGTTATGTCAAAAACAAAATACGTGTAATTTCTATAGTATAATATCTCTCGGGCTTACTGTATTATACTATGGCAATATGATATTCCACAAATACATTACTAAAGTATTTGCTCAGAAAATCTTTTCTGTATATATATATATATATATATATATATATATATATATATATATATATATATATATACGTATATATATATATATATATATATATATATACGTATATATATATATATATATATATATATATATATATATATATATATATATATATACATACTGAACGCGTATTCTAAATTATTCTCTTTTCAATAAAGCACATTCCCTTTTTCCAAATTGCGACTAACATGTAAACGAATTAACTAACTAGATTGTCCCTTAAGGCACGCGCTGAAAGTCTGGCGCCTATGATTCAGGATGATTCAGAAACCACGCAGCTTGCATCGCATGTTCGGAATCTTGAGTTATGACTCACGTGGTTAAGTCAGGTGTTCTGGTATAACAAATTAGAGGAATTTTAGACTCCTACTGCCCTCATAGTATAAATACGTTGAGCAGCAATTTTCGGTCCTTCCTTGCCTTGTTCTCTTGCTCTTTTGACCCGCGTTTTCTCGTCCCTTGTCCGTGTACTGCACCCAAAAGTACCATGATGTAAGCGTAGCAAATTTTCAAGTTCCAGGTTTCAAGGTAGCTTCTGTCGTCTTTTAATGTTCCTCCTGCGCTTCTTGTATCATCCTTGTGTCCATGTCGCCGTCTTGAATTATATCGTCGAGTTCTTAATAAATAAATTCCCTGGCACTGTTCGTGCGTCGCGTCTTTGTTCTGTGTGTTCCTCAATGCCTCTCCTGAAATGGTCTTCATCTCGTCCCTCGGTGTTTCGACTACAACATGTTTGTGTTTCATCTCCTTTTCATCTCCTCTATATAGTTTTAGTTAAAGTTTAACGTGCGTGTAAACCCGTTATGATTATATATATATATATATATATATATATATATATATATATATATATATATGATAATAATTACAATGGGGAATAATTGAACACACGGGAATTGATGTATATGAACTTATGGGAGATGCAGTCGGCACGAGGGAGTCATGCAGTCGGGCGAAGTGTTCATCCAGGAAATCACTGAAGAAATTTAAGAGAGAAAAACACATGGAGCCATTGATGAAATATACAAATTCCAAGACGTGTTTTATTTATCAGAAGGCTTTATTATGGTGGTTATACAGCTGCAGTGAACACTGAACTTGCCCTGACGGGACGCGGAGAGCTGTTACATCATAAAGTTAAGAGAAGAGCGGTATAACCACCGGATTTTGGACAGCCGATCCGGAAGCAACGAGAGGTAGAGACGAAGAGAGAGATGTCTTCCGTTCAGGCAAATATTAAATGGGTGTTTTGCGATATTGACTCCAGAGGACCTAAACTACTTAAGTTTTAATTTGGCGACTTTAGGTTCGGGGAGTTCCCGTGTCCACTTGTGGAGTTCACATGTCCAATTCGATTATTCCGGGGATTACTTTATCGCTAGATCCCGCGCTTGTTACATCTGCGAACTATTGACCTGGGCACAGGATAAGCAGCCATAAAGTTCTTGTAAAGTGCGGTTTCGACGTTAAAGAAAGCATAAATCCAGAGTGGTTCGAGGGCTCTTCAAGAATTTTGACATTTCACTGACGTTAGGAATCTCATAAACTTCGAACACTCGGACCAGAGATATCTGGGGATGTTATTGAGTTCAGATATTTCGCATGCCTGCATAATGATCTGCAGGGCTAATATAAATTATAACTTATTTTCCTTTTAGGTTACAATTTTGGAAATGGGGTCGTGCTTTATTAACAAGATAATTTAGAATACGCGGTAAATGTAAATTTAGAGAAGGAAGCTATTTCTTGTTACTTACTTACACACACACACACACACACACACACACACACACACACACACACATATATATATATATATATATATATATATATAATATATATGACCGAAATACTGGCGCTGCTCTCGACTATGTAGTCATGAATTTGCACTTTGATGTTTCTCTAGCGTTTTATGCAAAGGCTCAGGGGTTTTGACAAATAACAGCGACATACTTTCCTCTATCTCCGACTTTTGAAACTGTTTTTCTTTTTTTTTCACGGAAACTCTTTCCCATGTTGTCCTTAGTCCCTCAATCAATTTTGGGGGAATTCCGGCTGATAGATCTGGTAGATGGCTCTGAGTAATGTGAGTATAATAAAAATAAAATATTCCCGTATATATATATATATATATGTAATATAATCATTACATATTGTTCTTAAAAGGCGACCTGAAAAGGAAAACTAGCTCAAATTTACATGGCTGGAGCTAGACTCAGCCTGAAAGGAATTAGAATTTTGAAGCAGTCGTGTCGAATAGTTTTATTAGAGCGATAGTAACATCTGTTCATCTCAGACGACAGCTCGGAGAGAAGTGTAATATCACCTTTCAACCTTACGCGCTAGAAGCGAGGTACATGTGTCTGTTATTTTGAAGTCTCAGCGGAATTTGGGGCTGGGGATGAGAACCGACGCCTTTCTCGAGACGTATACACGTGTAGAAATGCAACGTTTGCTGTTTTATGGGAAGTCCTGTTGCTATGGGTTTTTAAAGCGCTAAAGTAATGTTACTCGGGATTGGATTCAGGAAAGGGAATTTAAATGATAGAATGGAGGGCCTAATATTTAATTTACTACATATATATATATATATATATATATATATATATATATATATATATATATATATATATATATATATATATATATATATATATATATATATATATATATATATATATATATATATATATATATATATATACCTAGGTAGGCTGAAAAGTAATGCACACATGCTTGTAGAGCGCGAACGAAATGACCTTCAAAACAGCGCCAAGTGGCATTTGGAAGTTCCATCCCTCCTCAATACACATGCGCAGGTTTGAAATCGTTGTGTTCTTCCTGTGTATTTTGAAAGCGGTAGTATAGAGACGTGTTCTAGTGCTATGTCAATGGCGAGTTATACAGCGCGCTGTTATCGAATTTTTAACAGCTGGAAAAGTGAGTCCTACTGAGATTCATCGTCGTTTAAAGGCTGTTTAAGGTGACGATGCTGTTGATAGGGGTACTGTAAATCGATGGGTAGTAACATTTCGTGGTTTCGAGCCTGGAAAAGCCATAATTGTTGATGAAACACGCAACGGACGTCCGATCACTGCCACAGACGATGAACATCGCAAACTCGTCGACGATTTGATTCAAAATGACCGGCGAATCACTCAAAAGCGTATCGCAAACAATAATGGAGTTTTCAAGGAATGTGTCTGCTTCATTATAGAACGATTGGGATGCTGTAAAATCTGTGCTCGATGGGTACCACGCGGTCTCACAGGCGAGAACAGCGTCGGACTGGACAGGCTCTGCGAAACCTGAAGTTTGAACCGATTCCACACCCTCCTTATTCCCCCGATCTTGCGCCTTGCAATTTTTATTTTTTTTCCTCTACTCAAGAGAGACCTAAAGGGTAATCATTACATTTCGGTCGATGTGGTGAAGGCAGCTGTCAAGTCGTGGATTCGAGAAAAGTCGGAAGAATTTTTCAGTGACGGAATGAGAAAACTTGTTACACGTTGGGAGAAATCTGTTAGCCTTAACGGTGACTACGTTGAAAAATAAATATATGATTTTAAAGCTTAAGAATTGTACTTTAATGTTCTTTTTTGCCCGATTTCGCTATTTTTCTTTTGTTCGCGCTCTACAAGCATGTGTGCATTACTTTTCAGCCTACCCTCGTGTATATATGTATATATATATATGTGTGTGTGTGTACATATATATATATATATATATATGTATGTGTATATATATATATATATATATATATATATATATGTATGTATATATATATAAATATATATATATATATGTATATATATATATATATATATATATATATATATATATATATATATATATATATATATGTGTGTGTGTGTGTGTTGTTTGCGAATGCGGGGCGCTTGTTAATAAAGACATTCGCACTTTCACCACGAGAATCGTTGGTTGGTTTCAATAGGGGTACCGTATAGGTGAACCAACAACACCTCCTGGTGTCACCATTTTTATCTAACATCATCTCAGGGACAAACAACATCTAGGATGCTCGTACCTACCTCTACTTGTCTGACCTTATATAAAAACTTTCCGGTCTACAGATTTATCATACCCATATCTGGGCTAGACGTAAATGTATATATATATATATATATATATATATATATATATATATATATATATATATATATATATATATATATACATACACACACACATCCTCATCGACAATGTTCGTGATACGAGTTGAGAGATAACACCAGGTAATATCTGTAAGTGGGTAAGATTTCATACATACACTGCTGGCCACTGAAAATGCAACACCCTGAAGGAAACATGCAAATAACATGAAATTTACAACATGCACTAGCGGAGGTGAGATATGCAAATGATTCGAATTTCAGCGCAGACGCACATCAAGCGCGCCTGTGGCGCCACTTCAAAGCGCTATTTAAGGCTTGAAGATTTCGACGATTTCAAGTTCGGCAATTGTGTTTTTCTTGTGGTATAAAAAAACGATCAATTATGCCTCGTCGAAAACAGTGATCATCTTTTGATCAAGTATCCGAGTTCGACAGAGGAAGGATAGTGGCCTACCGAGATTGTGGATTATCTTTCAGGGAAATCGGTAGTCGTGTTGGACGAAACCAAACAACTGTAATGCGGATATGTGATCGTAGGATGCAGGAGGGTACGACGGACCCGCGTGTTCGATCGCATCCACCTCAGCGCTCCACTTCACGTGATGATAGGCAAATTGTGTTCATGGCAGTAACGGATCGCTCAGTCACATCACGAACCATAGCACAGCACATGCAATCTGTAACGCATCATCCAGTGTCTGCGCGTACCATTCGACGCCGTTTACAGAGTGGTCTGTCCGCAAGACGTCCATTGCTTTGTCTACCCTTGACGCAGAACTACAGACGTCTCCGCCGCCAATGGTGCGATGACAGAAGGATGTGGACGGCAGAATGGAATGAAATTGTCTTTACTGGCGAGTCACGCTTCTGTCTGCAACACCACGATGGTCGCATTCGAGTCTGGAGACACCGTGAAGAGAGGATGCTGAACAGCTGCGTTATGCACCGCCACACTGATCCTGCACCGGGTATTATGGTATGGGGCGGTATTGGATATCACTCTCGCACACGTCTAGTACGCATTGCCGGTACTTTAAACAGCCAGCGCTACATCTCCGAGGTGTTGGAGCCAATTGTCCTTCCTTACCTCCAGGGTTTGCCCACAGCCATATTTCAACAGGATAATGCGCGACCACAAGTGGCACGCATTGTCCAACGGTTCTTCGTCAATCGCCAGATTGAATTGCTTCCCTGGCCGCCTCGCTCTCCGGATCTTTCGCCGATAGAAAACATGTGGTCCATGGTTGCTCTACGATTGACCCAGATTCCATCCCCAGCTGCCACAGCAGATCAACTTTGGCAACGTGTGGAAGCTGCTTGGTCTGCTGTACCCCAAGAACTCATCCAAAGTCTCTGTGAATCAATGCCGAGGCGTGTGGCAGCGGTGATCTCCAACAATGGCGGCTACTCTGGCTACTGATTTTGGCAGGAACCACACTTCACAGAAGTCTATAAATTTAATCATTTGATACTTGGTCAACATGTTATCTACAAAATAAATTTTGTTGTGATATTTCTTGTCTTTTTTGGTGTTGCAATTTGGGTGGCCAGCAGTGTATATCGGCTACTTGCTACCTCGTTAAAACGTTGTTTTATTGACTTTATGTGGGAACTGCTTGGGGCAGAAAAATGTCAAGTTGATATTCTGTCTGAAGGGCTGAATCAAAGGTATTATTAAATCTGGCAAGTTATATGTACACAATTCCTGGACGTGTACATTTATAGATGTATTTATAAAATATATATTTGAAGTGTATATTCTATATATCATCTTTAAATGACTCATCTGAGTGAGTATATGTATGTATATCTAATATATAAAAATGAATGTTTGTATCTCTGTAATTGTATAGAAATCCACAGTTTAGGAGCAACGATCGTGAAATTTTAAATACAGGCGTCTTTAAAAACAGCCAAGGGTCTGAAGAACTTCAAAAATCAAAATTAATTACCGTTGATTTTTAATTAATAAAAAACCACAATTTTGAAACTAAATGTAAGCTGTTACACTTTGTGGCATCATCCCTCTGAATATGGCGTCCACGTTAGGGTTAGCTGACAGCGAGCGAAAAGATAAAAATAAATAAAATCAAAAAGTTTCAAGTTATATATTAAACCAGAATAATAAATGAAAATAATAATCTTTCAAGTCAGATTTTATACTTTAAGACATTTCGATTAACGATCGTCGTTTATTTTCGCCGTGTTATTTTGTAAACAAACGTTCTCTGTTGCCATTTTCATTTCAGACATTTCTTATTGAAACGATGTAATGCGTAGTAGATGCGTTAAATATTTCTTATCTAAAATTTATATTTTAAAACATTTCAGTGAAATTAACATCGTCTTCAGATTATAAACAGACGTTATTTGTTGCTATTTTCATTTTAGAAATTTCTTATTAAAATGATGGAATTCTCCGATATATTTCCATAGTGGAGATTTAGACACATTACAGAATTTAAAAAAAGAAACCTTTTGTGTAATTTATATATTTGTGTGTGTTTAATTATTTCAAGTGACTCTAAAGTGGGCGTGGCATTTTTTCCACTAGCGTGAAAAATCAGAATAATATTGATTTATTTAATTTTTTTTTTTTTGCTCATCAGACGACAGTAGCAGCGAGTGGCAGTAGTTACACAAGTTTGAATTTGAAACATTGTTTTGTTGTTTCCTAAAAGAAGCAATAATCCATTACTGTATTTTATATTGTTCTTAATTTTATAATTCACGATGTACTTTTAAAAGCATAAAAATTAGTATATCTTAACTAAAAAGAATCAGTCTAAACTTAAGCACAGTTTTGCGATTTATTTACGGTTAACTATGTTTGTGTTTAGCTATTCCATTTGTTTGTTTTAAAAAACGATTTTTTAAAGGTTTTTTTGGTGCTTTATGGTAAAATAGCACTTAAAAATTAAAAAAAAGAAACAAAAACTTAACTGTAAATAGCATACTTTTTCTATAAATTGGTCAATTTGAAGTAATTTTTATTGAAATTTAGCTAAAATGCCTATAACTGCATAAAAATCTTAATGCTACTATTTTAATTTCCCAAGCACAATTCTAAAAATGTTATAAAATACGCAGCCCTACTTTCCGATTTAGTACAAGAATTTAAAATTGATTTCAGGACTTCGAGGAAAATAAACAATTTTTGTTTTTGCATGTTTTCTATTCTATTTACAGTCGATATAGATATAATGCTAGCAAATTGTCAAATGGAATGCATAGAGTTGCAATCTGACATTTAACTTAAAGAGAAATTCAATCGAGTCTCTTTGTTGTACTCATAAATCATACCTGCCCAGATATAAATATCCTTCACTGCATAGTCAAGCGTTATTCTGGTCATCAACGTTTGGAAGCACGTACATCTGAGAACAACTATTTTCAAGAGTTTCAACTATTTTGAAGCACACTAAGAGTCAAATTCGAACCAAAATTTATTCGTTGTTTTTTAGTATTGATGTGTATGACATTTCCCATCCCTTTTTTATACTATGTTTAATTTTTCATGCAGAGTTCACAAGGCAAAAGACAATTTGACAATTTTACTTTTCAGCTTTTAGTGATGAAAGGCTGAATCTATCTAAATTCTGAGATGTGTATAACATTTCACATGTTTTTTTCCTATGCTATTTATACTGTGTTTAGTTTTTAAGTTGACTTTGGTTAACAAACATTCATATTGAACCCCGAATCAAGAAACGAGAAACATAGTTTATGAAGGTACTTCAGATGATATTTGGATCAGTTTAATTGAACAGAGATTTATATGGAGTTTAATAAGGACAGAATGTTTCTATTATTGCTACAGAATCTTGCATTTATGGTGCGTGTAGCCCAAACTGCAGATTTCTGTTAAAGTTTTCATCAGTCAGTGCCTTTAACAAATACTTTAATACTTTATTTATATATTTTTTTGGCTACAGAATCCTGCATTTATGGAGGTATTTATATGGACAATTAGACATTTTTACTTTTAAGCTTTTAGTGATTTATTATAAATGTATATATTTTATGATATTTATACTGTTATTAAATCTATGTTATTTATACTGTGTTTAGTTTTTAAATTACTTTTTGTTAACAAACATTAGACAATTTGACATTTTTAATTTAAACTTGAAAAATGAAAGGCTGAATCTACTAAAATTCTGAGATGTGTATAACATTTCACATGTTTTTTTTTAAATGTTATTTATGCTGTGTTTACTTTTTTAATCAATTTTGTTTAACAAACATTCGACAAAATGACATTTTTACTTTTCAGCTTTACTTTTTAAAACTCTTAACTTTCCAAGAGACAATTTGACATTTTTTCCTTTTCAGCTTTTAATGGTTTATTATAAATGTATATATTTTATGTTTTACTTTTCAGCTTCTTTTGCTCCAAAGATGAAAGGTTAAATCTAGATGAATTCTGAGGAGTTAATTATAAATTTATATATTTTTATATTGGATTTTTTAAAAATTATTTGGGTGTATAACATTTCACATGCTTATTTTTCTATGTTATTTATACTGTGTTTAGTCTTTAAATTGATTTTGGTTAACAAACATTCGACAAATTGACATTTTTACTTTTCAGTTTTACTTTCCAAAAGACAATTTGACATTTTTCCTTTTCAGCTTTTAGTGGTTTATTATAAATGTATGTATATTTTATGTTTTACTTATCAGCTTCTTTTGCTCCAAACATAGAAGGTTAAATCTTGCTAAATTGTTTAGATTTTAAATTGATTTTGGATAACAAACATTCCACAATTTGACATTTTTACTTTACAGCTTTTAGTGGTACAATGATGAAAGACTGCATCTAACCAAAATACTGAGATATGTATAACATTTCACATGCTTTTTTTTTTTTTTTGGCTATGTAATTTATACTGTGTTAAGTTTTTAAATTGATTTTGGTTAACAAACATTCCACAATTTGACATTTTTACTTTACAGCTTTTAGTGGTACAATGATGAAAGACTGCATCTACCAAAATACTGAGATATGTATAACATTTCACATGCTTTTTTTTTTTTTGGTTATGTAATTTATACTGTGTTAAGTTTTTAAATTGATTTTGGTTAACAAACATTCCACAATTTGACTTTTTTACTTTATAGCTTTTAGTGGTACAATGCTGAAAGACTGCATCTACCAAAATACTGAGATATGTATAACATTTCACATGCTTTTTTTTGGCTAATTTATACTGTGTTAATTTTTTAAATTGATTTTGGTTAACAAACCTTCTTAAAATTCCGGGCAACGCCGGGTACTTCAGCTAGTATATATATATATATATATATATATATATATATATATTTATATATATGTATATATGTATGTATGTATATATATATATGTATATATGTATATATGTATGTATATATATATATATATATATATATATATGTATGTATGTATATATATATATATGTATATATGTATATATGTATGTATGTATGTATATATATATATATATATATATATATATATATATATGTATATATATATATATATATATATATATATATATATATATATATATATATATATATATACACAGGTGGTTATCAAAATAATGGAAACACTAAGAAACATCATGAAAACCTTTATTAATACCTCCCAGGATCACCTTTGTCATGTAATACCACCTGATTCACCTTGGAATTGGATTATACAAGTCCTGAATAGCGGTTAAGAATACATTATACATTTTCTCAGGGAAAAATCATTAAAGTTCATGTAGAGATGCTGTGGTGGATATCGATTCCTGGGTCTATCCGCTTATACAGATCACAGTGGTTGGATGATATAGAGTCGGGGGGATTGTATAGGTCAAGATAAGATATTTGACTTCTTTTTTATGCTCTTCAAACTAATACTTGATACATTTAGCTGTATGTATACGGGGAAGAGTGTTATCATCCTGGAGATCTCTATCTCCTGCAAGAAAGAATGTTTGCACCATAGGATGGACCTGGTGAGCTAAAATCTCGACATAGTCTTTCCCACTCCTTCTCCCTTTTAGGGTTACAATAGGGCCTGAAGAAAACCATGTGATGCCATCCCAAACCGTGATAGATCTACCTCCATGATTGATAGTTGCGATCAGACAGCCAGAATCTTACGCTTGTGTAGGTGTTTTCCAGACATACGGACGTCCTGTTGCGAGGAACAATGTGAACAATGTTTCGTCGTTCCAAATGCCGTTTCTCGACATATTACTCGAACAGAATTTACGATCGTGGCACCATTGTGGACGAAATTTTTACCGATATACGCGGACAGCCGAGACGCGTGTACTGATGCTATCTTCAACTTTCAAAAATATAAACTTTTATAATTATTCAATTAAAACCGCCGAACTCAATAGAAGAGGACAGCAGAAAAAGTTGACATTCCGGGTGGGCCAGCTCCTTTCCGTTTCACAAAGTTCCGTTCACCGAAGTAACGGTGGCTCAGGGATATCGCTCCTGACGTCTAATCCTAAGGTCCCGGGTTCGAAACCAGCCGCCGTCGGGTGCAAGAACATATTAGAAGAACATAATTGGAATCCACAAGAACATAATTGAAATCCAGAAATAAGTTTGAAGTACCAGAAATAATTTTAGTTTTAGGAAAGGAGAAGTTAAAGCCTTTAGAATTTTTTTCTAATTGAATGAGCTTTTTTGTTTAAAATGCAAAATTTGAAAACGGAAATTTTAAATAATTATTTTTTTCTTTTTAAATCTAATATATTTTTAAAAGTGAATAAACAGTTTTTAATCTTTAAGATATAAAGCCATTTCATTTTAAATCAAAAAAAGCAACACATCGGGTTGCCACTCAGCTAGTATATAATATTAGCTGAAAACCCGCGCTTCGCTACGGAGTACATTCAAATTAAATACAACGGTCAATGTATGCAATTAATGTCAAAAAAAAATAAATATATATATTTTTAATAAATGCGACGATCAATGTATACAAACGATGTAAAATAAACAAATAAATAAATATATATATATATATATATATATATATATATATATATATATATATATATATATAAATCGTAAGGGATATTTATTTTTTTTTTCGATAATATCCAATCGTCTTTTGCATTAGAAAGAAAAAAATATTTGTTTTGTCTATTTAGTTGTTATGCACGTGACGATAAATTTATTTAAAGTATCATAAAAAGAAATCACGTGATCAGCATTTAATAAATTAAATTCTAAAAATTATTCATTAAAAATTCACCAAAAATAAGAAAATTGAGGTAAAGGTTCGAAAAAAATTTCATTTTAAAAGAATTTTTATGATCTTTCTCGTGATATAAATTTTATAACCCTCAATTAATTATTTTAAATGAAAACTTAAAAAAAGTTACAAAAACAGCTTAAAAATTTAATTTTAACACTAGAGCCGCGGAGCGGGTCAATTTGACCCAAAACGATGTTTAATTTATCACCACGTGAAAAGTATCGATTGAAAAAAAAATTCCTTTTATGACTTTTAATATTTTAAGGTGAACAACAATTTACCAAATTTAAAAATTCGTAACATAAATAATTTTCCGATTATTAACACTTATACCTAGAACCGCGGAGCGGGTCAATTTGACCCGTAAGAAATGTTAATGCACAAATAACGAAAAACAGGTGCATTTTCTCGAACTGTAACTGTACAATACTTCTACCCCATCCTAGAATTCCTTAAATGGACTGTACCAGAAGGGGGAATAGTGAAGGTTTTTCATTCAAGGTCATTATATTAGGTCTGAAGCACGAATTACGTTTGAATGCAGTAAAGAATTACTGCGAATATTTAGACTTTTTGAAGTTGCTTTTATTCTGTAATTAGTATATGTATAAAAACTATGTCACGACGCCGTAATCTTGCTGTTCAGGAAGCTTTAGAATATTTAAACAATTATCTGAAAACGATTCAGAAGGTTCGAAAAAGGTTTCTCAAAATTCGATTTTGAGTAGTGAGGATGAATACCTGCCTGCTAATGAAGAAAATTTGGATTCGGATGAACAAAATGAAAGTGAAGATGACTCTGGCAATGCTCTAATAATCGCTGGTCCTTCTTATCGCAATACTGATGATAATTTATCTGATAAAAAATAAAAATCAAACATTCCAAGAAAAGATACACACACGCAAAGAAATTCGAAAAACAAATCGACAATAACATTCAAAGTTGGAAATAATGAAGATGACAAAGATGGGATAATTTGGAATGTCGCTCAATTAGGAACAAACGATAGAGGAAGAAAATCAATGTGCAATATTTTGAAAGAAGTTGGGGGACCCAACACCACATGCTAAACGCAATGTTATCGACAACAGTCCTTCAAGTGCTTGGAGACTTTTTATAGATGAATGGATATTGAAACACATAAAGAAATGTACTGAAGATGAAGCTCACCGGCAGATTCATGAAGGAGAATGGAATATAACATTAGAAGAAAGAGATGCTTTAATATAAATTTTATATGCACATGGTATATATTGTGCAAAATGACTTGAACTGGATAGCTTGTGGTCAAAGGACTGAGGACCACCATATTTCCAAAATAGAATGTCAAGAGACCAATTTCATGAAATAATGGGATTTTTACGCTTCGACGTAAAATCAACAAGATCAAAGCGTCTAGAGACAGGCAAATTTGCCCTTATTTCGGATATCTGGAATCGTTTCATGGAAAATTCCAAGACTAATTATACACCAGGTCCAAATATAACTGCACATGAACAGTTATTTCCTACAAAAGCCAGGTGTAGGTTTATCCAATACATTCCAAACAAACCAGATAAGTGTGGAATCAAGTTCTGGTTGGCTGCAGATGTTGACTCAAAATATCTGATAAATGGATTCCCGTATCTTGGAAAATATAACCAAAGTCCATCCTATGTTTCTATATCTGAACATGTATTGCTGCGACTAATAAGTCCATATGAGAACAAAGGTAGAAATGTCACTACGAATAACTTTTTCACAACACTGAAGCTTGCAGAGGCATTGAAATCCAAAAACACCAGCCTTGTAGGAACTGTAAAACGCTCAAGAAGAGAAATACTAGTCTCTGTAAAAATGTTAAAATCCACATTGTATTCGACTACGGTACTAACCCATAAAGACATGAGTCTAACTGTTTACCGAGGTAAAAAAGATAAAAACGTTTTGTTGCTAAGTAGTCTCCATCCAAACGTAGAAATTGCAGATAACACCAAAAAAAACTACCTGATACAATCGCTTTCTACAACGCAACTAAATACGGTGTGGACGTGATTGAAGGATAAGGCAAGGAAATATACAGTCAAGTCTGCTTCATGTAGGTGGCCGGTGCAGGTTTCTTTGTAATATTTTGGACCTGTTACAATCAATGCCTGGGTTTTATATAAAGCTGTAACTGGAAAATCTATTAGTAGATGGAAATTCATTCAAGACTTGGTTGGAGAATTGCGAGAAAAGTTTGTTCTCTTCCGACATAAAAAGGCGGCAAAAAGAGCATGTGAAGCAACCACTGAAAACGACGGAGAACCACAAATTAAGCGTAAACGAGTCCGATGCCATATTTCGAAATGTGAAAATAAAACTCTAGATATCTGTTCAAAATGTAAAGCACCCATCTGTGGAAAATGTACCAAACTTCTTACTCAGTTTTGTACAAAATGCATACAGTAAATTGGATTTTAAAATCTGTAAAACTAAGTATTAATAAAATTTTTAGCAACTGAAAAAAATTTTAATTTTTTATTTTTTAAAATTATTTCTAAACATATTGAAAAGAGATACTCTTTTTCCATTGAAATTAGGAAATCTATGTTATATTTTGTTAAAGAGACATGTTATTATACTCAAGGACATAAAATTTTAAAAAATGCGATTTTGTAAAAATTAAGTTAATTTCTCTTGATTTATATAAATTATTTAATGTAAATTCTGAGAAATATTGATTATTATTTAAAAAATAAAATGTTTTAGTTAAGCAAATTAAGCGCTCGTGCATATTTTATAAGTTTACAATCTAGGGTCAAAATGACCCGTTCCGCGGTTCTAGGTATATCGAAAGTCCCGCGGTCCTAGTGTTAAAAAATCTAAGAAGAATTTTTCAAAAATCTCTCTTAGTGCACCCCTACACAATAAGAAGTATCGCCATGCAAAATTTCAGCCCTTTAGGTCCAGCGGTTTGGTCTGTGAGTTGTATGTCAGTCAGTCAGTCAGTGAGTCAGTTGCGGAACTGTTTTATATATATAGACTAGCTGAAAACCCGCACTTCGCTACGGAGTATATTCAAAGTAAAAACAACGGTCAATGTATGCAATTAATGCCAATATACACTGAAGTGCCACTGAATTAGGGATAGCAAAGCCTATGCAAATTGTGTAGCCATGCGCATCATGTATGCGCAAGTGAGGGCGCTGTGGTAACTGCATATATAGCGCGTACTGTGGTTGTTCTGAATTAGTTGTTGGAATTGCCAGTATGGGTAAACTGCCTGATTTAGACGCCTTCGATCGCGGACAAATCGTAGGTGCGCGACGCATGGGCCATTCAATTTGCGAAATCGTCAGACAGCTAGGATTTTCAAGGTCGACAGTGTCAAGAGTATACCAAGAATACATGGATGGTGGGAAAAAAACTAGCGATCGGGCAAACTGCAAAGGACAATTAGCCTTGACAGTGCGTGGTGAGAGACGGCTCAGGCGTATTGTACGTAGCCAGCGAAGCCAAACATTAGCTGAAATTACCACCCAGTTTAATGACGGTGCCAGTCGTACAGTCAGTAAACGGACTGTGCAACGCTCGCTTCACCGTATGGGTTTCGGGAGCCGTCGACCTACGAGAGTACCATTGCTTTATACTCGCCATCGGGCTGCACGTCTTGCCTGGGCAAGAGAGCACAGAGACCGGAGTGTAGAGGACTGGAAACGAGTAGCATGGAGTGATGAGTCTCGATTCCGACTACTTAACGCCGACGGGAGGCTGAGAATATGGCGTCAGGCTCATGAAGCCATGGATCCTGCATGCCTGGCTGGAACTGTACAAGGGCATGATGGCTCAATAATGGTTTGGGGTGTTTTTTCGTGGCACAGTTTGGGATCTTTGGTGCGTGTACCAACCTCCCTCAATGCAATTCGGTACGTAGAGTTGCTGGGTGATCACCTCCATCCGTTTATGCTGTTCTGTTATCCGCACGGTAATGGAGTTTTCCAGCAAGACAACTGTACCTCTCACAAGCCCCGGTTGGCTACTGGCTGGTTGGATGAGCATTCCTCTGACTTCTCTGTCATGAATTGGCCACCTAGAAGCCCAGACTTAAATCCTATTGAGCACCTTTGGGATGTTTTGGAATAAGGCGTGAAAGGCCATCACACACCACCAAAGAACTTTACTGAATTATGGACAGCTTTAGCCAATATTTGGCAAGCCATTCCCGTGGAACGTTTCCAGAAACTTGTTGAATCTATGCCTCGTCGTGTGGCATCCGTTATCAAGGCCCGAGGAGGCCCAACATGTTACTAGGTAGGTATCCCTAATTCAGTGGCACTTCAGTGTATATATGTATATATATATATAATAAATACGACGATCAATGTATATAATTGGTGTGATATATATATAAATCATAACAGATATTTTTATAGACAAAATAATGTAGAAGAAGATGTTGAAATTAAATCTAATATAAAGAATACTAAAGAATATAGTACAGATAATATAGTACAGTTTGTAGAACATTTTTTTACTGTAATAATGTAATAGTTTAATATTTTTTTGGATAATGTCCAATCGTGTGCCGCATTATCAAGAAATAAAATATTTTTTTGTCTATTTAGTTTTTATGCACGTGACGATAAATTTATTTAAATTACCAGAAAAAGAAGTCACGTGATCAGCATGTAATAAATTAAATTCTAAAAATTAATCTTTAAAAATTCACCAAATATCAGGAAATGGAGGTAAAGATTCAAAAAAGATTTCATTTTAAAGGAATTTTTATGATCTTTCTCGTGATATAAATTGTATAACCCTCAAATTATTATTTTAAATGCAAACTTAAGAAAAGTAAAAAAAAACAGCTTAAAAATTTAATTTTAAAAAAATCTAAGAAGAATTTTTCAAAAATCTTTCTTAGTGCACCCCTACACAATAAGAAGAATCCCCATGCAAAATTTCAGCCCTTTAAGTCCAGCGGTTTGGTCTGTGCGTTTTATGCCAGTCAGTGAATGAGTCAGTTACGGAAGTGTTTTATATACAGTCGAACCCCGTTATAACGAACTTCAAGGGACCAAAGGTTTGGTTCGCTATATCCGGTGGTTCGCTATATCCGAACCGTTAAGAAAAATGTTCACAAAATGTATAACTCATTAGTTGCTATGTGTATTCAATAATTATGTATTAAAAAACGATAAAATCTATTAAAAATGACCATTAATGAATTAAATTGACTGAAATCGATAACATTAAACTGATACAATACTAATTAAACTAATTAAAAATGAAAGACAAATGGATATAAATTCATTTTACCTTTAATTCTTGCTCACTGTTTTGTTACAGAAATAATCGGTAATCTTCTGCTGACGTGATACCGATTTCAAAAACATTATATGAATTTCTTTGTCCAGTACGTCAAATGACTGCAACACTCTTTCTTCCACTGTTTGTGTGGAAAAAAACTTATTAATTACACGCATTGCTGCTGTAGCATCTAAGATGGTGGGAATTTCATCATTTATGTGGTCCTCTTCATCAGCATCAGATGTAGAATCTTCGATTTCAGAATGATTCATTTTAATTTCTTCCACAATATCTTCATCAGTCGGATTTTCACATGTAATGATTTCATCATCAAATGTTTCGAACAATTGCATGTCACAATACGAGAATGAGGAAATATTGTGATTTTCTATCCACATCGCGATAGGTAAATCTTCATCATCTTCTTCAACATTCTTTGCTAGGCCAGCATGTCGAAAACATTTTCTAATTGTAGAATCTGTAACAAGCCGCCAAGATTTTTCGAGCATTATAAGTGCATCAAGAAGAGAAACGTCACATTTTACATTTTTATCATATCCTTCTAAAACTCATAAAATGAGCTGCTTCCTGTAATGACATTTTAGGCTTCTGATGAGACCCTGGTCCATAGGCTGTACTACAGAAGTTGCAATCGGGGGAAAGAGAACAATTCTAATCGATTGTAATTGTTTATCGTTTTTGTGTGCACTACAATTGTCAAGCAGAAGTAGAATTTTCCGTTTTTTAGCTGAAAGTTCACGATCCCTCTTTCGAAGTTCTTTTTCAAACAATTCTTTAGTCATCCACGCCTTACGGTTGGCTTCATCAGAAACAGGAAGCCGTTTGATATTTTTGAAGCATCTGGGGTGTTTAGATTTTCCAATTACTAGAAGCTTATGACGTTCAGTTCCACTCATATTGGCACACACAAGAAATGTGATTCTGTCTTTCGACAATTTTCCGCCATTACATTTCTCTCCATTAAATTTTAATGTCTGGTTTGGTGTCATCTTGTAAAACAGTGCAGCTTCATCAGCATTAAATATGTCATTCTCGTCATATTCACTAGAGATGTCATTCCAAATATTTTCTTTCCACGTATCGATGTTGGATGTTGAAACATCTCCCGATTCTCCGACAATTTTTCCGGAAGATATGTTGTTCCGCTTCTTGAATCTGTCTAACCATCCATTAGAACACGAAAATGGAATTCCAAATTTACTGGCAAATTCATCAGCTTTTGACTGAATCATTTGCCCAGAAATTGGTACATTTTGGCTTCTTTGAATGCTGAACCATTTTAAAAAATTCCACTTCTTGATGGCTTCTTCCACTTCTTGATGGTCAGCTTTTCTTAATTTTTTTTGGGAGTTCAAATTTTTCTCGAAAGCAGAAAGTATGCTTTTTCTGTTTTTCCATATTGTTCCAACTGTAGATTTCGATAAATCTTTTTTTCGACAAATGTCAACTTGGCTACCTCCATTTTGTATTTCTCTTATGATATTTACTTTTTCTTCGATGCAGAATGCTTTACGCTTGCTCGACATGATGTACCTAATGATTTCTTAAAAGCGAATTTTTAACTTGTGATAAACACTCAAATAGGTGAATTAGATGAAATGACTTCCCTTCCACCTGCGTGTGGAAATGAATCTTCCGGCTCGACCCTGAGCTGACCTTTCCCCTTGTTCTCGGGTGCGCATATGCTATACTGTTCATGCTTTTACTTGTTCTCCTCGAGCGTTTGATGAACCTTTCCCCTCCCCTTCCTCCTCTTACTGTGGTTTCGCTTACCGAATTACTGGCGGGATTACAACTGCAGAGTGGCTATCGTCATAGCGCGTTCACATTCATGTTCTCCTCAGTACTCTGCAGGGGAAACCAGTGATTTATGGGCAGCGGTCTGCAGGGCAGTCCTGCACTGATCTTGTGTCTAGTCGGTCTTTGCCGCAGAGTATCAAAGAAAAAGGAGGGACTTTGGGGGCGGGAATGGGGGATGAGAGTGAAATGAACCCTACCCGACGAGTAGGGTTACCGTGACTAATGTGATGACAGGAGTTGGGGGTACTTCCCTGCAGAATTTCTCTTTGAATGTGGATGTACCATAAAAGGGAAAGAATGCAGATGTTTCTACCCTTGAATAAACAGACTTATCGCTGATTTACTCCGTGTTTCACTAGCTGACATACATTTCCATATGAAATCAGAGTCGAAGTCATGTTTTCACAACTGCGGAAAAATAAAAAATAAAAATAAAATAAATCAGTCGACTGAAAAAAAAGGTTCGTTATAGCCGATTCTTAACATTTCGGAGGTTCGCTATAAAAGGGTAAATTAGCATTAAATAGAATAGGGAAACGGCGGGACCAAAAATTTCGTTCGTTATATCCGGGAGTTCGTTATATCCCAGGTTCGCTATAACGGGGTTCGACTGTATATAGATAATGTATATAATATTAAGCTATTTACTTTTGTTTTATAAAATATCCAATCGTATTTTTTTTTAATTCTGACTCGCACTTAATAATAAAGTTAACTTTTACATTTTTTGTACTTTTATCAAAATTCGTTTTAAAATTAGATTTCAAATATGTCTTTTTTTACTTCAAAAGATATTTAGAATGGGTAATTCCTTTATTTTACTTTTACTTCTTTCTAATAAAAAATAAGAACAATATTTCGATTGTGCAGTGGGTAGGAACGCCTGTTTTACAATATGGAAAACGGGCGGAAATAAACCCCCCGAGGCTTTAAAGTTCGTTCTTATTTTCAAAATCCTCTAGATTTAATAAAAGCTTTTCATATTATTTTCACAGTCTCGCAAGAATGGTCAATAGCTTTTCTTTTGAGACGGCGAATCAATAATAAAAAAATTAATCAGGCCTTTCAAGTACTTTTGAAGTGAAACTGGATATTTCTATGAGACTTGTTTTTCTTGAAATGGTTAAATAGTTTTTATCTGGATAGAGAAATACAAGCTTTAAAATTAAATAAAAACCTTTTTCCCGTACCTTTTATAATTCATGTGTTTAGAACAGTAATGGAAATTTATAAATATCATTAAAAAAGCATAAAATATTTGACATTTTGAATGAGTCAATGGTTTATTATATTCTCAAGAAGGATCTGAGGTAGCCTTGTGGTAGCGCGTTGGTATTGGGACTGGGGTTGCTCGATTCGAATCCCGACGAACACCATTAAATACCTTCGTGTATATGTCGGATTTGTGCACGTTAATTCTGTAAACCGGAAAGCCGTTCTATAGGGTCACAGAGGGTGAGAGAAGGTACGATACCCCCAGATGTTGGCCCTGGGGATGTTCGGTCAAAATTGAAGTGGCACAAAGCAGTGACGTAGAGAGCATAACTGGCACCCGTGGCACGATACCTTTTTGGCGCCCTTTTGGAATACCCCTTTGGAAAATCTTGTTTGTCCTGGGGACCATTTGGCGCCCCTCTGCGAGTAGCGCCCGGGACATGATTGACCCCCTTGCCCCCTGCTCGTTACGCCACTGGTACAAAGGGTAGTGTTGAATCCGCTATACGGGCTACAATTGAAAGCCACCAAAGATACTCGCAGATTAAGTAAGAATATCGTAATGGAAAAGTCTCCCGCACTGGCAAACAATAACAACTTATTCTCCAGAAAAGCAGATATGAAATTAATGGAACTGGTTCATTAATATTCTTCGTTTCTGTCTAGATTTTGATAACGTTTGTTTTCCAATTGCACTTCTATGGCAGATTTCTTTGCAAAGCCTCTTACAACACAAAATTTTACTGCAAGTACTGTAAGCACGCACGCCGTGACACTGCCTCCTTGTAATAGAGGAATGAATTCCTAATTGTAGAGAACATATTCGTTTGCTAAACTTGTAGCTAGGTACGTTCCTGGAAATCTGAAAAAAAGAAATTAAAGCTATGGACAAAAAATATGGGTTTTTTTTCTTCCCTCTACGTGAGCGTACACAGATCAGATGAAATTCAAAAACAGAATAATTTGCAATTTAGACCTACAAACAGTAGATCGAAGACATTTTAATGGAAACCTAACTGTGTCTGTGACTGTCTTACCGCATTTATCACTTGGGTATTGTTCTAATTGATTTCGGAGCGGAACGCCAGCAGTAAATATTTTAACCAGTCACAGCTCAACGCAATGACCTTGTGATACGTCAAACCAATCACAGATCATATAAACAAACCCGGTGCAAACATTTTTAACCCTGAAATCATTGAAAATATTTATGAGTTAATTTTTTTTTAATTCCCGAAGCGTAATTAGTTAGAAAACAACAGAAAACGGGCAAAATACATAAGCGAATAAAGGGTTTGGGTACAGAGGACAGTTAAAAAATTAAACTTTTTTAATATATGGAATTTTTTAGAAGCAAAAGTTCAAAATAAACAACTGGAACTAAAAAGTATTCCAAAAATAGTCTTTATACATGATGATCACTAAACAAATAAAAAATAATTGAGTATTTTTATAAATCTATTGTAGGCGTTTTATAAGTTTATTTCGAAAGTGATGTGAGTCTAGTTTTTCTTGTTTCGAGTTATTTGAGGATCTTAATTTTAATCGATTCAAAAATACGTATAAGTAAAGTCAACTAAGCTTGACTATGTGGTGTCTACTAATTTAAATACACGTAAAATTACTATATAAATTATTTATGAGGGTTAACTAAGCCAATATAATTTTTCTAGGCCTTTAAATATGACGATATAAATGACGGTCACTAAACATATAAATAAAAATGAGCAAGTATTTTTATAAATGTATAGTGAGCGTTTTATAAGTTTATTATGAAAGTGGCGTGAGTCTATTTTTTCTCGTTTCGACATACTTGGGGGTTTTCATTTTAGTCGATCAAAAATATAAATAATGTCTACTAAGCTTGACTATGTTTCTACCAATTTAAATGTATGTAAATTTGTTATATAAATTTCTTTAGGGGATTAACTAAACCAATATACTTTTCCTAGGCCGTAAATAGAATTACACCACTTTTATAATCAATGATTATGTAGAGTAATTTACTGATGAATTTTCTATTGATCAAAGGATATGGATATTATAAAATATAAATTGTGAATTCTCTATAAAAAGAAGTTAAATCTAGATTGTACGTAAATTATTTGTTTTCTCAAATTTTTTTTTACAAAAACCTTACACCACTTTCATAACAAACGGCCCATATAAAGACACATTTGTGAAAAAAAAATCTTAAGAACGTGCTAAAATAAAAATTAAAAAAATCTGTCGCGAGGCCCCTTTAATTACGGATCACCCAGCGAACTTCGATCCTTTTCAGAATTCTCAATTAATTCCTCTTACACTAACGGATGTAAAAAAAACTGAAACATCCACCTTTTATAACACGTTTTAATACGTCAATTTCAAACACTTTTTTTTCTCCCTCTTAGAGTAGTAAACAGGACAAATTATACAGCATAGCTTCGAAGTTTCTAGGAGAGACACTTAAAAAACATGAAACTGGCAGCTCTTTTCATCGTTGGAACCTATTATTCTCTAAGAAGCATAAAAAAGCGTCTTTCAAAGGTCAATAGACAGCAGTTACCATGCTTCATAAAACTTTATTCCCTTTTTATCATCGTTAATCAATCTTCCTCTCAAGTAATGCTACAAGAATGAAGGAAATTGAAAAGTTTAGTGCGCTATATACGATACATCAGAAGTTATTCTGTAACGGATTTAAAGAGAAGAATGTGTGCGAGATCTATGGCTTATCGTTATCAGTAGAATTATGCTTGTAACTAGCAAATTTTTGAAACTAGAAAACACAGCTCCTTCAAATCCGCAAACATTTTCTGCTAGTTTCGAACTTATAATAAATACAGTAATTCGTCAGGCTGAAAGGGTGGGGGCAATAGGTATGATTTCTCTATGAATAATCCACAAATGTGAAGATTACTAAAATATTTAGTACAAAAAGGGGAACAACGGAATCAAGCCGAGGAGTAAAAGGTATAATTTTTCCTATGAATAATTCACAAATGCGAAGATTGCTAAAATGTTTGCTATAAATAGGGGGAACAACGGAGTCAAGCGGAGAGGTGATAGGTATAATTTTTCTTATGAATAATTCACAAATACAAAGATTACTAAAATGTTTGGTATAAATAGGGGGAACAACGGGGTCAAGCAAAGGAGTAATACTTAAGATTTTTCCTATAAATAATTCACAAATACGACTGTTGACGGTAGTTTTTAAATCTTATACTCGATAATAAGTAGACTGTAATTCTACAAATAACATTTATTAAATTCTCCAACACCTTGAAACAGTACACTACAAAAAACTTGGATACAACTCTGGAACAAACCAAACATCCGTCCACATTTTCAATCACATTCTATTTTCTGCCATTTTCGGTAACTCCCAAGCAAAAGCTTGGCGAGCAGCCAATTCGCCAAATAGCGTAGAATCGCTCTAAAAAGGGCGCCAACAACGATGATTACTAAAATTTTTTGTATAAATAGAGGGGGACAACGAAGTCAAGCGGAGGAGTAATAGATATGATTTTTCCTACGATTAATTCAGAAATACGACTATTACTAAATTTTTTTGTATAAATAAGGGGAACAACGGTGTCAAGCGGAAGAGTAATAGGTAGGAATTTTCCTACGAAAAATTCACAAATGCCACGATTGGTAAAATTTATCGTATAAATAGGAGGAACAACGAAGTCCAGCTGAGGAGTAATAGGTATTTTGTGAAATTTTCCTATAAATAATTCATAAATGCTAAAATTATTAAACTATTTGGTATAAATAGGGGAAACAACAGATATCATTAAAGGATATTCGTGGGAGTCTAGCTAACGTATGAAGTGGATTCAGAGGAACTGTAGAGTGAAATTTGTGCTCCAGACCCTGCACACTCGAAAGCAAAACGAATTTTACGGAGGATTTTATGAAGCTGTGTGTTTCCTTTCATAACTCTTAAGTTAGTTAATCCTTTTCGATAGTCTGGAGGTTCATGAGATCATCCAAATTGAATATATTGCTTGGAATCACAAACTTGTATGATTTTATGATAACGTTTTACTTTCGGATGTGCCATACTCGGCTTTGCTTGTTATATGAATGAGATCTATGCCAGTGATTGCGTCTATGGTATAAAATATAATAATAAACTTCAAACAAGATGCATTGGTCTTCTGCAATTTCCTGTCTCTCTCTCTCACACACAGGCGCACACACACACACACACACACACACACACATATATATATATATATATATATATATATAATATATCTGTCTGTCTATCTATCTGTCTATCTATCTATCTATATATATATATAGAGAGAGAGAGATTTATATATCTATATCTATATATATATATATATATATATATATATATATGTGTGTGTGTGTGTGTGTGTATATATACCGGGTGGTCATAAAGAAACTTTGCCGATATATGGAGCTCTAGCGGCCGTTCCGTTCAACCTATCAAAATGAGATTTCAGATATAGTTATTCAGATGTATAAGCTCGGGATTCTGAGAACGGCAACACAGTGATGCTCACGGTTATGGTTATAGGTATAGACACTCAACATTTTCAAATGGCAACGCCCACTTTTTCCCGTCGTAAAATGCTCAGCGCATGCGAAAACCCTAGAAAAGTGTTGGAACGGTACGTGTATCATAAAAAACGGAAGCGTTATGAACGCGCAAAAAACAGCTCTGCAAACGGCCAAGAAAGACACGATCGGGGCGCACGGAGGAAATTTGCATATGACAGAGGCTAGAAACCAATCACAAAACGCCGTTCGCTAGATATTCAGAGTAGAAAACCGATAAAAAGCTCTCTGAACGTGTTTTTATTAGCCATTCGCAGAGCTGTTTTTTTGTGCGTGCATACCGTATCCGTTTGTTGTGATACACGTACCATTCCAACGCTTTTTAGGGTTTTCACATGCGCTGAGCATTTTGCGACGGGAAAAAGTGGGCGTTGCTTTTTGAAAATTTCTAGTTTCTATACCTATAACCGTAACCGTGAGCGTCACTTGGTTGCCGTTCACAGAATCTCGAGCTCATACCTCTGAATAACTATATCTGAAATCTCATCTCGATCGGTTGAACGGGACAGCCGCTAGAGGTCCATATATCGGCAAAGTTTCTTTCTGACCACCCTGTATATATATATATATCTTATTAATAAAAGAGAGTGTTTGCGTGTGTGTGTGTGTGTGTGTGTGTATGCGACCCCCAGGCGAATCTGTGATACTTACAGACGTCAAATTTGGCACACGGGTAGTGCAGACTATGGGAAGGTGCACCTCGAAGCCCGAATTTTAAATTTTATTCTAGAAAATTTTTTATTTTATGTTTTGTGCGATATTTTATGTTTTTTTAACTTCAGATTACGATATCTCGGCAAAAAATGATCGTAGAATTTTGATCTTTTTACAATCTAAGACTACAGACATTTCTCCTTCAAACAAGACCTCATTTGTTTAAAAATAATTTAAAACAGACTAATATTTTCATCAAAATATTAAAACCAGTTTTTAGAGAAATTTACCTCGAATTTTGAGGATCTACGGTCGATGCTCTTCAAGTTTTTATCTTACAAAGAAAATATTTACATCATCTGGAAGATGAAAGCTTTCTCATTCATATCAACCTCATTTCAAGTCTCTATCTTAAAATTTCGATTTTTAATTGAATTTTAAAGAACGATACTCGAACACAAATTTCCTGCTTGGTTCTTCAAGCGCGGAATTGAATGACAATTTTCTCCCTTTGGATTGTAAGCGATTGAGTCATTGAATTATGTTTTGTGGGATTTTTATGTTTTTTTAACTTCAGATTACGATATCTCGGCAAAAAATGATCTTAGAATTTTGATGTTTTTACAATCTAAGACTTCAGACATTTCTCCTTCAAACAAGACCTCATTTGTTTAAAAATAATTTAAAACAGACTAATATTTTCATCAAAATATTAAAACCAGTTTTTAGAGAAATTTACCTCGAATTTTGAGGATCTACGGTCGATGCTCTTCGAGTTTTTATCTTACAAAGAAAATATTTACATCATCTGGAAGATGAAAGCTTTCTCATTCATATAAACCTCATTTCAAGTCTCTATCTTAAAATTTCGATTTTTAATTGAATTTTAAAGGACGATACTTCAACACAAATTCTATGTGGATCTTCCAACGCGGTGCTCTAAGCGTTGGAATCAATCATTTATAAGAACTGCGCATGCGCACAAGGAAACGTTTTATTTACTTTTGCCGGTGTTCACTTTTTCTGTATTCTGTCAATTTTTGTTTAATTTAGTTACTTTTTTGCGTATTCTTTCTTTTTATACTTCTGTCTGAAACTCTGGAATATTTTTAATTATTATTATAATACTTCGAAACTTAACAGTATTTAAAAGGGGTGTTTTAAAACAACTGATAATTATATTTGTGTTTAGCTTTGAGAAAAAAATAATTTTGTAAAGGTTTTTTTGGTCTTTTATGCTAAAATAGCATTTAAAAATCAAAAAAAGAAACAAAAACTTAACTGTAAATAGCATACCTTTTCTATAAATTGATCAATTTGAAGTAATTTTTAATGAAATTTAGCTAAAACACCTATCATTCTGCACAAAATCCTAAAGCTAATGTTTTAAACTAATTTTAGCTTTTGATTGTGGAAATTTTTGATGTTAAAACATGTTAGCAATGTATTACATATGCATTATTTTGTATGTCAAATATAGTTGCAGATTAATTTTATAGAAATTTTTGGTATGACTTTCTTAAGTAGCATGGTTTATTTTTTCTCGATATCTTTTTCTTAATTGTCATATTTTGAGAACATAACTTTTTTAAATTAAAAAAAAACACAGATAACAGTTTAGGTTAACAAGATTTATTGTCAAGAATTATATTTCGCATGATTGGACAAGCCACAGGTCAAGAACTGTTGAAATTAATGGAGGTAAGGTTAATTTTTTTTACATGTAGTAAATTTTTCATGTCCTGATAATTGATTCATAGATTAGAATCGATAGCTGATTTATACCTCATTTATATTTTTAGAATTTAACTTCTTACTTCTGTTTTAACTTTCCTGTCTATTTTACCATCATGTTTTGTTTTGCTATTATTGAAGTGTGTAAAATGTTTTTCATTGCTTACTACTATTTTAAAATTCTTTTTTTGTATTATTGGCAGGAGCATATCTGGCCGCAGCCTGTACTTTTTATTCATACTGTGTTATTTATACTGTTATTTTTTGTACGTTATTTATACTGTATTTAGTTTTTAAATTGATTTGGTATTGTTTACCTTTCAGCTTGTTCCGAATGATTTTCCGAATCTTTACCCCGGAAAGAGAAGCGAGACTGGAAGAAATCAGACAACAACAGCAAAGAATAGTTGGACAAAAACCACAGGATCGTCATGATTTGTTAGCAAGAGTGTTTCATCAAAAATAAAATCACTTATGAGTCTCATCACAAAGGCAAAGATTTTTGGAGAAGTTAGGTGTCATATGTACACCATAATTAAAGTTTTGGCTGATTTAAACTCTGTTTTCTCACATTTTGATGCCCCTGTAGCAGTAGTGGATTACATGGTTAACTGGAGTTACTCATTTTGTTCCATTTTAAAGGAATTAGGCTGTGGTTCATATGGGAATGGCGTTTAGAAACATACGGCATATGAGGCAGATATTACAGATCAAATAATACCCAAAGATGACACCACTTCAGTCAGTAGTCACAAAACAACTGTCTCTGTCCACATGTTGCAGAAGCCTCCTCTATACGATTTCTTCATTCTGGAATGGCGTTTAGAAACATACGGCATATGAGGCAGATATTACGGATCAAATAATAGCCAAAGATAGCAAGTGTCTATAGACAATGCGTGGATTGTCCCTATTGCCCTCTACTAACCACAATTTTCAATGTCCATATAAACGTAGAGTACTGTAATTCAGTTTTATAGTGTTGCGTGTGAGTGGAACACTGGTGTGTGGTTTTCAAATGATTTTAGCTTTTACTGGAAATTAGCAGAACATTAGCTTCCAAAACAGTAATTGTTAGGAAAGTTTTGAATTTAATTTATTAAATGCTGATTACGAGATTTCTTTTCTTTTTGTGATACTTTAAATTAATTTTGCATCACGTGCGTAACAACGAAATTAATTGACAAAGAAAATATTAAAATATAGTAAAAGATAAAATTTAACCACTAGACTAATTGAGATGGAAATTTTTAAAAATTTAGTTCAAATTAGTAAGTTTTATCGATATTAAATCAAATCTATATATAAAACTGTAATTTCCTCTCAAAATATGCTTCGCCATGACGATAAATAAGTCCCAAGGTCAAACTTTAAAATATGATGGCTTACATTTACCAGAAAATTGTTTCTCTCACGGTCAGTTTTACGTAGCTGGCTCACGCGTAAGTTCGCGGACGAGCCTGGTAATATTAGTTCCGCCCAATGAAGAAACAAAAGATATTGTTTATAAGAAAATCCTCTAAAAAGCAATTTCATTACTTTTTTATTGTAATTATCCTAAAATGTATCCCGTAGCGAAGCACGGGTATTCAGCTAGTATATATATATATATATATATAACCTTTGCACTTGACTAGAAGATACGCACAAACATACATACATGCACACATACACACACATGTATATATGTGTGCGTGCGCGCGTCTTCTAAGAAAGTGTAAGGGTTTTAAATGCCGAAAGGAATTATTACCTATGTGTGAAACTAATGTTATTTTATGTTTTTATTTGTTCCTGTTTCAGGCACACATAAGATGTTCGTCGAAATAAATTGTTCTTCCTCATTTCAGTCTTATTCGTATGAGCTCCAATACGGATGATAATCTCCGAAAGTGCATGACGTATTTCGCAGCAGTTAATCTTTAATAACGTTGGAGACCTTATGTCTTTCTTTTATCATGCCAGGATGCGTAGAGAAGTTAATAGATAATCGAAATGCTAATAAATCACAATTCCGAGAGACACAAATGTACGAAATTAATTTTTTTTTTTTTTACAGCTAAGAATTGGATGGGAATAATTCTTCCAATAATTTATCTGTGTATGGGAATTTAGTTATATTTGCTTGTGATGACTGAAAACCGTTGAGTGTTAAATATGGTTTCACTTTACCAAAGAATTATATTTAATGCATTATACATATGAGGGTGGCAGCTTGTCTACCCTACCCGTGACATTCAAGCTTTTAAATCCTTTACGAAAACCGAGAGTAATATTTTCTTTTCAACTGCACTGCATAGCTGAATTCATGAAATTGGCATTTTTAGAGACACTTCAGTGCGAGATTTGAATTTCCAAGGAAGTATATTATAAAAATCAGAAATATATTTTATTTACCACATCGACAGCCGAGTTTTTAAACAGAGTAAACTAATCGGGCTGAAGAAAAATCTTAAAATTTTTCACTATAAATAACTAAAAAATTAATTCAAAATATTTTACTTAGAAAATGACTTTTAGCTTTATTTTTCTATTACAGTGTGGGCGTTCTCTTTCCCTGAACCAAAGCTAAATTTCCTTTCAAAATTCCAGAACTGAGTTAAACTTTTGTTTATTTATAGTTGATAAACTATTAACTTTCTTATATTTTACTAGTTTTACTACTTGGGGCTATCTTTCCTGCAAATGTAATCTAAGGCCGTCTGCACACGGAGCAACTCAAAAGAAACTGATAACTGACTCGAATCACAAACCAGTCCGTGTTGAGTCGTAACCTATGTAATTGAATGGAGCCAAGCACACGGCGCAACTGGTTACAAACCCGGTCGACGGGTTTGTAACCAGTTGCGCCGTGTGCATGGCTCCATTCAATTACATAGGTTACGACTCAACACGGACTGGTTTGTGATTCGAGTCAGTTATCAGTTTCTTTTGAGTTGCTCCGTGTGCAGCCGGCCTAATTTCATTAATGTGAGATTTAAATGTAAGATTTATCAAAATTAGGTAATACAATTTTAACTAATGTACTTTTAATAAAACCACTGTCGAGGATATAGTTAAAAGAACAATCCTGATTGAGGCGCAAGATACAGGAGGAAAATTCGCTATTTTTAAGCTGCCGCTATTTAAACAGGAAATTTAAACAGGAAATCAACGATCCACTGTCTTTCTCCGGAATACCGATTAACGCTGCTGTGTACTAAGCCTACTGGATTACCTCACCTCAATGTCATTCTATGGAGAAAATATGACCTCAATTTTTTTTCTCGAACGCGGAGGCACTTGTCGCTAGACATTCGCCTGTGTGAACGACGCGAGACTGCTGACCATTCATTTAAGGAGGCACCATATAGGTGGCCCCATACAAACCGGTCCCGTAATTTAGAACCGAGTCAAGTGACGAGACCAGTACTCCAGAGGTAAATTTCAGAACTTAGAGGGCAGTGCATCCATGACAGATTTTTCATGCATCAGCCGCCATTAGTGTACACGGTGGTAGATTTGTCAGCGACGGGCACCGAACCATTGACGTATATGTCTACTATTGACAGCTACGAAATGGACAAAATGGAAATTGGTGGATAATCCCCGAAAATTACCATTTTTCGGGGATATAATATGTCTACCCTTGACATCTACATAAACGCTGATAATCCCCCCAAATGGTAATTTTAGATAGACTGAACTTTTCTGCACTTTGCAACGGAATTCATTTTATAAATTTCGTCCACCAAAGGAACTAAGGATCGTTTAAAACACTGTACGGGATCATTCCCCGAATAATTTAAATTAAAAAATATTATTTGCATTTTTGTAAAAAAAAACGAAAAATAGCACAAGGTATAAAATTTCTTTCTATTACGGAGTACAATTTAAAAAAAAAATCTTTCAGTCGCCAATCCTTGGACACATTTTCTCCATAAGTGAACATTGAGCTGAGCTAAACCAATGGGGTAAGTACACAGCAACCGTAAACTTCACTGCTTTATATTATCATCGCGGAAACTTAGAATTTCTGAGATGATATCTTTATTTTTTACATATTGCACTAGAACTTAAGAAATCAAACAAACTTCTAGAATTCCTATTATATACAAAGAAACACGATTATCTGTACTCATTATTTGTATACCGCTTTATATATATATAAAAATAAATAATTAAATAAACAAATATACACATATACATACACTAGCTGAAAACCCGCTCTTCGCTACGGAGTACATTCAAATTAAATACAACGGTCAACGTATGCAATTTATGCCAAAAAATAAATATATATATTTATAATAAATGCGATGATCAATGTATACAATTGATGTAAAATATATATCTATATATATATAATTATAAAAAAATCGTAAGGGATATGCATTTTTTTTGGATAATATCCAATCGTCTGCTGCATTAGAAAGAGAAAAAAATATTTTTTTGTCTATTTAGTTGTTACACACGTGACAATAAATTTATTGAAAGTACCAGAAAAAGAAATCACGTGATCAGCATTTAATAAATTAAATTCTAAAAATTAATCTTTAAAAATTCAACAAAAATCAGGGAATGGAGGTAAAAATTCGAAAAAAATTTCATTTTGAAGGAATTTTTATGATCTTTCTCGTGATATAAATTTTATAACCCTCAATGTATTATTTTAAATGCAAACGTAAAAAAAAGTTTAAAAAACAGCTTAAAAATTTAGTTTAAAAAAATCTAAGAAGAATTTTTGAAAAATCTTTCTTAGTGCACCCCTACACTATTAGAAGAATCGCCATGCAAAATTTCAGCCCTTTAGGTCCAGCGGTTTGGTCTGTGCGTTGTATGTCAGTCAGTCAGTCAGTGAATGAATGAGTCAGTTACGGAACTGTTTTATATATATAGATATATACACACAAACAAACACACACACACACACACACATATATATATATTGCTTTCGTTTGTGGTATTTAGGCAATACGAGTATATTTCTGATAACTAGAATAAATTTTTAGGGATAAATTATTATTGAATCCAAAGAAAAAATTGGAGTCGATTTTAAACACTTCGTTCATGGTCACAGATTATTAAAAACGGTGATGGGCGAAATGCACAAGAAATTCATGTGTTAAAATTTAATAATTATCTAAAGGTTTGTTTTTTAAATGTTTATTTTTGTCTTTTGTCTATGATTATGGAAAACTAATGCTGCTTTGTTGACATTAAAATTTACACAAATATTTTAATTTCCTTCATTTTAATGAAAGTTATTGTACGTTAAAATATTAAGCTAAAGTCTTGAAATCGGCAGTTTTACTCGTATTGCTTCACCCAAATATTTTAATTTGTTTCATTTTAATGCAAGTTATTACAAGACAAATTATTAAGCTAAAATCTTTAAATTGTCAGTTTTCGTCGTATTGCTTCCCGCAAAAAATTTGCACAACTATTTTATTTTATTTCATTTTAATGCAAGTTATTACATGTTAAGGTATTAAGCTGAAGTCTTGAAATTGTCGGCTTTAGTTCTATTGCTTTGACCAAATATTTTAATTTGTTTTATTTTAATGCAAGTTATTACATGTTAAAATATTAAGCTAAAGTCTCGAAACCACCAGTTTTACTCGTATTGCTACGCACAAAAATTCGCACAAATATTTTATTTTATTTCATTTTAATGCAAATTATTACATGTTAAGGTATTAAGCTAAGGTCTTTAAATTATCAGTTTTAGTCGTATTGTTTCGTCCCAATATTACAATTTGTTTAATTTTAATACAAGATATTGCATGTTAAAATATTAAGGTAAAGTCTTCAAATCGGCAGTTTTACTCTTATTGCGTCTTCCAAATATTTTAATTTACTTCATTTTAATGTAAGTTATTACATGTTAAATTATTAAGCTAAAATCTTTAAATCACCAGGTTTTGTCGTATTGATTTGCTCAAAAAATTCTCACAAATATTTAATTTTATTTCATTTTAATGCAAGTTATTACATGTTAAGGTATTAAGCTAAAGTTTTGAAATCGTCATTTTAACTCTTCGTATTGCTTCAGAATGTCATGAAATGTTGCATCTAAATATCCTGGGAATGTTCCAAGCATGTAGTTTTTATGTTTTAAAATGCTAAGGCATTTTTTAAAAAACGCAAATTAGAGCGTATAATTATATTAATGGAAGTGTTCATAGTTATGTGCATAGTATTCAACGCAGAAGTGAAAAAAAAAACTTTAGTGGAACAAACCATTAAAATGTTTTGGACGTTAAAACTATGACATACAATTTTTTTTACTATATGAATTGCATCTGATGTTTTTTTAAACATTCTAGAATAACAACCCAGTCCAACATTTGTCAAAAATTTAAAACTGCAAAATTTGTCAACCATTTACTCCCTTTAATTTATATTAAAATTCTAAAATCTTCAGTTTTGCTTAATTTTCTAAGCACCTGCATATTTCTCTACCATTACCTATCATATAAATTATAAATCCTACCAAAAGTTCAATATTTTCTCTCTATAAAGAAAACAATTACACATTATCTACCGAAACAAAGTTTAAACGATTATCATAAATTTGTAAGAAGCAGTCGACCGTGAAATAACAGAATTTATAACTTTTTGCTTCCATGAGAGTAAAAAGAGATTCAGTAGGGGCAAAATATATCAAAAACATGTGTTGACTTTGGGGCAAAATGCTTGTACGCTTTTCATAAAGAGTTAAATATTTCAGAAAAGGTTGAACTGATTTTTTAAGTAGTGTTCTCTTACCAAGGTTTAAAAAATTGGAACTTTTTAAAGTCAAAATCAGATAATGAAACTGTCGTATATCAAAAACTGCTTTAAGGGGTAGAAAGGTACGCAGACATATTTGCTCTCTCAAACAGGTGGGAAAGACAGTTGATAAAATATCCGCAAAAAAGTATTTGAATAAATTTATTGCTATAGTGCAGAAAAAAAAATATATTTACTTTTTTTTCAGTGCTCAAATAGCAAAGATATTCTTTTTACTGAAAGCAAGTTTTAAGTGATACAGAATTGTGGATCGTGCAAAACACTTTTTATTGGGGGATCGAGATAGCCTTGTGGTAGCGCGCTGGCTTTCGGTGCTGAGAGTGCTCGGATCGAATCCCGACGCGCGCCATTAAATACTTCCGTGTCTAGGCCGGATATGGGCACGTTAAATTCGTAGACTGGAATGTCCCTCTATGATGCCAGAGAGGATGGGAGAATGTACGATCCCTCAGATATCGCCCCTGGGGTTGCTCGGTTCTATATCTCCTTGTATTGATATGTACATAGGACTGGGGTGTAATGTCGTCAGCCCCCAGAGACATTAGCCCCCCCCCCAAAAAAAATAATAATAAACATTCTGTAGGTTGGACATATGGTTGCCACCAGGCGTTAAAATGTGTACTTCTGGGGGAACAAATCAGAGATGGTACTGCACAGTTGGCAAGGGCAGCGGGCTAGTGATCTGAAAGTCTCTGGTTCGATGCTCGTCGCTGACAAATCCATTGCCGTGTACACTAATGGTGGCTTTTACACGTAAAATCTGTCGTTTCTACAATGTCCTCCAAGTTCTCAAATTACCTCCGGAGGTGCGGGGTCAAATGTTCTGGTCTCGTCACTTGACTCGGTTCAAAATGACGGGACTGGTCCTTTGGCCAAGTCGGTCCTTTGGCCCCTTTTGGTGCCAGTCATCGCCCATTGCCTTCGGGACTTGATCTGATGTTGCTGTTGGTCAAGTGGCATAAGCAACAACAAAGCAAAGAAACCAGTAGCCTTGTCTGGCCTTGCTTTTTAGAGGTACGAGACCAATTCAGCCTGCCCTAGTTCGTCTTCGGAGTGGTCATTCAAAAAGCATGCGCTTCGAGAACTCTACCTCGGTTTTTTTCCTCATAACTAAAAAAAAACTTGAATATTTAAACGATTATGTTTTAGCTTAGGAATATAATACTTTATATAAGAATGCAAGAAAAACGGCATAATTGATTATATGCCAAAACGTTTTAGAAGAATTCTGTCTTTGAAATAACTTTCAAATAATTCATCTCGTGTTTGGGGGAAGAGACTGAAAATGAGTTTTAAATAACTTCCTGTCTGGTGAATGATTATAAATTAAGTTAAAAAATAAGAAGATTTCGATTCTGAAACAACAGAATTAAAAAGGCATTAAAGTAAATTTTTTCATGCAAGGAAAGGCTACATACATTATGTAACTACTCCCAAATGCTTTAGTTTCATCTATAAATACGAAGGATGATACTTCATCCGTTCCTTACAAAGTAGAGGCTTTGTGTAGTCAATTAAAATACATTGAAATCAATATGGTTCGATGTACGTATTAGTTCGATTTCGTATTAATTTTAACCTTTAGCTTACGGAGCCCATTTTTCCGATTCCCTCTTTAGAACGGGAAATTTCATACCCCCATTGTAAGAACGGCCATTAAGAGAGTTTTATATATATATATATATATATATATATATTCATTCTTGGGTCCGTAGGCTTCGGATACATGCTATCCCATCCCGTAAGGAAAAGATTAATAAAAAAATATTCAATACTTATAGGACCTAATCGAGGCCCGAGGTAACCTATTGGTTACGCGTCGGCGTTCGGTACTGAAGGTGGTCGGATCAAATCCCGACCTGCACCGTTAAATACCTTCGTGTATAGGCCGTATATGGGCATATTAAATCCGTAGACCGGCAAGTCTTCTATGAGGTCAGGGGGTGGGGAGTGTAGGATCCCTCCAGATGTCTCGCCTGGGGGTGTGCGGTCAAAATTGTGGTGGCGCATAGCCACGTAGGACTCCTATTCTTGTGGTGCCTTTATAAACCGGAGCACACTTCAGCACGAAGACTATGTAGACCTATTCTGGAACACCCTGCCAGGGGGCATTAGGAACAGCAACAACAACAGGACATTGTTGACCTAATCTAGAATTTCCATGAGAGACTATATCTAAAAAGAATCAAGAGAGATAGTCAAAGATTAGTCAAGTTTTTGACACTCTTTTGAGTTAACTTATGTCGAAATTTGGTAGCCGTTTAATTTTATTTATAGCTTTAAAGATCAATGACTTCGCAATATGTTCAGCAGTATAGTATTTTCTCGTTGATCTTTAAGTTTGCCTTAGTTTTGCGTCATATATTCACGAGCAGGGTACAGCTTCGATATAGGATCCCGTTGATATTTTGTATTGGCGACTTTTTACATTTTTCATTTGGCGCATTTGGTATCCCAGAATTCGTTTCGGCAACTCTGCAACAGTCGAGTGTGTTTTAAACTGAAGTAAACCATGTCCCAGATTGTAACCCGATGGAACACGCTATTTTCAACTTCGTACCTCGTTGGAACAGCTTTGGTATAGTACAATTCATATATTGGTAATTTGGTATACACAGAATTCGTTTCGGCAACCCTGCCGCAGTCACGTGACGCAAACCAGGTTGTACTGCTTTTAAATAATTTATTTTTTATATTGATGTAACCATGCCTTTCCGTGTAGATTTATCTATAATTTCTGGATCTACAAAGTTCACGCTATTTTTCTTATTCTATTATTTTTTAATTTATATTGTATTATTTTCTTATTTATATTTTGCAAAATTAAATTTCTATGTAATTCCTTCGATATTAATGATACGATGTTTGGCTAAGCGGCAAAAAAAAAGTCGCCAATACAAAATATCGCCATTGGGGTCCTATATCGAAGCTGTTTCACCAGCAGCTAATTGAAATGTGGCGTAGAAAACGCTACCACGAAGCCGAAACGCTGACGTAGAAAACTCTGCCGAAGAAGAACATCTCGCCGTGAAGAAGCGGAAGGAGAATATGCAAATCTGCAAACTCGCCTGTTCACATTCTGCCGACCTTCCCCATAAAAGCGAGAGCAAGCGTGCAGGCGAGAGGATTACGACTGATTGTAACCTACTGTGCATCGATACTCAATCATGATCGCCGTGCGGTGTGTATGCACGAATGTGTAAGCCAGGAGGCTTCATTCTTGTTGCGTTGTGTTAACGAGTTGCTTAATACGTCGTTTTGTTAAGTTTTAATAAATTTAGTTTTTATAAGACTGCATCTTATTTAATGTGGGATCAGTGCTGCAATAGTCCGGCGCCTGAATTCCAAAGAAACACGAAAAATCGCCAAATGATAGACAAATAGTGCGTTGATGAGACTTACAGCCAAATGAAGGAATGTTTACGTTTATTAATCACGTGGTCCTATCAATAATTAAAGAAGGCTCACTTTGCTCTGTTGTGACAACAATAAAGGACACAGTTTAAAAAAGCAATACATATTCATATTTTGGAATAATGTATATTATGTATCTATCGCAACAATGCACTAAATAAAAGAATTTGATTTCCATATTTAAAGGAGTTTTTCAAAGCTGTCTAACGAAAGTTTCTGAGCGTCGAAAGCTTATGCTTTAAACCTTACTTTCATTTCAATTTGACTATTTACAAAATACTGATAATATTAAAATGGATACCAACGCTATTAAAAGCAAAATAGGGTAAGAGTGGTTTTGAATTTTGATAAAATTTTGAAACTTTGATTTAATACTAAACAAGGTTTCTTCGGTACAACTTAACG
>OU015490.1:187971639-188151639 GCA_907164885.2 Dolomedes plantarius
GATTTGAAAGCAATGTAGATCTTTTAACGTAAAATACTTATATCATTATCTGAATTTTTCATCCCGATATTTATGATTCGAAAGGACTATAAAATAATTGGTACTGAATTGCTACAGAAATGATACCGTAGTGAAAACCAGGACAGGAATTTTTTAATCATGAAAACGGCCTTTACAGCCTGTGCTGTTGCAGTCAGCGCATATTTTTTCTTCTGGAAATGATCAAAATAATTTCGATATCACATATCTTCTATTGAAAACCGGCTCTAAATTTTTTTACACATTCTGCTAACATGAATATTAATTTTCAGAGACGATGCTGCAAATTCGAAGAAAAAGAAGCAGTAGTAACCTTGTAATTTACAACAACATTTTCTGATCAGAATTTTGAACTATTTTCATGCGAATTCGAAAATGATGTAGACCGTTTTAACATAAAATACATATATCATTATCTACATTTTGCATCTCTGTCTTTATGATACGGAAAGACTTCAAATAAATGAGAAATGATGCAAACCTAGAAATTATAAAAGATCATTTTCCTTCTCTTAAGCCAAATTTCCTTAATCCATGTAAGAACTCAGTAAAGCTTTTAACACAAATGTTTCATAAATCAAGTGGAAAAGTTTTTTAAGACATAAACCAAGAAGACACCCATCCTGAAGATTGCTGTCGTAAAACGTTTTTATTCTTGCCAACCAGATTTCTTAATCTATTAATTAAATGATTAAATGATTTAGACTATTTTAACATAAAATACTTGTATCATTATCTGCATTTTGCATCCCAAACTTCATGATACGAAAGGACTTAAAAGATGTGAGCAATGATGCCAACCTAAAAATTATAAAAGAACATTTTCTTCTCCCCAGCAAAATTTCTTTAATCCATGAGAGAACTAATTATAGCTTTTAACACAATTGTTTCATAAATCAAGTGGAAAAGTTTTTTAAGAACTAAGCGAAGAACGAAACCCATCCTGAAGATTGTTGTCAAAAACATTTTTATTGTTGCCAACCAGATTCCTTAAACTGTTAATTAAATGCGTAAATGATTTATACTGTTTTAACATAAAATACTTGTATTATTATCTCCATTTTGCATCCCGGTCTTTATGATACGAAAAGATTTCAAAGAAGTGAAAAATGACGTAATCCTAGAAATTGTAAAAGAACTTTTTCTTCTCCCCAGCAAAAATTCTTTAATCCACGAAAGCACTAATTATAGATTTTAACCCAAATGTTTCATAGATCAAGTGGAAAAGGTTTTTAAGAAATAAACGATGAAGAAACCCATCCTGAAGATTGTTGTCGTAAAACGTTTTTATTCTTGCCAACCAGATATCTTTATCTATTTACTAAATGCATAAATGATTTAAACTGTTTTAAATGCATAAATGATTTAGACTGTTTAAAGTACATGTATCATTATCTGCATTTTGTATCCTGGTCTTTATGATACGAAAAGACTTAAAAGATGTGAGCAATGATACAAACCTAGAAATTATAAAACAACATTTTCTTCTTCCCAGCAAAATTTCTTTAATCCATGAAAGAACTAATTATAGCTGTTAACACAAATGTTTCATAAATCAAGTGGAAAAGTTTTTAAAGAAATAAACGAAGAAACCAATCCTGAAGATTGTTGCTGTAAAACGTTTTTATTCTTGCCAACCAGATATCTTAATCTATTTATTAAACGCGTAAATGATTTAGACTGTTTTAATATAAAGTACTTGTATCATTATCTCCATTTTGTATCCCGGTCTTTATGATACGAAAAGACTTAAAAGATGTGAGCAATGATGCCAACCTAGAAATTATAAAAGAACATTTTCTTCTCCCCAGCAAAATTTCTTTAATCAATTAAAGAACTAATTATAGCTTTAACACAATTGTTTCATAAATCAAGTGGAAAAGTTTTTTAAGACCTAAACGAAGAACGAAACCCATCTTGAAGATTGTTGTCAAAAACATTTTTATTGTTGTGAACCAGATTTCTTAATATATTAATTAAATACGTAAATGATTTTTTTTAAGAATTAACCCAATGAAATTAACCCAATCAAAGACTGAGACTTGTCATGTGAAATAATTATGAAGAAGCAAGGAATTATATTAAAATGTAAGAATGTAAAACTGTTAATAGATGAATGATAGAATGAACAGTTTAATAGACTTCAAAAGAATTGTTTAAGATATGCGACTTATATGTCTCAATTATGAAAAATAGAAAGCATGACTAAAGAAATTTTCCGTGCAGTGTAATAAAAGTGAAAAAAAAAAGGAAACAGCATGTGAAAATTTTCTAAATAATTCTTCACAAAGTCATGCATTCTAAATCTTAACATTCAAAAAAAGAAAATAAAAATCGAATTGAAAGAAAAATCATTTATTGCCGTAAGTTGAATTACATAATCAGATTTACCGTATTGTGTTACCACCAAACATTGGATTAAAATCTTGAATTATAATATTTAAGAAATGTGAAGTGTAAAATGACTGATATTTTGTAAAACTTTGAGTTGTAATCTGTAATTTACATACTTACTTCAATTTAAATTATAACTGCGGCATGAAGCTCTAAAGAAATCGAATTACTGTGAGAAAGTTTTTTATTGAAAAGGTATATTAAAAAAAGTTTGGAACTGAACATTTTTCGTATTACAGATTTCGTTACTTAAACTTTGTTATATATTTTGTTACTTAGGATTTTCTCTCAAGTCTTCTCTTGGACTTATGAATTTGTTGGATCATTAAAATTTGTTTCAAACACTATCAGCTGCATTATATTTTATGTTTCTTCTCGACATAAATATTATTAGTCCTAGTGAATTGGATTTATCTCTACATAAATATTGTAGAAAGGTGTTTATGCTTTACATTTATTCCTCACAAATTAACAGAAAAATCTCAAAGACTTCTAGAAGAAGGCTTAATGTTTATAAATGTCATTTGTAAAGGATCTAGGAGTGAAGCTTACGAATTTAAGAGTTCACAATAGAGTCCATAATGTAAGAGTACATAATTTCCATATATAATAGGACCAATTGAATACTTCCCTTTGGAAATGTCGTACTCAGTATAATACACATTTATATATATATATATATATATATATATATATATATATATATATATATGTATGTATATATATATATATATTTATTTATTTATTTATTTATTTATTTATTTATTTATTTATATATATATATATATATATATATATATATATATATATATAGAGAGAGAGAGAGAGAGAGAGAGAGAGAGAGAGAGGAAAGTAGGGTAAGATGACGAAGCGAATAAGATGATGAACTCGGTATTTCTCCGACGCAATCATACATAGCACCACCTGTCCAGGTAATAGGTGAAAAAGAAAAGTGACATTTTAAACAAATTAGCTGGTTTACACTACAGGTTTTGTTTACTTTTTGTTTTTAGATTCAAACTTTTCACATTGTTTACGAGTAAAAAGTTCCTCAACTCCACAATTTCCATGGGCCTACCTGAAACACCTTTTACATTGTCGCCACTGCTCTCCCCGTTTGTCTTCTGAAAATAAACAACCACAAAAAAGACATTCAGCGTCGTTTTCATCAATGCTATCATCACTGCTGTCATGGAGAGAAAGTTTTTCATCATCTTCAGTTGAGCTGAGATCATCATAGCTAGAATTAGGATTATTCGTTCTCTGTTTTTTAACAAGTGTTGTATTTTCATCCATCCTCAACTTCCCCCCTTCCTGTAGTGACCCCTTTGCCTTTTCATTTCTCTTTATTGTTTCCTTATCCTTTTCTTTTTTATCTTGATCTCCATTTCCTTCTTTATACTTTGATTTCTTTTCTTTTAGGTTTTATCTTATTTATCTTTTAGGCACTTCAAATGCCAGAGAAATCCCTTTGAATTCACCAACAGTATAATGATAGACGGCAAGAGTCCACGACGCATAGATCTGTTTTTGGAGTGCCAGAGAGACGGAGCTCTCCTGGTAAAAGGCCTTGTAAGCCAGAGTTCTCCTGGAACCCGAAAAGCCAACCTGATGATCTAGCTTTATATTCTAACTCGCTGTACATACTTGCTTTAAATGTAGTAGTTGTAGTATATTTACGTATCGTAGTAAAAAGTAGAAGCGAAAGGCTTGTCTTATTATTGACTACGGTACAGTGAATTCCAAAATGGATTCCGCAACACATGCAATTGCAACAATTATGGGTCTTTCGAGTTCTTCAACACTACAACCGATTATCAAGGACACTTCCCGTTTACAGAAACTTTTTACACCGAGCTAAGATGTTGTTATGACTTGAAGAATCTTTTCCGAATTCCCTTGCACTTGTGTAACAGATTCCGTTTTGAAATACCATACAGCACATATTGCTTTCTCTGATGGAGTAGCCATTTTACAACTTTCGCTTTCTCGAAACAACTAGTGCAACCTGTTCAAATTTTTGACACAAAAAAAACTCTAATATATACTGTAACGCATTTGTGAATTGCCAGTTCTTAACTTTTATACCTTTTTAACGTAGGATTACGTTCTTCCATAACGGTCCTCCGGAAAGAAAAATTTCAGACGTTAAAACGGTCCGTCCGTACTTCGCGAGTTTGACAACGTGCCAAACCCAGTCTGTTTGGACAAGCAGTAAACAGTTAAACAGAAAAGTACCAAAATGCGTCAACATTGTGACATACATATATGTATATATACATGCGTGCATTTATATAGATACATATATACATAACACATACATACATATATACATACAAAAGACGTAAGCAACGATAAGTAATCCTACGTTAATAACCTGCGGTAGTTTCGTTAGAAGAGACTATCTGAATTTTTTTTGTATAAATTTTTAAAATGTGTCAAGGTTTTTTGAGACACCTTGTATATTAAAAATAGTAGTATATAGGAAAAAAGTAGTAAATAAACTAAAATATATGTCTTAGATGTTCGCGGCGGGTGACAAGAATTAAATTCATGTATCAGAATTAAATTTTCGGAACCACAGTTTAAGAAACGCTGCTCTAAAGAGTTATTTCTATAGCATAAATATCAGTTCAACGCATTGCAAAAGTTTTTCAAATTTATTGTTTGCTAATACGAGACAAATATTTAGTGCGACGACATATAAAAACTATTTTCGCCATTGCCATTTAATAACTCAGATTTGAAACGCATTTCATTTATTTGTCTACTCTTCTGAGAACGGCGGGTTTATTTCAACCAGAAGTTTTCAAACGTCTGTTTTTTTTTCGTACACATTCGCAGGAATAAACTAAAAAAAATGCTTTATAAATACACCCGCCATTTGTATGACTTCATCTATCTGTTTCGAGGGTATATATTATTTTTGTTCTTGGCGCATTGGAGGGAAGAGACTGAACTCCCGAGAAAAGCGACGGGCGAATTTTCTTTTGCGGAAAACGTGAAAAAGGCTTCTTCCTCTGTGTGGTCAATATGTTTTCCTTTTAATAAAATATATCTCAATGATTGTGAAATCTCCAAGGTTGTGAGTGAAATGCGCTTTTTTTTGATGCCAGTTTTGTAAACTATGGAAGCCATAGAGGGAAGAAATTCAGTGAGTGTGCATTGAATCAAAATATGTTCTTGTTATACTTATAAAAGGAATCTGGCAATAGAATTGAAAACCATTATTGGTTTATTTCTGTTGAATTCTTAAAAATACTATCAATGTTTATTTAAATAACTGCGAGTAAATACCCAGATTAAACCCGTTTTTATTGTGCGAAACTTCTAAAATAGTTTGAACTTGATTTATAAGAGAGTAGAGGCTTGAAACGACCTTTCAAGATCAAAATTTAAATTCTTACAAAATACTGATGTATATTTAGAGCTTGACATGTTTTAGGAAGGGGGGGGGGGGAGATTTCGTTTGAATGAAACGAGGGGAAAATCTACTTGAGTTGTTAAAAAGTTTCTGTTACAGTTAACATCATGTGACGTTTCTCTCTATATCCCAAACATCGACCTATTACGGTAAGATGAGTTCAGCAGTGTGAACTAGTTCGCATTCCTGAAATTGGTCTGACATATCCCGTGATTCTTTCTCTGAGTTAAAATTTTTCACTACTAACGCTCCGCAAGAAAAGTAAGAGACTGTTCACATAGAATCCTTCAGAGTAACCTTTGGCGCTGAGAAGACAACCTGTTCAACTTGAAAGCGTTGAGCGCATCTGATTGGCTAACTACCGCTGTTTTTTACTCGGTGTAAGCAGGATCTCTTCTCAGCTTTAACGGAATCTTTTACGCTGACGCTGACGGATTCTATATGAACAGGTTCTAATGGCTAGTTCATAAAGAAACCGTCAGCGTCAGCGTAAAAATTTTCAACCAATCATATACCAATCACTGACCCATTTAACCAACCAGCGCCAACGGAATCTTTAACTTCAGCTTATTCAAAATTCCCGAGAGTTTAGCTATTTCTTTACGAGTAGATACAATTGTTCTCGACGGTGTACCAAACTGCATTTGGTTTAATGCGTTAACTAAAAACCTAAGTGTTTCGTACAGACACTAACGTTACCAGATCCCCTGCTCTCTTTGATGCCACTACTTGGAAGGGTTTGGCTTTCGCCCCCTCCCCCCCCCTTGGACGCAACTGTGTTCTAATCCCTAGACCCCACGGGGAGTTCCTGTGTTGGAGTGAGAGATTAGAATTGACTCTCGGCGAGAAAGGTTGTGCGAAACACCAACCACTCTGTTCGGTGTTTCGTTTTCGGAGGGCGAGTTCAGTGTGGGCAGATCAAGCTGCCCAGGTAAATATTGGAGGCGATCCAAATGAATCTCTCGGGTTAACGCCTAAAAGTGGTCTTGGAAGTACATGTATAAAAGTGTATATAATTTGTATAATAATTCTATATATAGCAAAGGTTGTAGATTCTAAATGTCTCCAGTATGTTTTATTGACGAAGAACGTTACAAGACCTTGCTGTTTAGCGGCCAACACAAATCTCAAATACAAGTGACTTAGGACGTAGTAATATATTTCAAAATTCACTGGGCCTCAGGACTTTTGTGTGTGTGTATGTGTGTCATGGAGCTATCACGCATATGTTTTTGGCTTCGTTTATGGACGGCGGTATTACATTCCATTTATAGTTTTGTCATTACATTATTCCCACAAAAGGAAGTTTAAAAGGAAATACTTGCGTCATTTCAAAAGACTCCGTATATTCCTTGTAGTATAAAGAAATAAGAGCTGGTAGATATAAGATAGTATATTTACTTCTTCCATTTTCTGATTGTCCGACGTTGGAATCTTCCAGCATTCAAAGAATCAGAGAGGAATAAAATATTTCTAGATATTATATGCAAGTTATGCGGTATTATACCAGGCGATAAAGGTCTAAATTTTATTTGTCCGAAGCAAACAACTCGAGCATATAATATCACAAGAAGATGAGCTTAATTACTGCTTATGTTGACTGACGCCAATCACATGGTTGACATGAGCAGAATTAGCAGATACCAGGAATATTATTCTTGTTTATAAAGGGTCTATTTTAGGCACAAAAACAAGTTTTAATAAGTGGCTTTGTTTCAGGGATATAATTCTAATATTAATTAATGGCATCTTTGAAAATAATGAGCAAACTGTTGAAAAAATAACAAGCGATAAGTGATTTATTGATGCATTAGCGCCAGGGATCCACCTTCGCTATGTTTTATCACTCGGCTATCCAACAAACACTGTATTTCGAGGTTTTACAACATGTAAAATCAATGACTTTTATCCTTAACAGTAAAGCAACTGCCAAAAGTTTTGCACAATCGGGGTGTTAATTGGACTTTGTAAAGAACAATTATCTTCAAAGTTGACAAAAGTTGTGGAAACTGCCGGAGGTTAAATAAACTACAAATTAAAAAATGCCAAAGCGAAATTTATGAATTGAACCACTAATTTTTTTAGGATTGAGGATTATCTTTATTAATATGCATTAGAGATGGTTTTGGGAATTATACTTTAGCCAAATGTTTCTCTAATAATGTCTGAATTATGTCATAATGTAATTTCCCTTATATGCGTTTGTTACAAATATAAGTGAAATACATAATTAATTGTAATGTAATTTAACTTATATATGCTTGTTATCATATGCGTTTGTTTTCAGTTGCATACGTACATAGTTACATTTTTGGGAAAAGTTGTTTATGTTTTGAAATTTCAACAATTATAGCTAATAAAATTAATATATAAAGGTATAGGACAAAATAATAGGAACACCCATTTCGAAATGTGCCGCACTTCGAAGGTCCAGTACAACCTCGCCTCGTGTCGCAACAGTCTGCCATGTAGTGGCGGCGAAAGGGAAGGTATCAGTCCAGCATTTGCCGGCGTGACACTTGTATGAGGAAATTCTGTCCCCAACAAAGCGCCATTATGTCCGACCTGACCGACCTGCGAAGAGGCTTGATCATTGGAGATCGCTTCGCTGGAGCGTCCGTGTCGAGAACAGCCACCCTTGTGGGTGTTTCAAGGACTACTGTGTCGACGGTTATGACAGCCTACGCAAACGTGGGAATGTGACGTAACGCCACTATAGCAAAAAATTAATAAATTTTTCCAAAATTTAAATATTAATTATAATTATCATTATTAACTTTTATTATTATTATTCTTAACTTTATTGATTATTATGAAAGTATTAATATAACATCTAATTAATTACTTGCTAGCTGTATTTCTATTAAGGGGACACTACTCTTAAATCTTTAAAACATTCGATTTTTTGAAAAAAATATATGTTAAAGCCTGATCATTTCTGAACAAAATAAAACAAACCGCATGAAAATATTCCTCTTAGTTCCGGAGATATTGATATTCTAAATATTTCATTACTGATCAAGTTTATGGTAAGAACAATTTTAAACTCATTTTTCTCAAAATGTAATTTTGCCTCATTCCGCAACTGATATCTCAAAAACTATGAAACATAATTCCATGAAATTTTTATCAAGGCATAATCATGTTATTTTATTGTGTCTGAACTAGAATTATTGCAATCACTGCACATTTTGTTATTTTTTCAGGGGTAAATTAATGCAAAAATTTAAGGAAATTTTAAGTATATGTTGAGCAGTTTAAAAAAAATGAAAAAAGATTTTAATGTTGAATGTTTTATGTTCAATTGTATTTTGAATTATTTATTTTAAATATAAAACAGGAACTATACATTTAAGTGAAAAATTTAATTTCATAGTTCTGCGCGCAGGCCAGTATACAATATAAATACTTAAAAAACAAGGTATATCGAGGTAATATCTAAAGCATTAAAAAAATTATTTAAAATTATTTTGAGAGTTGAAAATTTGTTCATTAAAATAAATATATCAATTTATCATATGCATAAAATTTGAAAATATTGGGAGTAAATTGAAATAGTTACAAAGAGTCAAAAAGTATGAAAATATGCTTTATTTCCTCGACTTAAGAGTCGTGAGTCCCCTTAAATAACTTTGCTCGGTTAACTTTAATCAAATTTTAATTTTTAATTATTCCCTAATGTTTAAAATATAACTATAATTTTTCAGGTATGCTTTGAATTTTTGAAAAGCAATTACATTGTTACTATCCATTAAATTCATATTCATTTTAAATAATCTACAACAACAAATATCGATAATCTTGTTCGCAATCGCATGGCGATTCGAATTTACTCCTTAACTGTAAGAAAACTGCAAGCCACGTGTAATATAGCTTTCAATGTATTCATACGCAGCGAACTTTCTAGAAGAAAAGATAATAACAATGTAATAGCAGTTTTTTTTAGTCCTTTGCTGTAATATTCCCTTCTGCTACAGCTAGTATTTATTATTTAGTTAATTCTCCTTTCCTACAAGCCTTATTTTGTTGTTTTGTGTAAAGGGAGCTGGGATCTACTTATCAGAGCGTAGGCCACAGGCTCGATAGTGCGAGCAGGCAACGTCAGGAAAGTACTCTTACATTTTTTTATTTTTATTTTATTTTTATTTTTTTATTTATTTATTTTTTATTTATTTATTTATTTATTTATTTTTTTGTCTGTGAGAGCGATTCTTGTCACGACCGTAGTAAGTGCTCAATGCAGAGCCAGTTCAATTATTAATTTTTTTGTCTCCACATCAAAGTGGTTCTTTGAACCACTGGCTGGCGTGTTAGTATGAATTTATTATGTTATCTGTTTTTGGATTAGAGTTCTTGTACGAAGATGTTAAAAACGAAATAAATAATTTTTAACGAAATATAGTCAGTGATCTTCTTGACTCATTACTGCCTCTCCGCAAGAATTTTGTCCACCTCGATTATTACCATCACTAGCTGAGTGGCAACCCGATGTGTTGCTTTTTCGATTTAAAATGAAATAGTTTCATTTCTTAATGATTAAAAACCGCTTAATCACTTTTAAAAATGGATAAGAATTTTTAAAAAAGGAAATAATAATTTAAAATTTTCTTTCTCAAATTTCGGTTTTTGGCTTTTGAAATAATTCTTTCAAATTTCCGTTTTCCAATTTTTGCTTTTTAGACAAAAAAGAAATTCATTCAATTAGAAAAAATTCTAAAGGTTTTAACTTCTCATTTCCTAAAACTAAAATTATTTCTGGTACTTTAAAATTATTTGTGGATTTCAATTATTAAATAAATGACTCGTTCTCAACTAATAATTTTTCCTTTTGGCAACTGAGCAGAATTTCTTTTGAAGAGTAGAGTTCCTGGGTCTATTGACTTTAACTCCTGTCCCAAGATGCTTATTATCAATGTATATGTGCTCAATAGAAAAAGTTATTAAATTCAATTAAGTTTAAAGTTACCAGTTACATTAATATAAAAATTAAGTTTAAAACCCTCAAAAAGTAGAAGGGTAAGATAAATTTAAAAATTAGAAATATATTAAGATTAAATAAATTAAGATTAAAATGAAGAATTAAAAAATTTAAAGAAAATACGTTGAAATTAATTATAAAGTTACGGGAAAAATGGCCCTGTGCAGAGTCAAACAATTCGTAATGAGATGATTGCAGAGTTCCGCGGGGGAAAACAAAAAACACCAAGATAGGGAAAATTGGAAAAGGCGTCACCATATAGGGCCGAACCCACAACGTAGGGTTTACCACGGCAGCGCGTTAGCACTACGCCACGACAGCTCGCAGGCATGTGAGCAAGATGTGAGATATATTGCGGTAAGGCAGAATGTAAATATTAATCTCGGGTGGAAAAAGTCCTTAAAAGATAGAAAGACAGTTCTGATGAATTTAAAATTGGTGGTGGAAGAATCCTATCAGTTGCTCATTAATTAGAAACAAATTTCACGAACTTGCAGGAATTATTAGTGAGTAAAATAATAAGTCGAAAAACTACGAACTCGGCATTCAGTTAAAAGTAAGTTTTGCAAGTACGCTTTTTTAGAATGAAAACTTTTTTTTATTGAATGTATTTGGTATATTTTGGAAGCTGAATATCTAGCAAATGCCGATAAATCGTAAAATTGACATTAATAAATGCAGAAAACCGAAATATTTGTCCATCAAAATTGTCGAATTCGTGAAATTCAGAAAACTGCTTTGGGGGAAAAGCTTCGTTTGCAATGAAAAACATTTTTAAATTTATAAAAATGTGTGTATCCTTAAAGATGAAGAGCTGTAAAACACATGGAAATAAAAAATTTGTCGATTGGAGGACGGAAAAGTTGAATTTTGCATGCATGAAAATAGTGGAAATTTGCGAAACGAAAAGAAGATGGCCCACCTGGAATGTCAGCTGTTTCAGCACTCCTCTTCCATTGAGTTTGGCGGTTTTAAATGAATAATTAAAAAAGTTTAAAGTTTTGAAAGTTAAGGATAGCATCAGTGCACGCGTACCAGTCGCGATATCCTGCTATGCTCGGTTCGCGAGATTAGCCCGTCCCCGTGTCTGCTGACTGAAAAACTAACATTTGTTTACCTTCAGCTGTTAATAGTAAGATAGCTGCTGCATCTATATGAAATTCATCAGTAAAATCGACCGTTCAGCTGTCCTGCAGTCTTCGTCTGGTTTCCTCGGTTATAACTGCTGCCCCGGCTGTTAGCGGCATGACTATACATCTCCAGCATCGCCGGTTCCTAGTCAGATTACTTGGACTGTTCTGCATTTTCCCGGGAGTTCACCCCATTCCACTGAGGATTCAACAAATATTTTAATCTTCCCATTGCAGATAGGTACCTTTGCTAATCAAGTATAAAAAATCTTATCAGATCCTTCAAACACAACGCATAATGTACTAACCACTATACGTAACTTCTTACTACTTTAAAACATATATGACCCCCACTATTTATCATGTAGTGTCATGAATTTATCATCTGGTGCCAATCTTATTCTTCATTTCATAACTATTCTTCAGGGAAATGTGTTCCCTATGAAGCAGAACAGTGGGCGAAATTCGAAGTTGACCGACCGGAATAGAAGAGTGTTGAAGAGGATAGTCGCCCGAAAACGCAAGACTACACTTCCGCATATAACCTCTGAGATCAACACCCGTTTCCAGTTCCGTGTATCCACCATAACTATTCAACGGGAGCTGCCTTCTGCAAACATTCATGGCAGAGTGTCTATTCCAAAGCCGTTAGTGTCGCCGCGGATTGCTATGAAGCGATGAAAGTGGTGCCGAGACCACCAAAACTAGACACAACAGCAATGGGAACAGATCATCTGGTCTGACGATTCATTATTTACATTATTTTCAGACCACTGGAATTGTGTTCCTCTGGCGAACACTGGCAGATGCATTTCTTGTTGACAGTCTGGTTCCTACCGTGAAGCATGGAGGTGGCTCTGTGATGGTGTTGGGCGCGATATCTTAGAATGGCTTGGGGACACTCGTGGTCCTGTTCCATGGCTACTGTATTTGGATATTGGCGCTTAAAGATAGCATATTGTTGAAGTTTTGAAAATACAACGCTCTAGAAAACGTAAGTATTTTTAACAGTTTTATAATCAAAATTTTAGAATACTAAACTTAGTTTCATAAAATCAGTGTTCTTATTGTTGCAAAGTAGTATAGTGTTTCAAGTTTTTTTACTATTACCAGTTATTATGGATTGCTTTACAAAGGTCCACGTATGTGTAACTTCGTCCTAATGGCTGATTTAGGCTTATATACTATATTTGGAATTTTGCATTGAGAGACCAATGAAGATCTTTTTTTCTCTCAATATTTATTGTTTGCAAAATAAAAATATTTAATTCTATGTTATTTACTGTTGTTCTATTAAAATAAGTTTAAATATTAATCAAAATACATAAATATTAATTTAATTTTTTTTAAATTTTATTTTTATATCCAAATTATATAATAAAATGAATTTTGTATATTTATTTATTTGTTCCGATTTATTTAAATACTTACGTATGTGGAGCACAAAATATTTACTGCCTCCTTTTTACAGTCTATAAAACATACTTAACTTTTATTTTTTTCTTCTTTTATTTGTAATATTTAGTTTCTTTTTATTGTGGAGACAATTTCTCTCAATTGACTAAAATAATTTTTATTTAAGAACATTTGCTTTACCAATAAATTTTTTAAATATTTAATAACTTTAAATGTAATATGATATTTAATTATTTTATATAAACTCAAGTTTATTTATTTATTTTTTAATTTGTTGTATACAAAAAAAATTGATTGTGCATAGAGTTTAAAAATATGTATAAAAATAATTTCATATGTTAATGATGGATTTACAAATTGATTATTATTAGGTGTATTGACACAGGACGAGATTGACAAAATTTTTCAAGAAAGTGATATATCAGATTTATCAGATGAAGATAATGGATGGCCTTCACAACCACCTTCGGCCTTGGCTCTAGAGCATGAGGAATCTGATTCAAGCAAGAGTATAGATATTGATTCTCCAAGCACCAGCTCTATCCCTCCAAAAAGAAGAACGATGCCAAGCACACATGGAAAACCAAAAAGTAACTTTTTAATCAGTAAATTTCATTCTGTTATTTTTCCATATCGAATATATTTATAAGTTTATATTATTTTCCAGGATGATTCGATAGGGGCCGCATATTGAAGATGATGTTTTAGAGGATGTTGATGAGATTTTGGATCCTTTAGAGTCAGTTTTGGAATACTTAAATCAAGATTTTTTTTGAAGAATTGGCAATGCAAACAAATTTATATTCATCACAGAAACGTGATCATAAATCTGTAAAAACAAATGCACATGAAATGATGAAGCTGGTTGGTCTGCATATTTTGATGGGAACTTTAAAACTACCCCAAGCAAAAATTTATTGGTCTTCAATGATAGCCATGCCTTTCTTTACTGAGACAATGACAAGGGACAAATTTTTTGAGCCAAGAAATTATCTCCATTTTGCCAATAACTTAGGACCACGGGACGAAAGTAATAAACTGTGGAAAGTTCGCCCATTTCTAAGGCCCATCCAACAGAAATGTCTACTTTTGCTTCACCCAAAACACATTTCTCTTGATGAGCAAATGATTCCTTTCAGTGGACGTTGTCAGTTTCGTCAATATGTTAAATCCAAGCCAAATCCTCTTGGATTAAAAAACTATGTTCTGTCAGCTAGATATGGACTGGTTTTAGATTTTTATATTTATGTAGGAAAAGGTAGCATTTCCACAGAGGATATGCGCAATTATGGCCTAGGTGGGGGGATAGTGAAATTATCGGCTGCTAGTGTACCTCAAGACTCAAGTCACATAATTTTCACTGATATATATTTCACAGGTATTAGATGTGCAGAATATCTGTTAGAAAATAATATTTTTATAACAGGTACTTTAATGTCAAACAAAGCTGGAGATGCAACAGGCAAATTGAAAAAAGATAGCGACTTGAAAAGAGGTGAATGGCATGAAATAGTTAGAGATGAGGACAAATTTTGTATCATAAAATGGAAGGACAATAAAGCAGTTACATTTATGTCCACTTGTGTAGGAAGCGAACCCAACACAACTTGCCAGAGGTGGTCAAAAGAAGAAAAAAAGAGAATTGATGTTCCACAACCAGCCATAGTAAAATATTATAACATATCTATGGGCGGCACAGATCTGTGTCATCGGTATATTGCTTACTATCACTGTTCGATCAAAACAAAGAAATGGCCTGTCAGACTTTTCAATCGTTTTATAGACTTGATAATTTCCAACTGTTGGGTATACTATGTCCGGGACAACAGAGCCAAAATTTGAAAAAATATATGTCCCTTCTACATAACCGCCTACATATAGCCCATGCCCTTTTGAGGTATGAAGGGAGTCCAAAAACAGTTGGAAGGCCTCGAAAGGTATTAACCGAACCAAATGAAAATACCCCAAGTACACCTAAAATAAAACGAAGAAAAGTTGTAGAACAACCAGCAAAAGAAGTCAGGCTCGACAATGTGGGACATTTTCCCAGATATATGGAAGATAAGAATGCATCGAAATGCCGTCATCCAAATTGCAAATCAAGAAGTCCAGTTATTTGTACGAAATTCAATGTTTATTTGTGAATACTGAAGAACAATTATTTTGAAAAATATCATAATATTTAGATAATAATTTCTTACACAAGTAGTTAACATTTTGTACTTTTTATATCCATGATTTTTAAGATTAAACCATTAATTAATTGCTAATATTAATAAATTTCTGTCTTTTTTCATAATTGTTTTATATTTAATCACTTTTGTATTGTATTTCTGTATAAACATCATAAAACAACTCATAAAACCTTACCTTTCCTAAAATACATTATAGCTATTGTGAACTTTGGTAACTATGGTTTATCCAGTTTAAGACTTGAGGTACACATATGTGTACCTTAATTAATTAATTAATTATTGTGCACAGAAATGAAATTTTTTTATGGTGGGCATTTTGACCTATAACTAACTCAAACAAATCAAAAAACAATTTTTTTTAAAGATATTTTTGGATCAGGTCTGAAGAGGATAAACCAAAAACACGATTTCATAATCGCCCAAATGAAGGCACACATGTACAAATCACCTCATGCTTTGGATAACACTAATATTCGCTAAAGGCAATGGGATGGTTCTGCTATCTAGTGGTGAACAGATAAATTTCCCCATGGTCCATATAACAAGATGGTCCATAAGACTGCCGAACAAATTAACTGAAAACCTACCCTAGCGTAGAAAATTTTAAACTTTTCAGTAAAAGATTGCGCAGCTTCAACAAATCCTCATACTGAAAACGGACAAATATAATTAAATTAAATAATTCCACAGAGCAAGATAATTATTATCAGGAAGAATGTAGACAAAAATAAACAGAAATCATGCACTTAGGACTCATCGCACCATAAGGCAAGATTCTGTTGCAATAACGGATCAAAACCATATGACGTGGTAACCGACTAGTCTCGTCATCAGGAGGCCTAACCAAATCAGTTATCTCAAGGGTGAATTTCGCTGGGGATCTCGGGACCTCGGGATGTGTTTTGGTTAGACCTGCATCCTATTCAGAAAGTTCCCCTTTGAGGCAACTGATTTGGTTAAGCCTCCGGATGACAAGACCAGTCGGTTGCCCCGTTATACGGTTTTGTTCCGTTACTGCTACAGAATCTTGCCTTATGGTGCGTTGAGTCCCAAGTGCGTGATTTCGGTTTATTTTGCCTACATTCTTCTTGATAATAAATATCTTGCTCTGTGGAATTATTTAATTTTAGTTATATTTTTAAAATAAACGAATTTTATGAGGTTTAATAGGGGCTTAACCCTCCCCCCCCCAAAAAAAAATAAATAAATAAATAAAGGTTATCTCTGGAACATTAAGGCCTAGGAAAATGACATTTTAAATGGTGGTTCATCCTATGCCCTAGGTGTTCGCTAGGAAATATTTTTTATATCACAAATTTTAGGATGTTAAGAGGGGATTAACAATCACCCCCTCCCCCCCCAAAAAAGAAAAAACTATATCTCTGAACTTACAAGGCCTAGGAAGCTGAGGTTTTAAACAGTGGTTCCTCTTAAGCCCTACGTACTCATTAACCCTTGAGCGGTCACGCCCGGTTGTAGAGTGCAACATTTTCGTAATTTTGAATGGTTTGTTTTTACATGTAAGGATTGAATGTTCTAAGCAGTTTCTATTTATAGCTACACCTTTCCTAATGCAGGACTGATTTTCTGACCTTTGTATTCTTTTCCCTTCATTGTTAGTCGGGATTTAACCGTGGCAAACCAGCGATTATACTGGATTACAATACGACAAAATTATGAGTTGATGTAGTAGATGAAATGTGCAGCTATTACACGGTACCCCGCATATCACGAACATGGACAATCTAAATGTTTTTTAGGTTTTTGGACATAATAGGAATCCATTCGCAAGTTAAAAAGTTGTCCTTAGATCCAATTAACCGGGCAGTTTTGAAACAAGGTGATGATATCTGCATTCTTTGGCCTTTAATTATAAATATATCTCAATATTATCAACATTTTCTCTTGTCATAAAAATCAAAATTATTGTTTTCAATTTGAAAAAGAAAGTGTATTACAAAAGGAATTATCAAGGTTGAAAGAGACGTTGCACTTTGTACCACACGGGCCTGCTGGTGTTAATAAAATTGGCGCACCAGCTGAAGGGTTAAGAAATCCCTTTTAATGGGATTAAAAAGGGCTTAACCTCTGCACCGTGCAAACGGTGAAGGTTTTTGTCCCTGAAAGGGTTAAACTAAACAACAAAAACTACAGTCCACTGTGTGAGTTTATTTCATCATCTGAACTATCGCCACCATATTCAGTATTTAAAACAAAAGGGCCCCAAAACTAGGCTTTGCTTAGGGCCCTCCAAGTGCTCGATCTAGCACTGGTTAACGCCACTTTGAAGTCACTTGATCCCTACAGAACTGCCTATAAATGTAGCTTGAAAGTGTTTCCCGTTGATTTTCAATAAAGAAACAACAGCCCTATTTAACTGGTTTACGATAAGGCGCATTAAAGAATAGAACATTTCTGTAAAATTTAGCTTTGACTTCAAGATCTAAACATGAATAACGTGGGCGTGTCAAACTTTAAACAACTTGATAAACCAGCAAATTAATTCATCATACGACAATAGCAATAAGAGCGTGTAAAACGGTTGCTGATAATTCTTGTTTATTCATGGAAAATACAATGGAAGACTCGAGCAAAACAAAACAAATGTAGCCCGATGAAAGTTAAACAAAAAGAATTTGATTTGATAATTTGCGCCTGAGTGTTTTTGTTGACATAAATTCATTGAATTTTTTGTGCTTACTAAATATAATAACACAAGAACGAGAACTACTAAAGTAACAAAACTTGTGTTAATACTGGTAAAAAAATTTGTTATATTTTATGACACTTTTCCATAATTTCATCTCTCCACTTTCATGGAAAATAAACGTTTTCTATAAAACGGTCTATAAATTTACAAAGAGTGCCCATCACCTGTTATCAAAGTGCATTTTATCTGACAACTAAAACGATGCGTGGGGACATTTCTGTTGAAAATATCTGCCATCGCATATATTATTAACGTCTGAAAAGAAGAAATTCGATCACAGTTATGGACACTTGGAAAATTCCGTTTGAAAAATGTCGAGCTTTGAGTGCTAATCGTGGTTCAGTGATTGGTATTTTTGGATTTTTTCCGAGTAAGAATCTTTTGCAGGAAATTTTGTGAATTTATAATCCATAATATTTTTGTCCCAACAACAATTTATTTTTCTTTACAATATCTTTTCTATTAGTGTTCCGAAAACTAAGTTTCGGAACACTAATAGAGATTTTTAGTTTAGAGTAAGTTTAGATGATCGGGCTTATTTTTGTTATACTGAGAGTATTTATTGTTTACCATAAAGTTCCTCAGGAGTGGAAACCTTATTGAAAGTGATGTAGCATTAGAAAATGACTTTTCTTTCTACTTGCCTCATAATTACAAATTTTTCTGTTAAGACTGCTAAGTGTACTAAACCTATTCGATTTGCACACCTCAGTGTTAAACTATAGAGAAAATTTTCTACTATTTACAGCTTCATAAATGCGAATAAAAAAAGGCATTTTCAGGTAGCACGAACTTTTCTACACCATGCAACTGGATTCATTTTATAAATTTCGAATTTAGGAGCGTTTTAAACACACTAGACCAGATTCCCCCCCCCCGAATAATTTAAATTTTAGAATATTATTTGTATCATTTTCTTAATAAAAATCTGTTTGTCTGACTTCAGTCGCTTTAGCTTACTCATGTAAATTTGTAAAATACTGAAAATAATTGAAAAAAGTAATTAAAAGAAATTAGAATCTAGTGTTTTGTAGTAGGTGGCTTCCAATACTTTTCCTAAAAATAATTGAAAGTTTTTACTATTATTTTTCCTGTAACATGCGGATAGTAAATAAAATAGCATTTCCAGATAGCCCGAACTTTTCTGCACCTTGCAATAGAATTCATTTTATAAATTTCATCCACCGATGGCATTTAGGAGCGTTTAAAACACACTATACCAGATTCCCCCCCCCCCCCGAATAATTTAAATTTAAAAATATTATTTGTATTTTTTTAAAAACGAAATATGCCCTGAGATGTAACTATTTTTTCTCTATTACGGAGCACAATTAAAAAATAATAATCTTTCAATCCAAGTCGGCAAGCCTTCGACACATTTTCTCCATAGGTTAATATTGAGGTGAGCGAATCCAATAGAGTTAGTACACAGGAGCCTTATGTCATTAAAACTTCACTTTGAAAATATTATACCTCCCATCTAAAAAGAACCATAGTAATGAGACCTGTTAGGGTTTTACAGCTAAGCGCAGAATGATTATTCAAAGCTCTTAAAGTAAATATTGGTCTAAATACGAGTTGTGTCGTTTTAACAGCCTATAGTATTTTAATCGATCTTCAGAGGATTTACTGGGAAGATAAACAGGTTAAAATAACAAAAAAAATTAGCTGTGTGAAATATTTATTTGCTAGGAACGAATGTCCTTGATCTTTCAAGGTGAGCGCTGGTGTTTCAAGAAAAACTTTTATACATTTATTTATTTATTTATTTACGGCCGCCATCGTCTTCTCATACATAAGGCATCTTGCAGTCCAATACAACAGGAAAGTGGCTCCAGAAAGGGCGAGAACTCAAAAGTCATCACAAGAGCGAACGTCAGGTAAGGAGGAGCAACTGAAAAGATGCTCCCCAGTCATGTGCATAGCATTGCAGAGTGGGCAGAATGGAGAATCGGTTGGTTAAATTATATATAGATGGGTCTGCAAGTAATCATGTCCGGTGAAGACTCTAAAACATGTCATCCCTTCGACTGTGGCGACGAGGGAAAGTTGAGCACGTCTCTGGTTGTCAAGTAGACAAGTCCAAGATTTTACATCAGCTAAATCTTTAAGAGTAGAAATTCTTTTGTGCCGGATATGGCCTCTTAGAAGTCGCTTGACATTTCGAAGAGGAGTCGGCAGACAAGGTGGATGTAGCGCCAAAGCCTCCTTAGCCAACAAGTTGGCGAACTCATTGCCATAAATGCCACAATGACTAGGAATCCATTAAAGGACAACCTCACTTCCAGTACTAAGAAATGAGTCTATACGCTGCTTACATTCAAACTCGAGTTCTGATGGGTATAGACCAGAAGGTGGGCAAATTTTACCACTACAGATTTTTTTGTGGCCCGCCAAGACACCCAGAAAAACTGCCAAAGACAGCCAAAATCTCCAAGAAAGTCAGAAAAACTTCCAAAGACAGCCAGAAAAACTGCCAATATCTATATATTTAAGTTGCTAAGCCGATTTTTTTGGGTAGTCCTTGAGAGAAAACTACTGCATCAATTTACTTCATTTTGGTTTTAAACGAAAGATTGCAATCCGTAGATTTGACAAATTTGCTTTTTGTAACAGCAAATTCTATAAATTAGCGATAATTTACAATTAAAATTTACTTTCTGCACATGCTCAGTGACATGTTTAAATCTGGCTTTAGATACTTATTAAGCAAGAGGCTGACTAAACACGTTAATTTGTTTATCAGAAGAATCTCTCTAGCTATCTCTCGGCCAGTTTTATTTTTAACTAGAAGGTAACCCGTCATTTTGACGTCATAATACTAATAATGACGTCATAATGGAAAAAGTATATGAAAGTTAAAAAATATCCCGAATTATCTAACAATATTGCATTTAATCCACACCTCGTAAAAGCAAACCCTTTCATTATTTTTTATTTATTTAGTTTTTCATGCGATTGGAGTAGTAGACTGCCATCCAACCCGTCATTTTGACGTCATAATACTAATAATGACGTCATAATGGAAAATATATATATGAAAGTTAAAAAATATCCCGAATTATCTAACAATATTGCATTTAATCGTCACCTTGTAAAAACAAACCCTTTCAATATTTTTTATTTATTTAGTTTTTCATGCGATTGGAGTAGTAGACTGCCATCCAGTTTATCACAGCTCACTACGCGATATGAATACTTGAGCTACTTGATTCATTCCCATTCAAGTTTGTGTACTTTCAGAATTCATCGCAAAAGTAAACAGATTTTTAAAAACTTTTAAATATACAGCTAAAAGCATCCATTTTTTTTAGTTCTGAATGTTTTATAGAAAAATAGGATGAACAAACGTGATTTGATGGAGAAGATATTAGTTTTTAGGTAAGAAAAAATTCTGATCCACATCTGAAATTGAAATTTAGCCTAACCGGCTGTTTGTTTACTGAGGGCTTCAATTGAAAGATGAGTACAGCCCGAAAGTGTCATACAGAGACAACGGCTATTATATATATAAATTATGATTGTGATCTATAGAATTAAACGTGGCAGAAATTGTTTATTTCGCGATGTTGAGTAACCCTATTTCTTTTTACTGGGTTCAATAGGAATTTTTCAAGGTGTATTTCTCTGTTCTTAATATTATGCTTTTAAACATTTGGAAATGATGTGTTGAGTATAATTTGTGTATTAGTACATTTATTTACTATCCAGCCGTTATGTTTTGACGGGTACCAACTAGTTTTATTTAATTTATATTTATAGATTTTTATGATACAGTTTATACCTTTCCTGAAATGCAAAGTTATCTAATAAATGCAATAAATTTAAATGGTGTGGCCCTCCGCTGACCTTCGCTTACAAAAAGTGGCTTCCGGGCCAAAGCATTTGCCCTCCCCTGGTATAGACTATAGTCAGTAATGGCCTGAATTGAGGCCTGAGAGTCAATCGAGAGGACAATGTTTTGGTGAGGGATTTCACCAATAGCTCTATACGCCATAAATATTGCAAAAATTTCTCCGTCGAAAGTTTCAGGTAAAACAACCAAGAATATTTTGAAGATTAAGCATAGTGACATCAGTAGTAACTGAAATAGTACATTCGATAATTTCTTTTATATCATTTATTACACGTAGACAATAAAATAAGTATGCTTATTAGTAATTGTAGATTTACTATGTTAGAATAGTTTTTATTTGATATTTTTATAAAGCTTTATCTTGCATGAATTTTTCGCTTCGGGAAGAATATTTCGTACATTTCACTGAAAAAAAAACTGTCTCTAAACAGTGATACGAAACAGTTTTTGTTTTCTCAAGCCGTTTTACTTTTCATTGGTTTAATGAGACATAATAAGGAAGCAGAAAATTTATTCTTTATTGTTTATAAATGAGAGGAAAATATTTATTACTACATTTTTTTTATAATTACATTTTTAAATAACTCTTTGTATTTAGATTTTGAGTTCCTCTCAATATGAAATGCAGGGGGAAATGAAAAATTTGGTTACGTGTATAACGTACATTAATATAGTCCACCTCCGGTGGTAAAAGACCTGGGACCGGTTTTAAGGTTGCCGCATCGTGGAGGTCGATTCTCGAAATGGGGGGTGGGGGATAATCACGAGCATTACCCACGAGAAGTATTTATCGCCCTTTAGGCATTAACCTTTAGCTTACAGGGCCTATTTTTCCGATTCCCACTTTAGAACGGGAAATTTCCTACCCCCTTTGTAAGAACGGTCATTAAAGGGGTTATCTATATATATATATATGTGTGTGTGTGTGATAATATTATTAATAATCTTTAATCTCCCTTATCTGAACTTTCTTTCTAAATGTGGTAACCTTCTGGCACCTTGGCGAGATGCTCCGCATTTATACTAACTCTCTCCGCCAATTCCTGGCTACCCCTCTTTGACCTAATTCTACATTCGCGCGCAACTAGAGATGTGGGTTGGCTTCGATGCGAGTAGCATGTAGTTGTTTTCATGGAATAAACTTCAGTTGTTCTTTGTGCATTTAATTTCGGCCTCGATTGTGTTTCTTCAAGAGATGACCCAATTCGGGTCAATATATACATATATATATATATATATATATATATATATATATATATATATATATATATATATATATATATATATATATATATATATAAAACAGTTCCGTAACTGACTCATTCATTCATTCATTCATTCATTCATTCACTGACTGACTGACTGACATACAACGCACAGACCAAACCGCTGGACCTAAAGGGCTGAAATTTTGCATGGCGATTCTTCTTATAGTGTAGGGGTGCACTAAGAGAGATTTTTGAAAAATTCTTCTTAGATTTTTTAAAATTAAATTTTTAAGCTGTTTTTTTTACTTTTTTTAGGTTTGCATTTAAAATAATAATTTGAGTGTTATAAAATTTATATCACGAGAAAGATCATAAAAATTCCTTTAAAATGAAATCTTTTTCGAATCTTTACCTTCATTTCCTGATTTTTGGTGAATTTTTAAAGATTAATTTTTAGAATTTAATTTATTAAATGCTGATCACGTGACTTCTTTTTCTGGTACTTTAAATAAATTTATCGTCACGTGCATAAAAACTAAATAGACAAAAAATATTTTTTTTTTCTTGCTAATGCGGCAGACGATTGGATATTATCCAAAAAAATATTAAAATACAGTAAGAGAAATGTTCCAGAAACTGTACTATATTCTTTAGTATTCTTTATATTAGATTTAATTTGAATATCTTCTTCTACATTATTTTGTCTATAAAAATATCCCTTACGATTTTTTTATAAATAAATAAATATATATATATATATATATATATATATATATATATATATATATATTTTACATCAATTATATACATTGATCGTCGTATTTATTATATATATATTGGCATTAATTGCATACATTCACCGATGTTTTTACTTTGAATGTACTCCGTAGCGAAGTGCGGGTTTTCAGCTAGTATATATATATATATACAGTATGTCCACTAAAGTCCCTTTCCACCCTCTTAACTTCGGAACGGCTGCTGCTAAATTCATAAAAGTGGTGTCTAGGTATAGTAAAGTAGCCATATGCTACTGAATGAAACCGCCTACGGCGCCACTTGTGCGAAGTTAGCATTCCTATCTCGAAGACGGAACGAGATAGGGAAAAAAGGGATTTACAAAGTTGTAGAGCATCATCGATTTAGTAAGAAAAGACACCTTGTGGACATTAATGCGAAATATAGAACGGTTAAAACGCTCATTTGTTTTTTCGTGATTTCCTACACTGAGACGTGACAAAACGATCCGAGAAAGAAAAAGCAACTAGTTATAACAATATACCTTTATTTGAGATGTTCAAACTTTTCACCGTCAGCTACAGTGCACATTTGGATCCTCGTTTGAATGTCACGTTGCTCACGTTGGAACATAGAGCGTGACACGTTGGCACAAGCGTCCCTAATGCGTCATTTAAGGTCCTGCAATGTTTGTGGAGGGGTCGTATACACCTGCTGCTTCAGTTACCCCCACAGGAAAATTCCAGTGGAGTCAGATCAGGCGAACGTGGAGGCCACTCTTCGAAACCACCATACCCAATTATTTGTTTCCTGAATTCCTTGACGAGGTACTGCTTCACTGGAGATGTCTTATGAGCAGCCACGCCGTCATGTTGAAACCATACATTCCTAAGATTAAACAACGGAAGGTTCTCCACAAAATCGGGTATTATGTTCTGTAGCAATTGTAAATATCGTGCACCCATTAACGTGCCATTGTAAAATATTGGGCCAATCACCTTGTTATTGCAAATTGCACAGCAAACGTTAATAGCATACCGCATTTGATGTCGAACGTCGGTAAAATATCTAGGATTTTCCAGCGCCCAGTAATGGGTGCTTTGCCTATTGTACACGCCATTCGGTGAAAAGTATGCCTCATCCGTCCACACTATATCTGCCAAGAATATTGGCTGGACTTGTATCCGATTCATGACGAAGTTGCACCATGCATAGCGTCGCTCGGCGTCCCCGTCTACTAAAGCCTGTTAAGTCGTTGGTCGGTTTGGATGAGCGCCTAATTCGCTTAGGATTTTCCAAACCTGACTTTTGGAGAGGCCACAGCGTGGACTGATCTCTCTTGTGCTGCATTTCGGATATGCGAGGGCTTATGCGAATACCTCATCCGATTGAACTTGCCGTACTCCCTTAGCTGGTCTGCCAGATCGAGGTCGACTAGTAATGCAGCTTGACAAGTAATGCAGCTTTAGAACAGTTAGGATGGTTTGATGAGAAGGATGCGGGTCGGCTGGGAAACGTAGCCGGTACAACCTTGCTGCTGACCGTTCCTTGCGTCCACATTCACCGTACAGTAAAACCCTCTCACAATACTCAGCTTTGGAATACTGAGCCGTGACCATGAACCTCAACATACTACAACCCTAAGAAGATGTATCTTTTACAACTGTCTCATGTGAACAGTCGTGACATTTCTTACGCATTTGCAAACTGCAAAAGTTTCGAATAAGAAGCGCAAGTTGCGTTGAGTTGATGCGACACTATTTTACACGATCTACGTATTGTCTACTCTGTTTATAAAGACAAGCAGTAGAAGGATGCAACCCTCGGGGTTCGAACCACGGTCCTTTTGAATGCGGATCTCGAGCGATATACCACTGTGCACATTGCAGTGTCGTGTTTTGCCCGAAAGATAATCATTTCTCCTTCCGTTCAATTTTCCTGACGTCACAGTGTAAGAAATCACGAAAAAACAAATGCGCGTTTTAACCATTCTATTCTTCGCATTAATGCCCATAAGGTGTCTTTTCTTACTAAATCGATGATGCTCTACAACTTTGTAAATCCCTTTTTCCCTATCTATTTCCGTTTTCGAGATAGGAATGCTAACTCCGCAGTTTTCCACCAGGTGGCTCGGTAGGCGGTTTCATTCAGTAGCGTATGGCTACCTTACTATACCTAGACACCCCTTTTAGGAATTTAGCAGCAGCCGTTCCGAAGTTAAGAGGGTGTCAAGGGACTTTAGTAGGCATACTGTATGTATATATATATATATATATATATATATATATATATATATATATATATATATATATATTCATTCCTTCATTCCTGGTCCTGTATTCTTGGGATACAAGCTATCCCATCCCGTATGGGAAAGCTTAATAAAATTAAGAAAGTTTTAATTATTTAGGCTTTAAGAAAGCCATCGCATGTTTTGTTTTCTATTTTCGTGTAATAAACATGTTTTAAGACTTTTCACCGGCTGGTGCACGTAAAATCTATCGTGGCTGCAATGTCCTCCAAGTTCTCAAAATTAACTCTGGAGGTGCTAGGTCAAGAGTTCTGGTCTCGTCACTTGACTCAGTTCAAAATTACGGGACTGACCCTTTGGCGAAGTCGGACTCTGACCCGTGTGGTGCCATTCAAAACAGGAGCCTCAAATTCAGCGCCCATAGCCTTCGGGACTTGATCTGATGTTGCTGTTGGTCAAGTGGCATAAGCAACACTTTGGCGAAGTCGGACTCTGACCCGTGTGGTGCCATTCAAAACAGGAGCCTCAAATTCAGCGCCCATAGCCTTCGGGACTTGATCTGATGTTGCTGTTCGTCAAGTGGCATAAGCAACAACACTAAAAACAACAAGACTTTTAATTCTGTACTAATGCATACGGATTTTACGTGTCCCTATACGGCCTAGACATAGAGGTATTTAATGACATTTTCAGATAGTTTATTTGAGCATCTTCTGCACCGAAATCCAATTCGCTACCACTTAGCTACCTCGAGCCCTGCAGTCAGTTGTTGGGGGGGGGGGGGTGTTATCCGAGCAAAGCCACGGTAACCTTGATGACCTAAAAAAATGCTTATAGCAGGAGGTCTCGAACTTTGGCATGCCTACACGTAGTTCGTGACAAATTTCGAGGGGATATGGGGAGTTTTATTTGAACGACTGAGAAATTTTTTCTTAAAAATACGTATGAGAGTGCCACCAAACTGATATTTTATCGTGTCAAGAAGCAATGAAAAAACCGCTTGTTTCCTAAATATACAAAGTGCGAAAAATGAACGTCCACATTTCTGAAGAACAATCGTAAGGTAGTGGTGGGGGTCGGGCGGATTCTCTAGTTGTCAGTAGACACCATCATTTGGTCCGGTGAACATCGCGGTTTCCTTATCGAGACGTTCTTTAAAACCAAATATTCTGTAACCGCGACACAGGTCACATTTAGGATGGTATTCGGGATCTGATGCCACTGATGGAGTTCTTGATCTAAAAACAATCCTGCAAAGGGTTTCAAACGTGAGGGATGACCAACAGAGTGACGGAAAACTTTAGAGAACGGCTTCGGAAGTGCGTCACAAACAGGGGGAGCTGCCTGTGTGATGTTATTTTCAAAACGTAGTGCAAAAAACTAGATTATTACTGCTTTTCAAAAATATAAAGCTTTTTTCTTTAAATTGCTTCCTTCGTTTTTTATTACCATTAAAAATGTGGTATTCCATTCTACCGTACCCTGTACCTTGAGTTTTTAAACTCGATATATGCCATTAGCTAAAAGGTTTCATTGACGGTATCAATGTTTCTTGAAAACATTTATAAAGGCACTTCATTTTTATAATAACTTTAAACGTATTGATTATACGTAACAGTATTTTAAAAATTAAAAAAAATTTGCTTTTCATGGATATCATAAAGCTGTTACCTAATTTATGTTAATATTTTCCTACCTTCCGAGAGCAATTACTTAGAAATGCAATGCAAAAGGGAAATCAACTGTCATTGATCAGCTTATCCATTTTGTAAGAGGGTATCCTAGAAACGTAAAGTTTGCATTGTATTATTGAGACTTGCATATGCCCGGCATACAAAATTCAATAATTCATATTGCATAGGACTAATTTAATCTTCTTTGTAAACATAATTTTGAATATTACAAAAAATTAATTTAAAGTATGAATATCACCTTAATGCCGTGAAAAAAGGAATTATAAAAATGAGAATTTTCACGTTTTCACAATAAAGAAATAAAGGACAAAATAATGAGGTACTCCTAATATTAACAGCTATCAATCCCAATGTTTTACAGTAGCATAAAATGCATGCCATAAAGGCATATACACCCGACTACTTAATCAGTTCGTCCGCAACGACAAACACAGGTACATTAGGCCTGGTTGAGTTTAAGCTATCAGATAATTCCTCGATTATTTGTCACAATCTTTTAAACCATGATTTCTTCAAAAAACGATAAATTTATTTCCAAATCTGTGACTTTTCTGAAACCGGCTAAGGAAGTCTGCGGTCATTCTGCAGATTGTTTTATTAGATTATCAAGAGTATGCAACTGGTTTGGTTTAGGAGCATCTGAAAAAACGGAAAGTGAAACTGTTTCGAGTTTCACTTCCGTCAACAAATTTCTTTTCCCTTTCTTACTGCATGTCTCAGTCATTGATCTCATCATTATGACTGTTGTAGAAGCCAGAACTGATTCTGAATTTTTGAAAAGAATTGTTGCCTATTTATTTGGAAGAATAATTCTACTTTCAGCGTGGTATTCCCTGTTTGTGAAACGAGATTTGCTACAGAATTTGCTTCTAAGTTTGCAGAGAATCACTAAGCATAAAACGCCAAAATATGTGTATATCAAACTCTTTTTTGTGATTCAGATCATTATATTTTCACTATACACAAGTGTCATCGTATATCTGGCTTTAGCATCTGATATTGGACACTGTCGGTTGTTTTACTATCAAACTGTCGCTGAGTGTGATTTTACATTCCTTAATTCCATCTACATTCTTATTAAAGCAATTTTGATGTGCGACATAAGTCCATTGTTCTGTAATATATCTTCGTTTATATTCTGCACAGTATTTTATCGCTGCAGTGCACTACTATTAAATTTCAGGCATAAAATTGACGACATTGTATTAACGGAATCCTACTTTTTCTTACAGCCTGGTTTATGCAGAAGATACTCCGCTATCTGTGGAATCATTGATAGGGTTCAAAGTGTTTTTTCGCTTTCATTATTCTTAATTTTCCTGGTAAATTTCATTGAAGCATTCGTACAGTTGGCTACATTATTAAGAGGCTGGAATATGTCCATGCTAGATAATTTTGAAGCCACCTGTGCTTCAATTACCTCCTGCATTTTTTCCATTGTAATTCCAGCATGTGCTGCTCGGGTGTCAATCGAAATGAAAAAAAATCAGGTCACATTCTCGCGCCTCTACGAAAAACTGATCTTTCACCCTGGCATTGATTCTAACCGCCTGAAAGTTGTAGAGACACTGAAACAGACCGAGCCGATTGTAATATCTGCTTGCGACATGATAAAATTTTCCAGTAGCATAGTGCCTGCAGTCGTAGGGACTCTCCTTACATACGGACTGCTTATTTTAAATATTGATAAATAACAGATAAATACATTACATTAAGGCGACAATGGACCTTCAGATTGACAAAAATATGTCCCCAAAACGATTTTTTTTCTTTCAGAAAATTATTCTGCAACTCCTCAGCTAAATTAAAAAAAAGTATGTTGATCCGATCAATATTAACGGAGTTATAAGTATTCTTTCAAACGTAAAGAATGGAAATGTTAGTCAAATTAAAACTTTAAATGCCATTTTCTCAAAACAAGTTTTCATGTCGTTTCGGTAAGTTCAAAATGTACCATGCGTCATAATTTTTCTTGAATTTTCATAAAATTTTATAAAATGATTATTTATATATGTTAGAATAAAACTTAGCAATCAATTCAATATAATATTTTAAAAGAACTTAAAATTTGTACAAAAAAAATTTTTTTGATAAAATTTTGCATAAAATGACCTATTTTTATCGATTTCTTTTCTAGTTTTTATAAATATGACTGTAAATCAAATATTGCTAATAACTTTTATTATAACTATATAAAGCTAGCTTAAGAGAAAAAATTAGATATCTGAAACAAAAATTAATACGCATGGAGCAGAAGTGAAATAAACATTTTTTATTTACCAGAGAGAATATAGAAAGAAGCTACAACCGATGCATCAATTCATACCATTTTCTTTTTTCCTATATCCAAGCAAAAGAATAACATCATATATATAAATATAGCACGTTCTCTCTTTTCTTCACTTCGCTTCAGCGTGCAGTATAAATACAAGTTTCTTACGCGTGCTTCATTAATTTATAAACCCGCTGGTGCTGACGTCAAAGCTATTATCTTTTTCTAACATACATACAAGACTTAGCAATAAAATTAAATACCATATACTTCGAAAGTAGCACAATTTAAACACATTACACAATAAACACAGCACACACTTAGCCAAATAAAAGTAATACAATGAATGAATAGTATTGTAAACCTGTATCGTCGTTTCTTTTGTGAGCCCCAATTAAGAATGTCGGACGTGAGTCTGACATTATGCCCCTTCCTTTTGGGAGTGAAAAAAGTGTTTTCCAGACGTTTTCACGCTTGGATAACAGTTCCTGTTGATCCGAGAATAGTAAAGCACACCACTGTACTTTAAACTTGTGCCGAGGGACGCCTTGTAGCCACAACAATAATATACATTTTTACAAGTAAATGATCCCATGTTTTCATCTGAGTATGAGATAGCAAAATTCATTTACATGTATCACAAATTACTTTTAAACAATTATCCTTAACACAAAATTATATTATATTTCTTTTTTATTTCTTTACTTTAACTGACACAACTCAAACCAAAGCTATGACTTCTTCACTTAAAATAGAACACAAACCAAAGTGTTCACGCAACAAAACAACCAAAAAAAACATATCTTATACACCTTAATTCTTAATACCATTATATTTACAAATTTAATCTATTTTTCTTATGATTCTTAAATATTAGTTATCAGTACATTAACAAAATACACATTTAATTAAACTTTCCCTGAATTCTTTGAGAGCTACTTAAATCATTCCTACAACATTTACAAAATACACAATTACTTGAGTTTCCCGGAATTCTTAGGGAAATACTTAAATTTTGATCCCCTCTGCTATTTTACGGGACCCTAAATAAATACGAATGGGTTTTTGGTTTTATTATTTCGCCATCTCTCATTGACTCATTTGTGAAGTTATGACCTCATTTGTGAATTTATGTCGGTTCAGATCTACTCTTTTCTGAGTTGTTAGTTTCCTCTAACTTTTTATTCCCTAAAATATCAATTAGATCTTTCCTTTCTTTTTCCGTTGAAAATCCCATTTCTCGCACCTCATCTAAATTCTCATTGAGACTTAATTCCCCATCCAAAATTTTATCCATTTCTCGCACCTCATCTAAATTCTCATTGAGATTTAATTCCTTATCCAAAATTTTATCCGGAGATTTGTCGTTTTTAGTATCTTTTCCCCTTGATTCTTTATTTCCACTCAATTTATCTCCCTGGGGGCCCATCACTTCCAGCAGTACCTCTGTATTGTTGTTGGAGCTCAATTACTATTTCCCCCTTTCCCGAAATTTCACCAGTCTTAGTTTTGATTTCTCTGGGACTTAATCTACTATCTCCTCCCTTATCGTACTTCTCAACCTTCGTCTCACTTCCTATTTCAAACATATTAGGAGGAATAATCATCTCCTTCTCTGTGTCCCTTGCGATTTCAAACCTATTCAGGAGAATAGCCATCTCCTCCTCTGTATCCTTTACAATTTCGAACATATTAGGAGGAATAACCATCTCCTCATCAAATATCTGATCTAAACTCTTACTCAAATGTCTTTGAGTACATGCTACCCTTTCGAGGACTCCCTTTCCTTGAGTAATTGCATACCTCACTTCCCTTTCCTGTTGGGTTTCAATTTTATTCTCAGGTTGAATAATTTCACCTCTATTAAATTCCTTCTGAAATTTATTTCCCATCTGATCTCCTCTATTTCTGAAATTTTTAACTCTTTTGGATCACTGACATTTCAAATGGTCTTTACTACAGAGGCTGTTCCCACATTTTTTAGACGATTTTGGTAAGCGGTAATAAAAAATCGCTTGCTGCAAAAGAAACAATTGCAATTGTACTATGTTTTTAAAGGTCAAAATTATCATCTGCGGCTTGAAAGTTTTGTTTTTATTCAAAATGGCGTTTTTAACAAAGCAGTGGTTCGAAGGCTACATTTATGCTCTTTCCGAAGAGAAATATGCATACTCCGTTATCCAAAAACGATCTGAGAGTCATGGTTTTGTGATATCTAAAGTGTCGATAGGTAATATCGTCAACAAGAAAGGAAAAAAGTGTCAAATTGGAGCCTCAAGTGGGACAAAAATTCCAAACAAGTATCCAAGGAAAAAACGGACATCTTCGACTATTGCAAAGGTACGTTGTTTAATGTTAAAAGAAAATCCCCCTAGTCAAAGGACAGTTGCAAAATCATTAAAATGCTCGGTGTCCACTGTAAACAAAATGATAAACGTTGATTTAAATCTTAAGAAAACGAAAAAACGCAATGTGCATCGTCTTCTTCCAAATCATATCGCTGAACGCAGGACACGCTGCAGAATTCTATATGAGAAACACTTATCCAAAGAAAAATGGAAAACAATTATCACAATAGATGAATCATGGGTGTATTTAAATGATTGCAACAAAAAAAGAGCCATTTATTATCATAAAAGGGGAGAAAAAAATTTAAGTACATTGTTCAAAGAATCGAAAGAAAGTTTTACTAAGGGATTCATGATTTTTGCTGGTTTTTCTTATAATGTCAAGTTAAAAATAAATTAATGAGTGGAAAAAAATGTCAAGATTAACTCCAAATACTATCAGGAACATATTTTATCGCTAATTTTTCTGAATGAAATACCATCGCTTTACCCACAGTGCCATCAATCTGTGAGACTCCTTCAGGATAAAGCTAGCAGTCACACATCAAAATCCACTGTAAATTTCCTAAAAGAAATGGAACAAAAAACTGGTATCAAGGGCATACCCTTCACTGATATCTCTACTAAATCTCCCGATGTATCACCTATGCATTTTTGTGATTTCGGACTTTTAAAATCTGCATTATCCAAACGTCGTCCCAAAACCCTTACAGGACTCTGGAAAGCTGTTCAGGAGGAATGTGATAGAATACCTCTTCTGACACTTCAAAAGGCATTATTATCCTTCAAATAGCGGTGTCGAAAGATAGTTCAGAATAAGGGATGTCAAATAGAACATTTAAAACACAAGAATTTTATGTAATTTAGTTTTGAGAATACAATATACATCGTCTAAAAAATGTGTGAACAGCCTCTGTATTACAGACAAAACATCTTTTATCCTCCTTTTTCAGGTCAATTTTTGCAAATCTCTTATCTGTTTTAACTAGTGGTTCAAGAATAACCCTTTTTCATCTCTCAAAAATCCTTCGAAATTATTATTAACCCTTCCAATACTTTCTCTGACCCTTAAACTTGAAAGTCTTTTAGCTGCCCTCATCCTCAATTCTTCAACTTCTAATTCTTTCAATTTTAACTTTATTTCTCTTTGTTTATCTCTTTCCTGTCTATCTCTCTCCTCTTTTTCTATTTCTCTTTGTTTCTCTCTTTTCTGTCTATCTCTTTCCCCTTTTTCTATTTCTCTTTGTCTCTCTCTTTCCTGTCTATCCCTCTCCTCTTTTTCATTTTTTTCTCGTTCTAATCTCTCATTAATTATAGAGAAATGCCACTATTCCGTAAAACCTTCCTCATATCGTTCACTACCTAGAATTATTTGTTTTAGGTCATACATTGTGCTATTCGGAGGGACTACTTAATTTAGCTCTGTAGCCAACGCAATTAAATAGGCCTTACGTCCCTTCCCCAGGAATGCGATTTTTAGATTCTTTATCATTTAATCACAAATGCAGCAAACAAGTACAAATTCACTTTTACCACTATAACAAAATATAACCAACTATACTTATCTTGAGCTATTTACCTCAACAATTATGATAATTCTACGAGCATTTAACTACTACAATTATAAATCACTTCCACAAATAAAATAGTACAAGCACTTATACACTTTTCCCGTTATACAAAATAAAACACTTTCACTTTTAAAATACTAATCCAATTACCAATAATTCAATAACTCAAAAAATTACTTCCATCATTATAATAATAATTCAATACTTCAATACTTGGGAAAAAAATAACTCAATTCCTTCAACTAATTAATACCGCTATCTCATACAAAGGGAGAAAAAAATGGAATCACTTACCCCTTTTCCTCCTCGATGAATAGCCGTCGCTTAAATCTTTCTCCGTTCGTTTCCTTGAAGCACTTTTGAAGACAGTTTTGACAAGAACACCGCTCCGATCTCTCAATTCTTTATCGTTGATGTCGTACACACCACTCCGATCTCTCGATTCTTTATCGTTGATGTCGTACACACCACTCCGATCTCTTGAACTGTTTATCGTTGATGCCGTACACACCACTCCGATCTCTCAATTCTTTATCGTTGATGTCGTACACACCACTCCGATCTCTTGAATTACTTATCGTTGATGTCGTACACACCACTCATATCTCTTGAATTCAACCTCTCTCGTGATCGCCTTTACTTCATTGGGAATTGAACTTTCATCATCTTTTCTGATGCCTTTCGTATCGTTGGGGTCCTCCCACGTTCTTTAGCTCGACTGCGCCAATGTAAACCAGATAATCTGAAGGTCCTTATCCCAGGTTCCTTCACTATAAAAAGCTATTCGAAATCGGCTTAGATACCACAATTGGCACGCTCATGAATCTCGTAAAAAGCGTCAAATAAGTGGGCGATTCTTCACCTATCTGCCTTGGACTCGACTGTCTACGGACGCCGTTAGATTTCGGTCGAGTAGTTATCTCTCTTCAAACGAAAAAACTTCAAGCATCTCGAAAGCACGGGAGACGTGATTGTCTTGGGATCACCAGTATAGCGCTGAAGAATTTGGAGTCAGAAGTGAAATAAACATTTTTTATTTACCAGAGAGAATATAGAAAGAAGCTAAAACCGATGCATCAATTCATACTGACCCGTTCTTGCCTGCAGGTGGCGGGACCTTCTACGTCCGTGTTTTGTTTATTGCCTTGGCCTTGGAGGTTTGGCATGTAGGAAAGAACTAGATCCATGGTCATGTGTTTTTTTTGTACTCTATTCTCTCTTTTAGGCTGGAAGTAGTCGCTTAAAAGTGCTATTCTAAAGAAAGCTTTTATAGCTGATGGTTGTAATATTTAGACAGTGGTGTAATTCGCCTCTGAAAGTGCTAGTTTCTTCATGTAAATCTTAAGAATAAATGTTTTGTGATGTACAAAGACCATGATTTTGCCTGAATCCACACTGACTACAAAGCAACGCACGCGTAATCGAAAAGACCCGTCAGGTAAACTAAGATTTTAATTATAATTTCTAGTTTGGAATTTTGAGACGGGACACATACCATTTTCTTTTCTCCTATATCTAAGCAAAAGAATAACATCATATATATAAATATAGCACGCTCGCTCTTTTCTTCACTTCGCTTCAGCGTGCAGTATAAATACAATTTTTTTTTACACGTGCTTCATTAATTTATAAACCCGCTGGTGCTGACGTCAAAACTATTATATTTTTCTAACATACATACAAGATTTAGCAATAAAATTAAATACTATATACTTCGAAAGTAGCACAATTTAAACACATTACACAATAAACACAGCAAACGCTTAGCCAAATAAAAGTAATACAATGAATGAATAGTATTGTAAACATGTATCGTCGTTTCTTTTGTGAGCCCCAATTAAGAATGTCGGACGTGAGTCTGACAAACTATATAAAGCTATCTTAAGAGAGAAAATTAGATATCTGGGACAAAAATTAATACGCATGGAGCATTTTTAAATAGAGTAATTAACAAACTGATTTTAATTAATTACATTCTGATTTTTTTTATTTAGAATTTTCATCTCTAAACAACACTGTATAAGTATACAAAATGTCATAGCAATTGGTTAATAAATAAAATAAAAAAGTTTTTCATGGTCCATTGATTGCCTTTAGATTGTGATTCGAGGGCGCTATGGACCGGTCAGCAAAGGTGTCGAGCCAGTAATCTGTAAGTTGCTGGTTCGATACCCGACCTGATCAAACCGCCGACGTGTATACAAATGGCAGCTGGTGCACGGAAAAAAATCTGTCGTAGCTGCAATGTCCTCCAAGTTCCCCCAAAATTACCTTTAGAAGTGCGGGGTTCAATTGTGCCGGTCTCGTCATTTGACTTGGTTCAAAATTACGGGACCAGTAAGGGTGTGGTGCACACGGGGAAACGCATGCGGGGAAGTGGTCACAGACTTCTGACTTCTCCCGTGAAAAGAGTAACGTTCTGCTCCCGGCCATTGTAAAAAAAAAAAATCAGGTATTCTTCTGCAACGAAACTACCGCGGGTTATTAACGTAAGATACTTATGTTTGCTTACTTTTTTTCGCATTTTGGTACTTTTCTGTTTAACTATTTACTGCTACTGGGTTTGCGCGATGCCAAAATTATAACTCGCGACGCAGTACAATTTTTTTTCTCTCCGAAGGACCGTTATTGAGGAACGTAATCCTACTTTAAAAAGAAGGAAAATAAGATTGAGATTCAGTGCTGATCATAATTATTATAATCATGATCATGTAATGAGTTACATACAATAACTTTTAAATTGGGGATATAAATAAAAACAAGTAATGCGAGATTACCCTGAGTTCCTTTTATTATGATATTCCAGAAACGAATACGAAAGTTGCATATATAAAATGACTCCGCGAATGTCCTCTTTCTCTGGCCTCAAAAACTTTTGGAAGAATGTGATGGAAGTCATTGAAAACAACATGTCCCCCATACCCACGATAGGTCAGGAGGTAGACAATCAAGGTCGAATACTACAGACCTGAAGTCAACACTCATTTCTAGTAAACGGAAGTTATTAACGTTTACAGATTTTACTCTTTTTACTTTTATAAATACTCGATCATGCAAAAATTTATTATTACACAGGGCTACAAAAAAATTTTTTTTTTCTTGGTGCCTAGGATTTTAAAACTGATTTTAGCTATATTTAGGGCGCTGAATCTAAATATGAAATCGGTTTTTCTCTCTCATATCTACTTTTTTAGATACAGTAAAACCTTGTTTATCCGGACTAACTGGGACCATAGGCAATCCGGACATTCGAAGATCCGGATAATCCGGGTAATAAGGGTAGTAAGCAATACAAAATCCTTAACTCAGAAGACTTACTTTGTTTTGTAACAAAATTACATAGTATTGTTTAAAAGACATTAAAAAATATAAAAATAACTTTTCCTATCGTTTCTTAGCAAAGAATTGGTAAGTCTAATTGAAGTTCAGTGGATGCCGGTAGATATTGTTCATTAAATTATACGTGAAATTGAGGTAGCAGGCATAAGTTAAAAAAAAAACAAAGTTTATTTAATCACTAAACTTCATAAAAATAACTTGAAAAAACATAATATTACAACGAAGTAAAAAAAAAATGAAAAAGAACAAACGCAACCAGCGTGCGAAGCCGCCGTCAAGTAACTTACATTCGAATAAAAATTCGTCAACTGCCCAGATCTAAGATTTGCATACCCATGTCGCCAACTGTCCAACATCATCTTTAAACAAACGATTTATACCGCTGCCGTAATGACGTCATACCAAATTACGATCGCGGTCTGTACTACGTCACCACAACGGCAATATTATGAGGCGAGGACGCTGAACAGAGACAAAGTATAAATATATATATTATTATTTTAGTATATGCAAACGATATATGCAAACGACAGATCACGGCGTAGTCAACAAGCTTTCCGGCGTCGAGAAAAATATGACACTCTTTCCTAACACAAATAAAGCTTTCTTAAACTCAACAAAAAGTATTTTATTACCGTAATGTATTGTACAATCTATGCAGGAACTGTACACTGAATCAAACTAAAAGCGAAAATTTGGCGTACTTGTAGTTACGTTTTTGTTATCATAGTGAAAAACTATTATCTAATGTGAACATTAAATAAAATAATGTCTACAAATCTGATCTGGATGAACGAGAGACAGATAAATGAGGTTTTACTGTACATCCACTTATCTATCAACGTTTTTTTTCCTAATCAATACATTCAAGAATGGGTGATTTGTCCTCCTGGGAAATATGGGTCTTCCTGAATATTTTCCAGATGATTGGCGCCTATTTATTCACAGCTCAAAGCGAAGTTTAAAATGTGTCCTTCTACACAATGGGAACAAACTTGGTTCAATACCAATTTCTCATTAAACGAAAATGAAAGAAGAATATGACACCATAGATTTGGTCTTGGAGAAGATAAAGTATCATTAACATCAATGATGATTTGTGTGGACTTAAAAATGCTAAACTTTCTCCTTGGACAGCAAAGTGGCTACATCAAATATTCTTGCATCGTGGGACTCTGGAATAGCAGAGACAAAACACACCACTGGGTTAGAAAAGAGTGGTCTAAGAGAGAAAACAATGACCTTGGGGAAAAGAATGTCATTAACGACCCCTTAGTTGGACGAGAGAAAATCATCTTTTCTCTACTGCATATCAAGCTGGGCCTAATGAAGCAATTTGTAAAGGCTCTTAATATGAACAGATCATGCTTTGCATATATAGGGGCAAAAATGCCTAAGTTGAGTACGGAAAAAATTAAAGCAGGAATATTTGATCGCCCACAAATAAGATAACTCATTCAGGATCGTGCCTTCGTAAATTTCATGAATGAGGCTGAGCGAAAAACCAGGATTCCCTTTGTTGCCGTTGTCGGAAATTTTCTGGGCAAATGCAAAGCTGAAAATTATGTTAAACTGGTAAACGAGATGCTAAACAGTTTCAGATCCCTTGGATGTAACATGAGCATTAAGGTGAACTATTTACACAGCCACTTAGACAATTTTTCTGAAAATTTAGGACACACCAGTGAGGAACAAGGTGAACGATTTCACCAGGATATTAAAACTATGGAGGACCACTACCAAGGGTGATGGGATACGCACATGATGGCAGATTACTGCTGGAGTTTAAAAAGGGACTGTTCCAAAATACATTCAAGAATGTCACGGAAAAGAAGTTTTTGAAGTGTTTAGTGACTAGTTGGTTTCATCGATGACTTTTTTCCCATTCTTGCTCTTTATAATTAGATAAATACTAATGCAATATTCTCAATGATCTTTATGTTCCTTTAACATTAAAAAAATATATAATAATTATAAAAAATTCCGTGTTTAGTTTTTTAATTTGATCCATGGATTTAACTTAAATTAGTGTTACGTATACTTCACTACAATGTTATATCGTAGAAATTTGAGCTCTTAGGCAAAAACTAATGCCGTATTTAAATTCAGGGCATCAAATTCATATGAAATCAGCTCCAAATACCCCGGCACCAAAACCACTCTTGACCTGTGTTATATATGCAGATTTCTGGATATTTGGGTTTTTGAAATTGTTAGTTTTTTCGTTGTACAAAGGAGATGCAATCGTTTTCATTAATTTTGTTTTCATTTAAAATAATAAGTGTGGTCAGTTATATCAATAAATAAAGCAGACATAAAACAAATGGGCTATCAGAAAGCGATGACAGCACGAATGAATAATTAAAATTTCACTACTGAAGTAGTGTTTTCAATAACAGATTTTTTTATTGCATCTATTGTACACAATCGATTTTTATCAGAGTTTCGGAAAGTTTAGTTTTTGATTTATGCAAGGCATTTCATACATGTCCTATTTTTTTTACGAATTTTGTTTTCATTTGGGATATAAGTAAGCACTGGTATAATTTTTATCGGTTTCAGAAACATGAAAATGGAAGAATATGTTTTAATGCTTCCTCTTCTACTGGTAAAAGTCTATTTTATTGATTTTCCCACAAGTTATGTTGATATGCGTGCGACAGTTTTTAATTTTGTTTAGAAAGTAAAATTTTGTTTACAGATGCTCGGATACCTCGCAAAATGAGTAAATTACTCACGGATAATCGTAAGATAAATGTAGAAAAAATTTTCCAAGTATCTTCAAGACTGTCTAAAAATGGGTTTCAACAAAAATTTGTACTTTTTAGAAATAATTCACTAAAAGAATTGCAATTTGTGGAATTAAAATTTAGGAGAAAATATCGTCTATGTCGCGTGTAGAACATGATTGATTTTAATAATAATGTGTGTATGGCTTTATGTGTATTTTGAAATTGATAATTTTCGTTTGATTTGATTACATATTATTATAAATTTCATGTATACGACTCATATATAATCTCCCTATGAATATCAAATTAATCTTGAAAAATCATCGGAATCTGTAGACGAAAAGATGTTGCTGTATTTGGAAAGATAAATTCTTTCAATAAATTATGCCTTTTAACTTGACATATGCACATTTTCTTAACAAAAATCTATTTGTCTGATTTCTTCAGTCGCCTTAACTTACTCATGCAAATTTGTAAAACACTGTAAATAATACAAAGAAGTGAAGAAAAGGAATTAGAATCTAATGTTTTGTATTTGGTAGCTTTCAATATTTTTCTAAAAATGATAGAAAAGTTTTTACTATTATTTTTCATCTAACATATAAATATTGTACTACGTTTTGTATCCTAGTACGCACTATGCGATGTTTAATTTTAAATGATATCATATATTCGTTATAAGAATTTCTTGATCTAATGTCCCTCGTGCAAAAGTCTTTAGAACAGGGGTTCCCAAACTTTTCCCTACGTCGATCCCTTTTAAAAGAATGATTATCTTCGTGGACCCCCTCACATTTCTCTCCATAATTTTCAGCATACAACATAATTGTAATACTAATAATTGCACACAAAAACTTAAAGATAACAGTTTGACTAAGAATACAATTTTTTTAATGTTTGGCTGAAATTGCTTATCATTGTATAGTCACAATAACTGACATGACGAATATAAATATATATTTTACTAAACAATTTTATTAACTTATATGTAATTATAATATAATTTCATTCGAAATATATACAAAAGCGTCATGACAATCGACTTTAGATGGGCGGATCAGTCCGCCCTATGCAAATCTGTATTTATACATATTAAAATGGATATTATTATCCAAAAATTACATTCTTAAAAAATTAAATTTTAAAACAGAAAAATTTATCATCCACCCTCAATAGACCTGTGAAATACTATAGACCCTTTTTAAACGCACATCGACCCCCAAGGGATCCACTTGGACCCCGTTGGGAATCCCTGCTTTAGAAGTTCGATGCAACTCGAGTCTTCTCTATACGGACAGCTGCGCACTCTTGAACGAAAAAAGTGTGACTCAAACAATCTCCGTGAAAAAAAAGCCGATTATTTCTTCGACAGGAAAACTTGTTGAAGAGACATCCAATTAGACACCGCATTTGTCTTTGTCTGTGTCCCGACTCCCTTTACAAAATTAATCAGGCTTAATGCAAATTTGTTTTACAAAAAATTTATATTTTAGTGCTGCCATCTTTCTGTGTATATAGAAACTAAACTTTCCAAATAAAAATTTCTCTGTAATAGATAATTTATTCAGAAAAAAAAATCTTAAATATGAGCCCACGAGACTCGGTATTCATTATTTTTATTATCATCTAATCTTTTATAGTATCATTTTAATTAAAGAGATCGTAAACGGGATTTTGATTTCGCAGAATTTAATTGCGTGAAAATTCGTTTTCATCGCTGCATCAAATTTAGAGAGCAAACCCAAAAATTTTCCTATCAATCTATTCTTTTGGGTTTTTTCCCTTTTACTAATCAGGCGTATTAATATTTATGTATCCTTATTTGAATGACGTCGACTCTGAATTCGAACCATCCATATACGTTATTCTCTGACGCTGTCGTGTTTGTTTAATAAATATTACGCATGCTCTTGAAAAACTGGATGTCGCTTTGATGTGAGAATACGAAAAGCAATTCATTTACATTATCTTTTGGGATCTTAAATAGCAGCAGAAGCTACGTTTAGTTTGAAACTCGTGTTCTTCCGATGCGAAGCCTTTCTTACACTTGTTAGCAATTCACACTGATGCAGATAAAATGGAAATCAGTAGAAGAAGGTGAACGGAAATTAGATGTCCTTACAAAGCCTTGATATCTCAACAGTGAAACATTCATTGCAGGAAGCGAAGACCTGAGTTCAGAATCTTATAACAATAAAAATATAAAAACTCTCACCTAAATAAAATTTCTTTGTTCCTTAGGGGTAACTGCAATGGCAATGTCAAAATGGACACCACAGGCGGATGAAAAACCAAACCAACTTTCACAATTTGTGTATAGTGCTTAGCAAGTAACCACGATTTTCATTTACCATCAAATAATAGTGGTAGATTGCTAGCAAACTGAGTTGCTAGAAATCGCTTTAGTGCTGCCATCTTTCTGTATATATAGAAACTAAACTTTCCAAATAGTTGCTAGCAACTGCGCTTTGAATGAGTCTTTTAAATTACACCACTGCCCTACAGTTTAGTGGAAAATAAATATTAAAAATTTTTTTTCAAGTAATACGCTAAAAATTTATTTTAATCGAATAAAACCGTAGTGACGACCTATACGAATACAAATCAAAAACCAAAAAACCAAAAAGAACCTAAAATAATGAGGCAATCGACCGGCCTCTTTATCCGGAAATCATTGATAAATGACATGTCTAAAGCTTAAGCTTTCTTTTAGAAGACTTATCTATCTATCTATATATATATATATATATATATATATATATATATATATATATATATATATATATATATATTATAAAATATTTCCGTAACTGACTGACTGACAGACAGACAGATAACGCACAGACCAAAACGCTGGAGCTAAAGGATTGAAATTTTGCCTGGTGATTCTACTTGTAGTGTAGGGGTGCACTAGGGAAGATTTTTGAAAAATCCTTCTTATATTTTTTAATTAAATTTTTAAGCTGATTTTCTAGCATTCTTTAAAGTTTGCATTTAAAAAAATAATCTGAGAGTTATAAAATTTATATCGCGAGAAAGATCATAAAAATTCCTTTAAAATGAAATCTTTTTTCTAATCTTTACCTCAATTTTCTGATTTTTGGTGAATTTTTAAAGATTCATTTTTTAATTTATTAAATGCTGATCACGTGGTTTCTTTTCTTTTTGTGATACTTTAAACTAATTTTGCGTCACGTGCATAGCAACGAAATAGACCAAAAAATATATTTGTTTTTCTTTCTAATGCGGCAGACGATTGGACATTATCCAAAGAAATATTAAAATACAGTAAAAGATATGTTCCTCAAACTGTACTATATTAACTGCACTATATTCTTCAATATGTACTATTAGATTTAATTTCAATATTTTCTTCTACATTATTTTGTCTATAAAAATATCCTTAACAATTTTTTTATAAAAATATTTTATAGGTTTTTTTTTGTCATAAATTGCATACATTGACAATTGTATTTAATATGAATTTACTCCGTAGCGAAGCACGGGTATTCAGCTAGTAGAGTATAAACCTGAAGTATAAATCCTAGTCTATCGTATTTATATATTTAACACTAGAACGGCGGTAGCGGTCATTTTGACCGCAAACGATTTTCAAACGCTCATATCTCCTGTTTTTATTCTCTGATTTTTTGTTTGTTCATTGACTTTTCCTAAATATTCATAAAGAATATGTCGGAAAAAATTATTCTTTTCTGCGCATTATTATCGCCTCTGTAAAGGGGTATAGAAAGGCTGACTGCGGTCATTTTGACCGCTGAATCAACATAGCTGTCTATGTTGTGTTTTCTAATTCTATTTTTTTATATCCGTGTATTATTCGTCACGGAAATTTAAATATGACTTTATGGGAATGGATATGAATGAGTGGGGGTATTAGAAACACCTTCTAGTCACGTGGAATTTGCCGTAGATTTGAATTGACGGGAATGGACAAATGACCAAAATGAGCGAAATGAAGAAGTAGCAAGAGGTGGAACAATGTGGTCTACAGTCCTTTCTGATACTCTTTCTTTAGGAAGACGGCAGCACCACAATGTGTTGAGAGAAGTGCCAGGACCCAGCACATTTGCCATTAGGCATGTAACTCTTGGGAATTTTACTAGAGCATGGAGACTGCATCTCATACAACAGTGCACGGAAGCAGAAGCTTACAGGATCTGCCTTGGAGTGTATCTTTAGATGATTTAGACGCTTTTATTTCCTTACTGTATGCCCGTAGAGCTTTTATTTCTAAAGGTATTTCAATTGACAATTTGTGGTCCACGACTTGGAGCCTAAGCGTTTTTCATGAAACAATGGATCGTGATAGATTCAAAGAAATCCAGAGATATTTGCGCTTTGATCTGTAGTCAAAAAGATCCGAAAGACTTCGAACAGATCAATTTGTTATAGTATCAGAGATTTGGAACACATTTATTGAAAATTGCTTACTGTGTTACAAAGCAGGTGCAAATATAACGGTAGATGAGCAACTATTCCCAAGTAAGGTATGCTATCCATTTACACAGTATGTGCCACAAAAACCGGATAAATTCGGGATAAAATTTTGGCTGGCAGTTGACGTTCGTTCAAAGTACTTGTTGAATGGCTCTCCATATTTGGGAGAAAATGAAAGTAGACCCAATGAAGATACCTTTGCAGAACATGCGGTATGCCGTTTGGCAGAACCATTTCAAAATACTGGAAGGAACATTACAACTGACAATTTTTTTACAGCATTAAAATTATATGATTTTATAAAAACATATAGTATTCTCATGAACAAAAAATAAACATTTTAAAATAAAGCATGAGCCGAGAGGAAAATTTATTATTTAGGAGAAAATGAAAGTAGACCCAATGAACATACCTTTGCAGAACATGCGGTATGCCGTTTGGCAGAACCATTTCAAAATACTGGAAGGAACATTACAACTGACAATTTTTTTACAGCATTAAAATTAGCCAAAACTTTAAGAAGTAAAGGACTTAGCCTCCTAGGCGCTGTGAAACATACAAAGAAAGAAGTACCCGAATCATTCAAGCTCAAAAAGGGAGAACTGTATTCAAGCAAAATTCTCAATACCATAATATCAGTCTGACGGCATATCAAGGAAAGAAAAGGAAAAAATGTCCTACTGTTAAGCACTCAATATCCTACGCTCGAAATGGAAGGCAATGAAATGAAGACCCCTGAGGTTGTTACATTTTACATACTGTGTAGATGTGATTGGTCAGATGGCAAGAAAATATTCAACTAAATCCTCTTCACGACGGTGGCCAGAACAAGTTTTTTTAATATTCTCGACTTAGCTGCGATTAATTCTTGGATCATTTACAAGGAAACTACTGGTATAAACGTCAAGTGTCGTGATTATATTTTGCAATTGGATGATGAGCTCCGTAAAAGTTATGTTTCCTATTAGACGCTCCGCTTTCCAATTTTATTCCAAGTACAGATGTAGCATCCACTATCTCAAAAATGAAACGCAAACAATCTTAAATCAATCGATTCCGCAATAAAACTACGAACATTTGATCTGATTGCAAAAAGTCAGTTTGCGGCTCATGTACAAGCAACGTCATAAAATTGAGTCTTTGCAGAGACTATAAAAAATAATGTAAGGGTAATTTCATAATATTTATACTTTTAAATGAATACATTTTTTTAAGTCATTATCAAATGTGATAAACATATAAACATTTTGTGCGATACAAAGTAATTAACTTTGTATAGTGTGCTTTATTCTGTACCTATTGCATTTTATTACTAATCAATTTTATAAAAACATATAGTATTCTCATGGACAAAAAATAAACATTATAAAATAAAGCATGAGCCAAGAGGAAAATTTATGCGATGTAAACGTAAAATTTAAAAGCTAATTATATTTAAAAACTTGTTTCAGAAGACAAACCATGAAAAAAGTGTATTTTTTAATCATTTCAAGGGAGCGGTCAAAATGACCGCTCCTCGCCGTTTTAGGTATACAGAAAAATCCGCCGTTCTAGTGTTAAAAGTGTCTTACCCCGGACTGATAATATTTATGAGAATGAATAAGAAACTGAAAAGTAATACAGCTAAAAGAGTTTAAAACATATTTTATTGATCCAATAATTTCATCACTTCAAAAGGACAGAAAGAAAGAAAAAATCATTTTAAGTTACAAAATCTTAAAAAATATTGAATGCGAAAAAATGGCCATGTCAATACTTTTGAAAAAATATTCTTCATTCATTAATAAACAACTTTTTTCATTGTAGTAACCAACTTTTTTCACAGTAGCACAATTTCTTTTGAGCTTCATACAGCAGTTAAATTTACTTAAGTAAGGATGTAAATTATAGATTATATTTTACAAAATATCAATCAATTATATTATATTTTGCCTTTTTCAGTAATAAACATTGAATTTTTATATTTAGTGATGATGCAAAAACTATGAAAAATCTGATTATTTATTCAGAGCAGCCTTTTTCATAGATGTTTTTCTTATTTTTTGTTTTTTCGTAAAGTTGTGATTAAGATAGCAAAACTTTCCTTTAAAATTTAATTCAAAATTTATGCATGCATCTTCAGTGCTTCAGTCTTATTTGTCTTTATTTTTACGTTACACCGCGAGGAAAAATTAGTTTCGTTTATAAAGTTCAGCTGTGCTCGTAGAAACGTCAATCAGAGCTTCTCAAAATGTACAACAATCTTCAGGCTGGGTTCGTCTTTCCTTACTTCTCAAAAAATCTACCACTGATATATGAAATATTTGTTAAAAGCTGCATAATTAATTCTTTCATGGAACAAAGAAATTCGGCTGGGGAAGAGAAAACGTTTTTCTAAAGTTCCTTGGCTTTGCATCAATTTTGTCAGAAATTCCATTTACAGCAGATCTATTATGTAGAAAACAATGTCTTTAAAGTTCTTTTCGAATCATAAACATCGGGAGGATAATGCAGATAATAGTAAAAGTATTTTTATGTTAAAAGTTCTACATCGTTTTTGAATTTTTATGAAAATACACTGCTCAAAACAATTAGGGGAGCACATGGTTTTAACGAAATTACGCAAATACTTACACCGATAAGTAACATAAAATATATCATCCATAATTTAAAGCCTAGCAGGAAACAGAAGAAGAAAACTTCATATGCAAATCAAAGTTCATGACGTCAAAACCAGAAAAAGAACATAATGGCAGAAATCGGGATGTTGCAGAAACGTCTGTTTCACTGCCTTAACTGTGAAATTCGATTGCTCAGTTATTCTTTTTGAGAAAAGGTGACTTGAAAATGTCTCAACAACGTGATTTACCGGAATCCATGGCATGGCGTATTATAGGCAGACTTGAATCCGGGCAAATACAACGTAGTGTCGCGGACGCTTTTGGAGTCTCCAGAAGTGTCGTTGCAAGGCTGTGGAATCGATTCGAAGAAACAGGGAATGTTTGACGTCGACCAGGGCAAGGTCGGCCACGCGCCACTACAGCAACTGATGACAGGTATATACTGTTAACAGCTCGTCGAAACAGAACAGACAGTGCTACTCAGCTGCAAAGACAGTTGCTCTTGGCAACAGGACGAAGGGTGTCCAGCCAAACAGTACGTAATAGGCTTCATCAGGGAGGTATCTATGCACGTAGGCCAATGGTCTGCATTCCGTTGACCTCACGCCACCGTGCGGCCCGAAGAAGATGGGCTGCTGAACATCGAGAGTGGGAGCAACATGATTGGAGCCATGTGCTGTTTACAGACGAGTCCCGATTCAGTCTGGAGTGTGACACCCAACAGGTTTTGGTATGGAGGGAAAGGGACACTCGAAATAACCCCACATTCGTTCCTGAAAGGTCACAATACAGACGAGCTGGTTTCATGGTATGGGGTGGAATCAGCATAGGTGGAAGTACGGACCTGCTTATCATTCGGAATGGTTCTTTGACGGCCCGAAGGTATGCAGACGAGATACTGAAACCTCATGTCATACTTTACGCTGCAGCCATTGGAGATTCCTTTGTTTTCCCGCATGATAATACCAGAACGCATACAGCTCGTCTTGTGGAGAACATGCTTGAAGCTGAAACAATACAGCGTATAGAATGGCCAGCGTGCTCTCCTGACCTGAATCCAATCGAGCATGTTTGGGACATGCTCGGACGACGCATTGCTGCGAGACCAAGGCCTCCTTTTACTCTCCGAGACTTGGAGATTGTACTTCTTGAGGAGTGGAGCAGTATTCCCCAAATTCTTATCGATAACATCATCGCATTCATGGAAAACAGGTGTGCAGCAGTCTTAGCTGCTCGAGGAGACCACACGCCATATTAAAAATCTTGCATCATTTCTAAACAATACTTTTTTTTATCGTTTACATATAACCAAATTGTTGCCCTAAATCATCTTTTCTTGTTTTTTCCATATTTTCAAGGATTTAAAGCTTAATTACAAATTTTTTTACGTCTTTTTTTCTGTACTGCGCATTGATACGCGTGTACTATCCATTTTATGCCAATACGTGGCTGTCTCGCACGGTTTTCTTAACTTCTTTGCTTGCTCCCCTAATTTTTTTGAGCAGTGTAGTTCAAAATGCTGATTTGAAAATGTCATTGTAAATTACATGCTTATTATTACTTCTCGGTTCTCCAGTATCGTCTCTAAGAATTAAGGTTCATCAAGAAAGAAACTGTAGCAAACTTTTGAGGTTGCTTCCAATGCGAGTAAAGTTCCGTCTGTAAAATATAAACAAATCAAATAAACAAAAAATAAAAAGCAAGCATTGACTACTAAATCACTTTAACTTGAAACCTACACTGCAAAGAAAACATAAAACATTTTCAATAGAGGATAGCGCAGAAGCTTCATATCCTCATAATGAAATTATACAAATATAACTAAAAATAAATAATCCAACAGAGATAGATAAATATAATAAGAATATAGACAAAAAAAACAGAAATCAAGCACTCAGGACATACACGCACGAAAGGCAAGATTCTGTATCAGTGCCGGGACTGAACTATAAAACAACATATAGGTAACCGAAAGGTCTCTTCATCAGGGAGCATAACCAAATCAGTTACCTCAAGGGGAACTTTCTGAATAGGATGCAGGTAAGACCAACAGACATCCCAAGGCCCCGAGTTCCCCATGGAAGCAATTAGTCAAAAGAAAATGAAAAGACAAGCACAACTTACAGTAAGGGATCAACGCACCGTACATGCAAGCACACAAATAATACTAATGTAAAGAAGAATATGCACACACACCCCAATTCCGTAAGTGACGGTTATGGCGAAACAGCAGCCAATTCTATCCTAGTAGTTACGTCATTGTAACAATACTACAGCGTCACCCCCATTACAGCTTAACCAAATGAAAACATAAACACTATCCTAAACATCTTTAAAAATTCCTGAGTCTAAATGCCATTTTTTTTAAACTTTTAAATTGCCGAAATTTTTAGGGAAATTGCTTTTACTTAAGTTTCCCTCAAAAATGTTACATGCCTCCAAAAAATCCCCAGCATTGTTACATATGTTTTTTATTTTGTAAAGTTGTGAGTAAAAAATATTATAGTAAATTTTATAGTTTAAGTTGCTATGGAAATTGGTAAACGTGATAACCTCAAAGTTAAAATCCAACCTTTTATCATATATCCCTATTTTTATTTCTCTATTTTGAATTTTAATTTTTGAATCCAGATAAGTCGCACAAAGATTATTATGGTTAGTCCGGTTTAAAGTTAGTTCCTTTGGGTAGATTTGATTAAGAAATTCCAAATCGTTGCAGTTAAAAATTATGAGGTCATAAATATACCTGAATCCGGTAACATTATTTGAGTTAAGAAATTTAGTTTCGTAAAAATGTAAGAATAGGTTTGCAAATGCACTAGAAAAGCTATTTCCCATAGGTATACCCTTTATCTGTTTAAAGAAACACAAGCCATTAAAGAGGTAGTTTTCAAAAATATTAAATTTACATAGATCAATCCAGTCACATTTTAAGATTAAAGTACTATCCAGATAAGCATCATAAATTTCTGAACATATATTCGTTAAATTATCATGCGGAATACTGGTAAAAAGGTTTTCAAAATCAAACGTGTATATGCTATCTATATTCTTACTCTTTAAAAAATGTAGAACATCCTGGTTATTATTTATAATAAAGATATTTTCGGTAACCTTGATTTTATTTAGAATGATTTTTAAATAGCTAAAGAACTTTTTACTGAACAAAGTGTTATAACAACTTGTACTACATGTAACAAACCTAAATTTAGTAGGTACTTTATGGAATTTTATGGTAGGAAACAGGTAAGGGTATTTTAGGCTATTAATCTTAAACTTAAATTTTTTGCTAAAGGCTAAAATCCTATTATCTATTTCTTTTTTGGTAAGGTTAATTTTTTGATTGGTATTATTTGAGTTGTATTCCCTAGAAATTAACTGCTTAAAATAATCTTTACACATAAAACCGAAGTTATTGGCAGCCTTATCAAGAACCGTAATAATAAACTTATTTTTTAATCCTTTAATTTTACTGTATAGATCTTTGTTTAGAAAAAAAAACCTCTTGTCTTTTATACCATACTCTTCATAATTCCTCTTTATATCCTGTAAAATATGTACCTTCCACTCCATAAAACCTTCGATAGGCCAATTGTTCTTCCTTGCTAATTTTACTATAAATTAATCCATATCTTTAGTGATAGAACTTATAATTTGCTTTAAATTTACCTTATTTATTACCCTAAATTTTGAGCCCTTACTTAGAAGTTCCCTTAACCTAACATCTTTAACAATATTAAGATCCCCAGTTACAATATGCCCCAAAGTTGGATTAACAAAGTTTTTAAACTCCTCAATATGACAATTACAATCAGCATTAGAAATTTTGTCTAAGTTATGACTATAAAAGTTGTAGTTACAGATTAGGTCCCTTAACGTTTTTTTTATATTTAAAAGCGATAGCGAGTTTCCCACAATCTTTGGTTGGTAGTAATTTAGAATTATTGTGTACAATAGTAGGTAGTTAAGTAAAAACAATTTCCCTAAAACTTTCGGCAATTTAAAAATTTTAAAAAAATGGCATCTAGACTCAGGAATTTTTAAAGATATTTAGGATAGTTTTTATGCTTTCATTTGGTTAAGCTGTAATGGGGGGGGGCGCTGTAGTATTGTTACAATGACGTAACTACTAGGATAGAAATGGCTGCTGTTTCGCCATAACCGTCACTTACGGAATTTGGGTGTGTGTGCATATTCTTCTTTACATTAGGATTATTTGTGTGCTTGCATGTACGGTGCGTTGAGCCCTTACTGTAAGTTGTGCTTGTCTTTTCATTTTCTTTTGACTAATTGCTTCCATGGGGAACTCGGGGCCTTGAGATGTCTGTTGGTCTTACCTGCATCCTATTCAGAAAGTTTCCCTTGAGGTAACTGATTTGGTTAGGCTCCCTGATGAAGAGACCTTTCGGTTACCTCTATGTTGTTTTATGGTTCAGTTCCGGCACTGATACAGAATCTTGCCTTTGGTGGGTGGATTCCCTGAGTGCTTGATTTCTGTTTGTTTTTTGTCTATATTCTTATTATATTTATCTATCTCTGTTGGATTATTTATTTTTAGTTATATTTAAAGTTCCGTCTGCCAACATTATTAAGTTATTTTGGTCGATTTCCAGAAAAAAATATGCGCCGACTGCAACACCACAAGCTGTGAGGGCCATCTTCGAGGAAAAAAATCCAGGTTCCGGTTTTCGGAACAGTATCACTTGAGAACATTTTGTTTCCATGGCAGGTGGGATGCTAGCATTAGGGCAGAAGGTGTACTTCGAAAGTAGATCCCTCTCCCACAACAATCCTTGAATGCCTCTGACAGCCAGACCGCCAACTGCGGATGCCAGCGATAATTTTCTGTACTCCAGAGATCAAAGAACAAGAGATGCTACAGCCATGAATGATGAGGTCTCTTCAAGAGCATTTCCATATCCGATCCACTTTTTCAAGAAATCGCCAAGTATCTCGCATCGGATCACAATGACCTCATCCCCTTCCTCCATGGTTTCGAGGAGTCGGTCCGAGACGTTCATTACTGTATCATATTCAGATTCTAGACGCAGGATGGACACTGTGTAGATCTGCCATTCTCCCCAGCTGGAAGGAATCATATGTAGCACCGTTAAAAGATTCCTATCAGTAATTTTAGTAATTTAAGATTCTAATAACTTATCATAACGGGATTTTTTAGAAACAAATGAAACAATTTATAAACCAGTAACATGGTTAAAAGTAATTTACAGTATAATTGCTAGATTAAGAAATCCTGAGTCAAGCAGATTGTTTAAAGTATTCAAGATTTGATTTGCAAATTTAATTTAAAAGGTAAGAATAACTCGAATATTAAATAGAGTTTTAAAACTTTTTAAAAGTTTCAAATTTTTGCTATATGATTTAAATCTTTTTTTTCTGAAACGTATGCACTTGTTGTCAAACATTCGCCTATACTACGCCGCAGTTTACCGTCCATTTTATTATGGGGGCACCATATAGGCAGACAACAATACCCCCAATGAACGGACAACACAACCGGAGGCATTTTTCTTGGCGCGACGATGTGATTCGATCCGAGCACCCTCAGCACCGAAAACCAGCGCGCTGTACCACATGGCCGCTAGAGGCCCATTTAAAATTATTAAGTACCATATGTGCTTCGAAATCGCAAATTCGATTACCATGTGAAGATAAATTACGGGAAGAGTTCCGTATCCTGTGCCGCTTGGCGCGGTTTCTGAGTTTTCCGCCAAACGCGGAAAACTGAGAATAATGCAACCCTACTTAAGCGACACCATTTTTTCGGCGTCACTTAGGCTTAAGGTATCCGACTACCTTCTGTCTTATTTTTCGAAGGGTATAACACCAAAACATGAAAATTATGAAAAAATAGACCATGACTATGCAACTTTTAACAAAATTTATGAATTTGGGTTGAAATTTAGCAAATTTTTACAAAAACGGCTCTAGCTCTAAAAAAATTTTATGCATATAACAGTAATTTCTTTTTGTAATATATACATAAGTACCCCCTGAGTGTAATGAACGAATAGCTAATCGATATCGCGAAATCTACAAAAATTACAGATCATTATATGCAATTACATGTAAAATTTTAGTAATTTCTCATGAGATTTTCTAAAAATGCAGCTATAAATCAACAAATAAAATAACCAAAACCAAATCTGTAGTTCATTAAATTCTAAACAGTAAGAAAAACATACGCGAAAAATTTCATAGCTATATAATAATATTTGTTTGCATGTTTGATGAAAAATGATTTCTTCAGAAAACATAATTAAAGTTTTCAACTTCTGTTGAAATTTATAGCTGCTGCTGACCTTTAAATCTCTCTCATTTCATTTCTAATGATCGTACAGATAAAATACAAGCAGATTTAGAAATAGAAATTCACAATCTTTAAGAAAAAGGATTAAAAGCACTTTTGGAATGTTCGTCAAAATCTACGTTTTAAAGGTAGACGGATACCTTAAAACAAAACAAATAAAATTTTATAACTTACCAGAAGGCAACGTTTTGAAGATACAGTTGTGGAAAGGATTTAGAGTAGTCTGAATTGCCTCTGCCATTATTTTTAAGATATCCCCGAAAAATGCAATACATAAAACTTCGTATAGGGAAAATACCCACAAGAACTATTTACCTATTTTTAAGTAATCACATTACTGTGATAAACTTTTAAAATCACTAATAAAAATGGAAAAATTAAAAAGTAAGGGATGAACCCCCCTCCTCTAAAAAAATAAATAAATAGATAAATAAAAAACAGAAATTGGATGAAGCAAAGAGACTTACTTGCAATCCTGCCATACGTGGTCGCAATGTCCATTAAAAAATAGAACTATAGAATTCATAACGTTTGAAATTACCACGTCATTAAAATTAAGTTCATTGGTCTTTAGATATACCACGTGAAATACATCGCAACAGAAACGAATGACAATACACCATATTGAAATATTTATCGCCCCTAAAAATTGTCAAATTTTCCGGCACAGGATATGGGACTTCTCCCTAAATTACTGTGTGTTTGAAACAATTATAAATGTATTCTAAATATGTGACGCCCTTAAGTAATGTTTTAAATTACTTTATAGAAATGAAATAAAATAAATTGATCAGGTTATTGTTAAAAGTGCAAATATGAGTATTTCTAGTCATATGAGTTTATAAACCAGAGTATTACGTTTATAAACTCATATGTACGAGTTACATATGAGTTTATAAACGTAAACGGTTAATATATAAAAACTTCTGTTGATAATTACATTATTTTACGACATTTTTACAACATAGAAACAGATACAAATTGTCATCTACCCTTACAAGTATATTATTTGAAATGCAATTAATATCTGTACTTCGTAAATTCAGTTCGATGATAGACACCTGTAATACTCCCTTGGATAAGCAATAACCAAGGATGTTCATTATCTGTTTATTCAAAGCTTTTAGTTTTTCTTTTTCAAAATTTAAATAATTTCTTGCCCTTTTTTTATTTTTAACAGCGCTGGGATCCATTTCAAGATTATCAATATTTTGAAAAATAGTAAACGGGAATTTGAAAATAAGCTTTTCAGTAAAAATTTTTAAACGCTCAGAATCTTTAGTAAAACTGCTTGGAAAAGTTCAATTACAAATGTGAATCGAATATTTTTATTTATCACATAATTGTAAAAGAGGGGTATATATTGTCTGAAAATGTGGATAAAAATTGTTTTATCAAACTGTTACCTTTTCTTGACGATGCATCAGAGCAAAGTTAGCTTTCTTTAAGGCTGCCATGTACTAACCCCATTGGATTCGCTCACCTCAATGTTAACCTATGGAGAAAATTAGTCCACGGATTGCCTACTTGGATTCAAATATTTTTTTTTAAATATTGTACTCCGTCATAGAGAAAGAAATTTTACATTTGTGTACATTTTTCGGTTTTTTTTTTTAAATGCAATTAATATTTTAAAATTTAAATTATTCGGGGGAAAATCTGGTATAGTTTGATTTAAACGCTCATAAATTCCTTCGGTGGACGAAATTTATAAAATGAATCCTGTAGCACTTTGCAGAAAAGTTAAGGCTATCTGACAATACCAATTTATTTGATTATCAACATTAATATACCTGTAAATAGTTGACAAAAATATATTTTAAATAAAAAATTTGGGGGCAGCGCTTAACCCCCTATATAGAGAGAGCCATTACAATCCCTCAAAATGTCGATCCTAAGGGGGGTAGAATTATCGAACTGTCAACTGGACTCCTCCGACCACAAGAGTCTGCAAGAAGAGGTAAAGGGAAATACGATTTTTTTTCACAGTACATAGCAGCCTTAAAGCCGATTCCGAATGGCTACAAACATCCATGCCAAGAGTGGGATTCGAACCCAAAGACTTCGGTACCGAATGCCACCGTCCTAGCCATTCGGCCATCGTCCGGTCATTCGCATCGTCTCTCACTTAGGACTTTTTTACTAGGCTTCTTTGTAAGTTTAGTCAGTTGTAGTTGTTTCTAATGCCCCCTGGTGGGAATTTATTCGAGACGACGCCCATGTAGGCTAGCAGACTCAGGCCCCGGTTTTTAATGGCACCACAAGGGTTGGAGTCCGTCTTAGTCAGGTGCTACCGCAATTTCGACCGAGCACCCCTAGGGTGGCTCATGGGGAGATCGTACTCTCTCCCACCCTCTCTGAACATATAGAGGGACTTTCCGGTCTACGAATTTTACATACCCCCATACACCCTATACATGTAGGTATTCAATGACGTTTGTCGAGAATTGATCCGAGCATCCTTTGTACCAAAGTTCAAAGCGCTATCACTAGGCTACAGTGGTGGCCGAAATTGCAGGCACTTTTTGAAATTTGAATGTTTTCCAACTACAAAGGCATATAAAAACCGTTACTCTTCATGTAGTTCAAAGATTTGTATATCAAACGGAAGGAAATTTAATGCTGATTCCAACATAATAAACAGGGGTCAAATATGCGCATTACAAGGGAAGTTATACTACTTTTAGTCAGACAAATTCAAGCACATAAGCGTGAGACTCACGAAGCGAATTACAGCAACAGCTACAGAGGCTGTTCGCACATTTTTTAGACGATTTTGGTAAGCAGTAATAAAAAATCGTTTGCTGCAAAAGAAATAATTGCAATTGTACTATGTTTCTAAAAGTCAAACTTATCGTCTGCGGCTTGAAAGTTTTGTTTTTATTCAAAATGGCGTTTTTAACAAAGCAGTGGTTCGAAGGCTACATTTATGCTCTTTCCGAAGAGAAATATGCATACTCCGTTATTCAAAAACGATGTGGGAGTCATGGTTTTGTGATATCTAAAGCGTCGATAGGTAATATCGTCAACAAGAAAGGAAAAAACGTCAAATTGGAGCCTCAAGTGGGACAAAAATTCCAAACAAATATCCAAGGAAAAAACGGACATCTTCGACTATTGCAAAGGTACGTTGTTTAATGTTAAAAGAAAATCCCCCTAGTCAAAGGACAGTTGCAAAATCATTAAAATGTTCGGTGTCCACTGTAAACAAAATGATAAACGTTGATTTAAATCTTTAGAAAGTGAAAAAACGCAATGTGCATCGTCTTCTTCCAAATCATATCGCTGAACGCAGGTCACGCTGCAGAATTCTATATGAGAAACACTTATCCAATGAAAAATGGAAAACAATTGTCACAATAGATGAATCATGGGTGTATTTAAATGATTCCAACAAAAGAAGAGCCATTTATTATCATAAAAGGGGAGAAAAAAATTTAAGTACATGGTTCAAAGAATCGAAAGAAAGTTTTTCTAAGGGATTCATGATTGTTGCTGGTTTTTCTTATAATGGCAAGTTAAAAATAAAGAGAGTGGAAAAAAATGTCAAGATTTACTCCAAATACTATCAGGAACATATTTTATCGCCAATTTTTCTGAATGAAATACCATCGCTTTACCCAGAATGCCATCAATCTGTGAGACTCCATCAGGACAAAGCTAGCAGTCACACATCAAAATCCACTGTAAATTTCCTAAAAGAAATGGAACAAAAAAAACTGGTATCAAGGCCATACCCTTCACTGATATCCCTACTAAATCTCCCGCTGTATCACCTATGGATTTTTGTGCTTTCTGACTTTTAAAATCTGCATTATCCAAACGTCGTCCCAAAACCCTTACAGGACTCTGGAAAGCTGTTCAGGAGGAATGGGATAGAATATCTCTTCTGACACTTCAAAAGGCATTATTATCCTGGAAATTGCGGTGTCGAAAGATAGTTCAGAATAAGGGATGTCAAATAGAATATTTAAAACACAAGAATTTTATGTAATTTAGTTTTGTGAATACAATATACATCGTCTAATAGATGTGTGAACAGCCTCTGTACAACCAACCAATTGGAATCGTCGCTCTGAGGACTAAAGATCAGTTGTCGTTTATGAGAAGGTGCGAGGCAATGTTCGAAGGTGGGAAAGGTTAGTTCCGTTGTTTCATTTTGAATAATAAAGTTGGTTACTAAAGTGCAATTACGGTTGGGTGTTAGTGTGTATCGTTTAGTGCTATTGACTGTGTAAAAAATAAATAAAACAATGTCGTCCAGGAAAAGTGGTGGTTGGCCACCCAGGAAGAGATCCAGGATGTTGTGTTACGTGAAAATGGTCTTTCGTATGCAGCAATTACGGGAGAAGTTGGTAGGAATGTGACAACACTAGGAGACAGCACAATGAGGTAGAAGATCCTTAAGCATAGTATGTGGGATACCATCATCTCCATGTGACTTCCTTCTGGGGAGACTTTTAATAATTTCTTTAACGCCAACAGGAAAAATATAAGGGGTGGTGCTAACGTGAGACGTATTATCAAAGATTTGTATTAATATATATTGCTAACTTTGGGCTATCCTCCCCCTTTCTCAAATAAAATAGTATACTTTCCAAAAACAAATGATATCTAGTTTTATTTTACGTCTGACTCATCTCCTTAAATATGGAACTTATTCCCAGATAACTATACTTCGCAAAAACGACGCCATGGTTGTGTTTTGTTTGTGAAAATTTTAATAATCTGCTTTTCATATCTTTGTTGGTAGTTCGTGTACTTTATACATTCTGCAATCGGTTGACATATTGAAGTTTCCAATAAAGTTCATTCAACAAGAGTGAAATTAACTTCTCATTACATTTTGACCTAACAGCTCCTGTGGAATTTTCACCACTCAAGACCTCGAAAAACCATTAAACGCCGCTAGAAAACAGCAATAAGACTTTAAAACCACAGAGCCCTTTCGGAAGGGTTCTCCGCACAGGTATTTCCGCTCCCCGAAGCAGTCAGGAATCGACAATGATCGCTACGCAGGTGTGAAGGAAAAGAACCCCTGGCTCTTGAAAAAATGCCCTGGCTCCCGAATATCTGCTTGACGTTATAAGATAAAGACGAACCGCCCCATGACGAGTTTCGATGCAGGAATTTTCGATTTTGTATCGATAAATTAATGACGATAATGTTGCACATGAAACCCGAGAAGAACCAATAACAAAACGGATGCAAGAGTGCAAAAATTAAAATGTCCCACCCAGGGATAAACTTATAAAAGAGACGGATGATGAGTCAAGTGGCTTAAAGACCGGAGAGATCTTTTTTACTCAGAGTTTATTTGAGCTCGGCTCTAAGCTGCAAAACTTGCACTTAGAAGAGCAGAGAGCCGCTGGCTCTAGTTAAGGATAACGATCCCTTGATACTATCGCTAGATTGTTTGACTACAGAGATCTTTTCTCTCGAAATTTATTTTGATTTTGGCTCTAAGTTGCAAAACTTGAACTTAGAAGACCAGAGAGCTACTGGATCTAGTTAGGGATAACGATCCCTGTATAACCATCGCTAGGTTGTTCGACTGATAACATTAGCGGACATTTACAGACTATAACGAGGATTGTCGTTATAGTATTTGTGTTAATATTTTAACGTTAAGTGCTCGTATTAAGGAATTGAGAAATAATTAAATTGCTAGCATTCCTAAATGTAACTTGGTTGCTTGAGCTATTAGCAAGTTTAGCTTGTAAAATAGAATGGTTTGATTTTTACATGTTCCCCAATACGTGGGAGGTCTCTGTTAGCTCTGCACCATTTTGGTGTTCTGGGAATAACAGCGTTAAATCGCCACCTGTTTTACTTGTGCCTGGGAAAAGCCTCTTAAAATTAGTTACGTTCCTTAGGAAACGCAACCCCGTTGTCAGTAAAATTGGATTTTTTCTATGACCACCCTTTTTAAATGGACCGGATACATTTTCTCTTCTTTGGAGGTATGTTAATTGCTCCGTAAATTGCTGTTTTGACAATGGTGTAGACTGAACGTCAACAATATCCACCGATAACATTTCTTTCGGCGTGCGTTTGAATTTCGCCGCGTGGGAAAAGTCTTCCTTCGCTCTGGTACGGGAGCTACGTCCAATTGAAATTAGGCGCATTTGTACGTCAGCTTCGGCTAGACCAATCAGCTATCTACGCTCCGCTTGTTCACCTGTTTGGCGTAAGTTTAACTTCATTTTTGGCGGTGAATCGCCTTTTTAATCTAACCGGCTTTTTGATCGACGCGCCCTTGGTCTCGGTGCCGCTCTTGTACGGTCGCTTCCGGCTTCTATGTCTAGGTGTGTTTTCCTTGGCGTTAATTTAAAACTATTGCAACCCTTGCTTCTCTCCTCTGCACTTATGTCCAATGATGAAAATAAGATATCAGTGAGCCATTTTTTTCCATAGAGAGTAGCTTCTCTTATATATTGGTTTTTTAAGCACCCCATCAGTTTTTGGCTCTGCCAAGACTGTATCGGGGTGCTATTTTTTTTATCATGTCATGCTTGTTAAATAACCTGCTGACTTAGACCTAAACGGTCATTCTTTATTTGCTAAGCTCATGTAGATCCGAGCTCATTTTTGCTTTGTAAATTTCATGTTTCTCAAGACAGGCTCAATGTTTGCTCACTGAAAATAAATGTTTTTTAAAATTTTATTTGCCTTGTTAGATTATTTTAGTTCTCCAGCTACTACAACCTCTTATACCAACGTTACAAGTGCATACTTGTGGTTTTTGCAATCAATACTAGATTTGTACGGCACTATACCGAGTTGGCCATTACGCTCATATTCCATTCCTACTGATGTACGGAGGAATCATCTTCTAGCACCTTTGATTTTTACTGGAAGACTCTTATCCTGCCGAACTGTCGGTCTCCTTCTTCCGTGGGCGAAACATTTCTCGTGCTGCAGTTTATCGTGCCGTATAGACCTTTTGTTCGAAGTAGAACTCCTCCAGATATCTTCGGGACAATTCTTCATTTTTCTACATTATAGACTGATGCCTCAGCAATATTGTTTCTTCGAACTTGAGTGATCCCGTTTCTTCATTAAGACTTTCAGCGTTCATTTAGACTGATCAGTGACTCCACCTAAATATTCAACTGTACAGATTGTGCCTATACCTTCACTCACAGAACCAAAAAAAAATTCTCTGCAACACAGACGTTATCCAGTTTTTCGTGCTCTGATCCTGATCTCCGAGACTCGACTAAGACTAGAGTGATTGGGAATATACCCCTTTTCTTGGACCGTAGTGTGCGACTACGATTCAGCTTTACGTGGACTGCAGCCGTAGTGCATGTCGTCGACTTGTCGCTTTCTTCAAGTTTTCCTGTATTAATAACTTTGTTTACTCCCATTTAACCCAGAGCACCGAAGAAAGTGCATATATTTTAATTTCATAAATGTGTTATTTGGCTGTTATTTTCATTTCACGTCACCTGGGATATACGCTACATAGAGAGTTTAATTTGACTCTATGACACAGGTAAAACACGTTACACCCCAGTCAACTGCACTTTGACTGATGAGTGTATCCTATGCATTCGATTTATTATTTCTGTCTGAATACCACAAAGTTATGACGGTCTTTTATAAGGTCTTTTAAATGTGTAGTTGGCATCTACAGATAGTACAAAGGCTAAATTACTTTTGACTTATTAGCTTCATTTTAAATAAATTTTAGGATTCTCTGAAAATTTAGGTGCAGGATACTACGTGGTAGAATTTCAGTAACTTTCTCTGAAAGATCAATATGCGATCTTCTCAAAGGGAGGGTTCGATGTAGCTAGCTGTACATAACGTGTTGGCTTTCGGTGCTGAGGGTCCTCGGATCGAATCCCGACAAGGGCCTTTAAATACCTCCGTGTCTGGGCCGAATAGGGACACGTTAAATCCGTAGACAGGACAGTCTCTCTATGATTTCACGGAGGGTGAGAGAAGATACGGTCCCTTCTGATGTCGCCCCTGGGGTTGCTAGGTCGAAATTGAGATGGCATCTGGCTAAACCGTGGCACTAATCCTTGTGGTGTTATTATAAACCGAAACCGAAACCCTCAGCCCGATAGTCTACACTTAAGAGCCGAAACATTATGACCACCCCTACATTTTGCAATGAATTCGGCTGTATGACGTGGAAGGCACGTGATCAGGTGGAAGTGGTATTTAACTGCTGCTGGAGAGTCTGAAGAATCATTCTTTCCCTTACTTCTGTGTGTGATGGGAAAGGCTGCGGATCTAAGCGACTTTGATAGAGGGCAGATTGTAATGGCTCGAAGGCTCGGAAGAAGTATTTCCGAAACTGCACGACTCGTGGGTTGTTCGCGACCTACAGTTGTTAGTACTTATGCAAAGTGGATGAATGACGGTGAAACCAGCAGTAGACGACATGGTGTTGGACGTCCACACACTATCAAAGAAAAAGGTCGTCGGAGACTGTCTCGCATGGTGAAGCAAAACCGGAGCCAGACAGTGGCTCAGCTGACAGCCCAATACAATGCAGGGCCAAGTACAATAGTATCGCAGCACACTGTTCAGCGGACACTGTTGGATATGGGGCTACGCAGCAAACGTCCCACTCGTGTGCCTTTGCTGACCAAGCGTCATCGCCAACTGCGCCTGTGCTGGGCCCGGGAACATCGCGACTGGTCCATGGATCAGTGGGAGAGAGTTGCCTGGTCAGATGAATCACGGTTTGTCATTCATCACGCCGATGGCCGTGTCAGGATACGCCGTCTTCCAGGCGAACTGTTGCTCCCTCAATGTACAGTAGGTCATACACAGGTCGGTGGTGGCGGTATTATGCTTTGGGGGACGTTCTCTTGGGCGTCTCTGGGACCCGTGGTTGTGGTAGAGCAGACCATGAATGCTACAGGGTATCTGAACATCATTGCGGACCAGTTGCACCCTTACATGGATTCTGTTTTTCCAGCTCGAAATGGAATGTTCCAACAGTACAACGCCCCGTGTCACAAGGCTAAAATTGTGTTGGAGTGGTTCCAGGAACATGATGCTGAATTCCAGTTAATGTCCTGGCCGCCTAACTCACTGGATCTCAATCCGGTAGAACATATTTGGGATGTCATGGGACGGCAGCTCAGAGTTCAAAGACCACCAATTCGCAATATCTCGGATTTGCGTGACCGTTCCTTAAACATCTGGTACAATCTGTCTCCGGCCATTTACAAAGGACTTGTGGCATCCATGCCAAGGCGGGTTGAAGCTGTGTTGCGCGCCAAAGGTGGGCCAACACGTTATTGACAGGTGGTCATAATGTTTTGGCTCTTGAGTGTATATCGACCTTGTCTAGAATGAATTAAGGCTGGGTGCATTAGAAACACCAACAACCACTCAAAGGGAATAAAGAATTAAGTATGTGTTAAAAATCTTGATCCGTTAGCACTCAAAAGATATTTGATAATGTCGAGAATCATAAACTGTTTTCAAGGAAATACATACTACATACATCCGCATTGTAATCTCTGCATTTGATCATTTGGGAGCTGCAATAAAATATACCTAAAGTTCTGAACATTTTAGAAGACGAACGTAAATATACTTTGTTACTGCAACAGTATGTTTTCACTTTTACCCCTCATAATTAAGGTAAATAGTACAATGTTGTGTAAAAAATAATTTAAAATGAATTGTAAGAGAAGACGTGACACACGTAGAGTATTAAATTTTATTGAAATCGGCAAGTATTTATCCGAAAGACGACGAGCACGTTACATAAAACCAAATGCATGACAAACACGAAGTATAAAATGATTAAACAAAGGTTTAATCATTTTATACTTCGTGTAATAAAGAATAGATGAATTCCTGTAATAAAGAATTCAGCTATTTATTTCTCATAGTTCTGAAATAATAGGATCTTGCTATATTCCTGATCGACTGAAACGAAATCATTTTCATTCTGGGTTTAGAAATAAAAAACTGAGATGGAAGACATCAAAATTTAAATTACCATGTAATACGAATATCGGAACCTAAAACTACTTTAGCATTGCTTGTTTTGTATTTTCGGTACGATTTTAAAGTATAATTATGTTTGTTATATAAACTCGGTAGTCAAAAGGACATTTTAAGCTAATCTTTACAGTATATACAAAATGAAAAGTGCTTTAAAATTCATACACAATGCGATAAATGTGATCCTGTTTTTCGAAACAGACTTGCTACCAGTCTGTTTCGAAACGCAGTTTCTACCAGTCTGTTCGAACTACCAGCCTGTTTCGAAACTTGCTACCAAGCTTGCTACCTTTCGAAAAAGACAGCAACGAAATTTCACTATGCAAAAAATGGTGCAAGATGCTTCCGAAACATGTTTTCAACGCGACAACATGAACTTTAATTTTTAAATAAAATTGGTAACGAGGAAGGCTCCATATCAGGTAAACTATATGTGGCAGTTATTTTACATTCCATCCTGTTACACGGGCTATTCCATTACTACTGGAAAGCCGTCATTGGTTTTGATTGTGTGGGTCTTTGAACAGGAATCGAAAGATGGACGCTTGCTGGACTGGTCACATGTATCGTTATCATACTGAAAAATAAAAGATAAACTATTTTTAGTATAAATGTACTTTTCAGTCTGAGTTCAGAATTAAAATTTAAGACAAACATTTAAATTTCCCCTATACCCTTGAGAGACAAACTTTATACGAAATGCACATTATCTTTCTTTTCAATAATGACAGCCGGGCGATGGCCGAACGGCAAAGGTACTGTCTTACGGTACCAGAGTCTGTGGATTTGAGTCCCCCTATTGGCATGGATGTTTGTAGCCGATCGTAATCAGCTTTAAGCTGTAGGTTCCGATTGAATTTATCCTCGTGTAGCAAAAAAATTACAGTGACGCTGTCAACCAACCAATCATCAGTGTTGACAGAAAGTTGAATTATTGCTAAAGATTCAGAATTGTTGCCAATGATTCAAATTACAGAAACGGCTCTGAGTAATCAGAAGATGAAGGAACAGCACTAGCTAGAGATTTTTGTTTAAAACAATTATAGGTGATCTTGGAGGTAGTGCTTATCCATCGTGTGAATGCTTGACTTTACTGCAAACCATGGAGGTAGTGCAAAATTAGTTTTGGGGCAACTGTTGCAGGGTTGGAGAAAAAGAATCTTCACCGTTATGTTTGAAACACTGGAGAACGTGTAAAATGTATGGCTGAAGGCGTCTTGGTTAAAAGAAGGTTTCGAATTACAAGGGCTTAAAGAAATAACTAACCGCTCGGGATATATTTCCATACTTTTAAAATACAATGACAAAAGATTTTGATTAACGTTCATGATTGATATCTTCGATGTGTTGAGGGGTACATTCTGTTAAAAAAGAAATTATCATTTTATACCATTTAAAGAAAAATGAAAACAAATGTGAATGGCGTTGGTTAAAAAATGTCTTATGACGCTCTTCATATAACTATTTACAAACCTATTAAAAACATTGTCATTTATATTTCAGGATTTCAAAAATAACTAACAAGATATTAAATATATTTTTGAATCATTGGAAAATGAAAGTCACCACAGAAATTGGAAGACTTGCAACGAATATTGTTCTACCGAAAACAATGTTCATTAAACTTTTATTTCTTTTATATCTTGAATGATTGGTGCTACACTAACATTTTGAATTAATACAAGCACAAACTCATCCACTGACGTAGTAAAAGCCAAGGTTATATTGAGCTCCACTGACGTACAATCTCAATATAACCTTGAGACTTTTCCTTCTTATTAACTATATACTTTATTTAAAAATCTGGGTATTTAGGAAAACAAAACACCTTGATGATGAAAACAAAATGTTTTTGCAGATGTGTCAAAAGTCCATATAAGGTACCTATAACCCAACTATCAACACACTAGTAATTCATAAAGAAACCACAGAAAAGATACGAGATTTATCACTTTTATCTAAACGTTCACAGATTGGAAAATGTTCTAAAATATTTGTAACCTTTATGGGCAGTTTGTCTGAACTGATATATAAACTTCGGTTGAAACTACTAGGTCTACTGACTCAGGTATCATTTCTGCAAACCTGTGAAAGATGGGCTTGGCCACAAAACTACCCCTGACCAAAGACCATCGTGCTCAAAATGCCCCATCGCACCAGGCATTTCTCCAAAGATAAGGTGTTTTAAAGATGCCATTTGATATTTTAGTTTCTAGAGCCAAAATTGGATTAGTTACGCTAGTTGATGACTCTCTCCCGCGTTTTCAATGTCTGTCGAGTTCTTTTGTGAAATTTTTATCCCTCCCTCTTTGGAAAACAGTATGTAGTTTATTTTGCATAAAAAAATCACATAAAGTTTGACTTATTTGTTTCAAAAATGTTTTTGTAGTTTATGGACACTATATAAATCAACAATAAGTGCCTTTCTTTACTATGAACAGGGTAAAGGGGTTATCATTACCTTCAATCTGGCAGGATGGACCGGTCCAACCAAAGGCGCAGCCTCCTGAACAGGCACCGGTGAATATATCGCAATTTTGGGGACCATTGGCACAGTGGCAAGGCTGCTTGCAGTTTGCTCCGTACCACCCTTTTTCACATTCTAGAGGATGAAAATAAACATGTAAACAATACCACAACAATTTCAAAACCTTTTATGTACTTGCGACTCATCTACTGGTAAAGCTATCTATTTCCCTACCTTTTTCACATCCTAGAGGAGAAAAATAAACATGTAAACAATACCACAACAGTTTCAAAATCTTTTATGTACTTGCGACTCATATACTGGTAAAGCTATCTATTTCCCTACTTTCTATCAAAATGTACTTTCAATCCCCGTTAGGATCCGAGGCATCATATTCATTTTCGGTATCAACCATATCATTTTCACTGTCTATTACTTGACTTAAAGAGTCCAACTTTTACCTTTCATTGAAATATTACAACACTTTCACTGTATCATAGTTTGTTTTTTCAAAACACCTTATTTTTTTATTATTTTTTTTTCATTTCAACGGGGAAATTTGACTGATGAGCTTCTAAAGAGACCACAACGGCTAAAAACTGCTTGAATAAAAGCTGTCATTATATTGTTTGGAATAGCTGGTCTCTTTTTCTGTGATTTTCAAAGTCCTAAAGATTATTTTCTGTATTAGCGTTTAATTACCCTTTGTTGACAGCCAATAAAGACACCTGGGTAACCGAATCGAACTATTCATGGCCGGTGTCCTTTGACCCACAATCTAAGTATTTTGTAGCATTTCCTTGATGTTTCTTCTTTCCATTTTGACAGTCGTAAAGCTTGTTTGATGTAAAATCCCTTAAGTATGAATTTGTGACAGCCAATAAAGATATCTCCGTAACCGAATCGAACTATTCATGGCCGGTGTCCTTTGACCCTCAATCTAAATATTTTGGAACATTTCCTTGATATTTCTTCCTTCCAATTTGACCGTCATAAAGATTATTTGATGTAATATTTCTTAATTATGAATTGGTGACAGCCAATAAAGATATCTCCGTAACCGAATCGAACTATTCATGGCGGGTGTCCTTTGACGCCACAATCGAAGTACGTTGTATGAGAGAACAATTATAATGCTCGCTAAAAGCACTTCTTTACCTGAAAATTTCATGAAAAGAATAAACAGATTAACATCTAAGTTTCCATCACAAACATTCACTAGAGCTTTTGTCACGAATTACTCGTAAGGTGATGGAAAACCGGAAATTTAAAAGTAAATGTTGGAAGCTGCATTATATAAATAAAGATTTAAAATTTAATACACTTTTAATAATTTGACCTGGATGCTTCTATTAATTGTAAAAATTAACAATTTGGGACACCAGGCATTAATGATCTCCAGGATACATTTGTAAAATAATAGAAATGGACTGAGAATTTTCCACCCAATCAACAACATTTATAACTTTATTTGACATAAGTTGTAAAATGTCAAATAAAGTTGTGTTGTTTTGTTGTTGTCAAATAAAGTTGTGTCAGCATACTTGATACCTAAACAAGCTGTTTAGGTATTGCTATTTAGGTATCCCAATAGGTATGCTTTCAGAAGATCAGGATACTTATGCCTCCCTTTTGCTTACATAACAGAGCATCATGGACCTTGTCTAGAATTTTCTAGTCAAGTGTACTTAACAACAACAGCAACAACAACTTCTTTTGACCTTATTTTCCAGCGGAGTGATACTAATCCAAATATTCTGCCGTTTTTTTCCTCATAAAAAATGGCTCGGACAGAAAAACGAATATTCAAATACTCACGTTCGTTGCATTCGAGCCCTTTCATTCCTGCACCACAAGAGCATCCATAGGGATCGGGATTGCAAAACAATTCAGTCTTGCATTCGTCATAATGGCAGTTAAGTGAACAGTCTGAACCATATTTTTTCTTGCCGCAACCTGAAACGTATACAAGCGATATTAAGCTACAAAGGAGTAAGAACTTGCAAATATTTTTTTTTCTAAAAAAATTAAGTTTAGGCTCTGAGCAATCTTCTGCTTTGGATTCATACTTTACGTACCGTCAACTGGGGTAACTTTGTCCCATTTTTCAGGTTTATTTGGCAGGAAAAGCAAATAATAGTTGTAAACTGATTAAAATTTGGCATGGTCAGTGGTTTATATTATTTTACACACATTTAACTGTAATATAAACCATTGTTAAAGTATACATACAAACTTTAAAAAATTTTTTGATTTTTTAAAATTTTTGGTCTAATGTTACCTTGAATTGGGGCAACTTTTGCCCAGCTCTTGAACACCAAACATTTAAATTGTTGAGATAGCTTAGGCCAATGTTAGACCATGTACAAGTATTGCCAAATTATTATCTATCAATAATATCTCATCTAATCCGATTTAATCTTAAGCTTAATTTGAAAGAATACAATAAATCAACATTTTTTTAATGCAAAACTGATTTTATTTTTAAATTACAAGAAGAATTTTCAAAGAAAATAAAATAATAATAGATAAACAGTAATTTAGCAGTCTTATATGTTATAATGAATTTAAAGTCCAAACTACGGAGAAGAAACATAATCCTGTTCTGGAATAATAAACTGATTCCTCTTTGACTCGATTTTCAGAGGATAGATTTTCCCGCACACTTCTTCCCACTCATAATTTATGCAGTTTGGTTTTTCTGGCCAACGCAAAAATTTGAGTTTTCTTTTCATAGATTCCACAGTCGGTTGATATCTGTTAAACTTAAAATCTTTCCAGGATATTCAACACCATCGTACTTCACAATAATAAAATCCTCTACAGCATGCATGTACAAGTTCAGAGCATCCATGTACAAATTCAGAGTCCGCCTGTCTTTGAAATTTACTTGCTTGTTTGTAATGTTTTGTTTATTTCTTTCTGACGAGCTAGAGGATTGTCGTTTTCACCTCTTTGAAACCGTACCCATTTTAGAAATAGGAGTAGTTGGAGTAACTTTGGCCCAATTGCCATGTTGGGCCAATGTTACCCCAAGACCTGGGACAAAGTTTGCCTAATGTAGTAAATATTCATTAGTTGGCAAACCACAAAATAAATCAAGATAATGACAGGGAAAATAGTTGAAACAATTAATAATAAACTGAGGCAATTCGCTTACCTGCTCTGAATCACGTACTCTATCACATTTACAAGGAAAAGTAGGAAGACAACAACAATATACTTTTTAGTGATACCAAAGTGGAGCAGTACTGTAGTTGTGGTAAATTGAGGAACTACAAGACAAAACTATGAGAAAGTCAAGGCAGTACTGCCCCCTATTGGCCCTTGCTAATAAATAAGTGAATCACTTTCCTTTGTCTAGATACAGCACATAGACTTTTTTCGTTTGTTGGGACAAAGTTACCCGCAAGGGCCAAAGTCACCCCAGTTGACGGTACTCACAAATCAATCTCGGACTCGCGGTAGCCTTGTGATAGGTAGCTGGATTCCGGTGCTGAGAGTACTCGGATCAAATCCCGAGCGCGCCATTAAAGACCTCCGTGCCTAGGCCGTATATAGGCACGTTAAATCCGTAGCCCGGAAAGTCCCTCCTTGAGAGGATGGGAGAGAGTACTATCCCCCCACATGTCGCGCCTGGGGGTGCTCGGTAAAAATTGTGGTGGCAACTAGCTAAGCCGGACACCGACCCTTGTGGTGCTAAATAAACCGAAGCCGCACACTTCAGTCCGAGGCCTTTATGGACCTGGTTTGGAACTTCCAACCAGGGGGGCGGGGGAATTGGGAACAACAACAACACCAACAAATCAATCTCTTTACTCCTCGTTCCTTGCGAGAGTGAACGGACGTGTGTGAGAAGCGAGATCACAAACGAGTATCAATGACCCAATTGTGACAAAAGGGCCATCTGTATGTCCCTCCAATTCATGCAAAAATGTTTCAGTGCCATATATATGCATTACTATTATTCTGTTTAAGGTTTAAAAATATCTACTGTAGCAGTGGAAAGATGGTTAAACAAATGACTGTTGATAATAGTAATTGCGGGCACGATAATCACATTCCCAAACTACGAAAGTGGTTTCACCAATACCCTTCACGTAGCCCTGAAGTGTGCGTGAGCACGTGAGCTTCATCTTGATTTATTTTGTGCATTTGTTAGAATCATGTGTCATACAATATCAGAAAATTCTGAAAAAAACAAAATTTTTTTTTCTAGCTCGGTCTTCCGATATTCGTACATTCAACACCCCGAAATTGTTAGTTGCTTGTAATGGAGGCACCGTGTGGGTAAAACCAATACGAACCCCTTGTATCACCAGTTAAGACTGAGCAACCCCAGGGGCGACATCTGGGTGGCTCGGACCCTCATCCAGAAACTAAATGGAAGGACTAAAAATAAAAACTCGTAAAGGTATCGCACTTTGCGTAGCAGTGAATATACTTAATTATTTCGATAGCAGAGAATGGGCTAAAGACATGGAAAGAATTTTGATGACTTAATATTACTATAGGCGTTGTTTGTACGGGAACGTGTTTTTTTAGCTTATTCACGGTAAAGGATAAAACAAAGTCTAATATTAAAGTGAATATATGGATGTACAGTGAAAGGGAATAAATAGAAACACTTTTGTATATTAAATATCTTGGAAGAAATCACTATGCAAAACAAAAAGGACTTAATGAGCTTGTTTAAAAACTTTGAAAATGCCTTTTGAAGTTCTCAAGGATAGGTGATAGTCGGTCTTTGAGTTCAGTGCGGTCTTATTTCTCGTTGCTTGTGTTATATATATATATATATATATATATATATATATATATATATATATATATATAGTGAAAGGGAAGACATTAATGTCAGATTTTGTGGCTGACGGTGACATTGTCAGGTAGCATCTTGAAATTCTACCATCAGAGTCCCAACGTATGTTTAGACACATGTAACTTGCTGTTGTTTCAATCACGGCTTTCCTGCAACAGAGATCACGAGCTTGTTTACGAAGCAAAATTATTCTTCCTCGATTGGAAATGAAGTTAATTTACGGTTTAAGAATCGACGGTCTTGAACGGTTTTAGCGTGGGAGATTTAATATAAGCTATATTATTGAAAGATATTTTCTTAAAATCATTTTTAGTTCTGAATAATGTGAACTAAGTATAGTTTGTTCTACATTTCAAAAGTATATATATATATATATATAGAGAGAGAGAGAGAGTAAGCGACAGCGGTTATCTTGGTATGGGTAGAGTATATCTGGAATTGTTTGTAAGAAGAGAGAGATCACTGTTAATGTTTTGCCGGAAACCTTTAAAACAGTAAGTTTGATTATAAAATCATATGGTGTTTGATAAGAAACAACAATATCTTACATGTTACATTCCTTTTGGATGATAACTAAGTTTCTCTGAGAGAAAATTATTTTAACACTAAAATTAAAATTTCGATAGTGTCTAACGTTTTAAATATGCTAATTATTTCTAAACAGTAATAATTTACTGTTTTATATTTGTGTGATTTACAGTTTTATGAACTTGTTTTTATTTAACTTGTTTGATTATAGTGTGAAGAATAGGAAATTCTTCAAGCAGTCAGTCGTGTGAATATTGGATGTGTCTTTGTCACCCCTGTCCTTGGCAACAAAGGGGGGCGCGAACTGGGTTGAACCCTGGTGTCAAGCTAACTGACTGATGGTCATCGCCGGACTGAGGGCGGTATTTCCTCCCCTTGTCTACTGGCAAGAGAGTGTCAGCTGGCGACAAAGGCCACACACGGAGGGTCCGACATTCTTCATGCACAAAAGTGCGGTTCGTTACGCTAAGCCCTCGGCGTGGGAAATTCTCGAATGTTGGAAATAGCTGATGTCACTGATTTCAGCAAATCAACGTCGAAACACAAAAACCAACGCATGATAGGACGAAATATGTTCCAGGGAGGTGCTTAGAGTTTTCTTGGAGAACCTCGGACCGAAAAAGAGGCAGAGAGACTTGAGATCTACTCTCAGAAGGTGACTGATACCTGCGGCCTTGGGCCAGATTACATTTTTGGGTACTTTGAATCCCGGGCTTAGTGCCGTTTCATATAGTCAGTGAACTCTGACTGTTTGGGGAAGAAGTTTAACTCCCCGGTGCCTTAGGGCGATTTTGACAGTAAAATTTTGGTGTAACTGAAGTGTACATATTGTATATAATTAAATACATAATTTTAAACCCTAAACTCCGTATCTTGAATTAATCTATACCCAGCTACCTGGGAGAAGTGTTCATATCGTCACAGTCTTATTATATAGATTAATTAAAGTGGTGGCAGCGGTGGGATCGATCCCTCCACCTGAAGATTCCTGTGAGTAGTAATTTATACAGAGTTTTGCCAAGTTGGGCGTTCCAATCTACTTTCTTCGAACTGTGATTCCTGTAAATAGCAAGTTGGATTATTTTGCTGAACCTGCCTTGTGCGTGTCTACTTGTCGTCAAACTCCAATTCCTGTGAACTGAAAGTTAGAGAGAATCGTCGAGTGGTGCTTTCCTGTCTGCAATCTACTAGACTTTGTTACGTAGTGCACGAAATCTTCCTGACGTCCCGCTTCTTCAATTAAGGCTAACTGTTTGCAACGTTAAACAGAACCATTGTGGTCTTCTGTTCCGTCTTCATGCTGATCATCAAGAGCAGTCGTCAAAGCAGTGAGTACTATATGGTTTTCATTTCTCTATTGGGTTACTGAGGCAATTGAATAATAGTGTTCTTTTTTGTGTGTCATTCAAGTTAAATAATTGCTAGTTGTGTTTCATAGATAAAGTTGTGTTTAAATATACTAGTAAAACAAATCTTAAAAATAACAGTAAAATAATTTAGTATTGTATAATATAAAAGTGTATTTGAATGTGCAAAGTTATTTAGTAAATCAGAATTGAATTTAAGCTTAAACTGTAGTGAGCTAATTAAATTTTTGTGTATTTTGTGTTAGAATTGTTGTGTGTAAAATTTAGGGTAAGGTTAAATTCTCTAACTGAAATCATGGCTTATTTATCTAAAGCCCTTAAGGCTGATTTGGTTTCACTCGCGGAAGATCTTGGAGTTTGTGCCAATTCCGATATGAACAAAAACGAAATTAGGAGACTAATAATGTCAGATGAGGGTTATGATGAAGAAAACGCGAAAGCAATGTTAGAAGCGATTGAACGTGAAAACCAGTTAAAGTTTGAGAGAGAGAGGGAACAGCGCGCTTACGAATTGGAGAGACTCAAAATAATAGGCTCAGGAAGTGGTAGAGTGTCAACTCCTGAACCGTTAGAAAACTCTCTAAGGAGATCTTCTCCAGAAATGAGGAGGATGATGCCGAAATTTATTCTAGAGGAGACAGACATAAGTTTGTTTTTGGCTATGTTTGAGCTCCAAGCTAAAAATCTTGAGATAGATGAAGCAGAGTGGGCAACCCAAATTCTTTCGTTATTGCCGCTAGAAGTAGGTCAGATTGTTTTACGTGAGTCAGAACAAGACTCAAGAGATTATAAGTACGTAAAGAAAATCTTGCTAGACCGTTTTAAACTGAGTCCAGATACCTTTAGGCAGAAATTCCTGCAACACACCCGCAAAGCAAATTCAAGGTGGAAAGATTTCGCTTATGAATTGCAGAGCTATTTTAATGGGTGGATTGAGGGGCTAGGAATAAATACTTTCGAGGCTTTGAAACAACTCGTGATTGCGGACCAAATTAAGAGACGCGTAAATAGCGAGGTGCAGGAACACTTCTTAGATGAATGGGGGAGCATTGTTTCACCTTCAGTGTTAGCCGAAAAACTGGATCGTTACGAGTCTGTAAGACAGGGTAAACGAATCACAAATAATGGAAGGAAGGAATTTCAGGTGCGAAAACAAATTGATTTGGGGTTTAGGAATGAGGGGAAAGCCAAACCAGAAAAACAAGTTGATGGGCAATCTACCTCCCCAAGCAAAAACTCATATTTAAAATATGAAACCAAATTTAAAGAGTTTGATAAGCGAAAACCTCTTCGCTGTTATGAATGTAATTCGGAGGAGCATTTACGTCCAAAGTGTCCTTTCCGAAAAAAGAGAGATGCGGAGACTCTGAATAATATTGAACAAAACGATGATGTGGACAAATGGTTGAAACCATATTTGAGTGTGGCCAAGGTCAATGGCGTCCAAACTCAAGTCTTACGAGATTCGGGAGTCACTTTTGATCTGGTCTCACAGAAGTACGCTCCGCCAGAGACCTTTACGGGCGAAGTAGTTTGGGTAAAACAACCCCTTGACACGGAAGCAAAATGCCTCCCTGTGGCCAGGATAGAGTTAGAAGGGACATTCGGGCGCGTGACCACAAAGGCCGCTGTGTTCGATAATTCGCTAAACCAAGACAGGTACATTTTGGGGAATCGTACTTTTGTTCTTCTTTGTGAAGGCGCGGGAAAAGGGGGTGGAGTTCAGGAACTAAACGCCGTCGCGCGCTCGCAAAGCAAATCGGAAGAGAAAGAATCCGGGGTTGAGCCAGCTGATAACGTTTCTGAGCCGGCTATTGTTCTCCGTGCAGAGGTTCCGATCGAGGAGAAAATAGACTTACAGTTAGAGGGACGGAATGTCGTGTCAAGTGACCCTAACCTGCTGATTTGTACACCATCAGAATTAAAATCCGCTCAAATTGAGTGTGATGATTTAAAAACGATTTGGGATAAATTGAAGACGGATGGGGAAAAAATCGTTCAGGGACCATGCGTGACCGAAAACGTAGTCTCTCCGTACACGTTAGGGCGGGAAAATGCTCTAGAAAAGATAAGCGTTAAAGCAAAAGGAAGCGTTATCCTCAAGAAAGGCGATCGTGATGAGTTACAAATATCAGAATTGAGAAATCTGGAAAACTTCCTGTCAGAAGGTGGGGAAAATAACGAATATACTGTGTCAGCTATTTGTGAAATTTATGTATCGTATCTTTGGAATATAACACGTAAATCAGCTGGTAGAATGTCGCCGATAGATCAGTCACTATGTTCGGATCTAGTCGATTTATTTAGGAGCCAAAAGAAATTCTATGTTTTGATAGGAATTCACAATTATCACAAGTGGGCTCATAAGTTCATTCTTTGTGCTCAACCTAGAGCCCTTGAAAGATTGTTAGGAACTGGTAAATGTTTTGTTCAGCTGTCGTGCAACTTTTCATGTTTTAATTACGTAATTCTCTATATGTATTTTGGAACCTTCGATTACCTTGCAAGAAACGCGGGTTTTAGTATTGGATGGTATGAAATAGCGTGCGAATTAGTCTTAACTAACTTAAGAGACATGCTTACTCCGTATGTAAGGGAGAAGAATTCGAAAATGAAAGTGCGTTGCTTTAAAGAAACGTGCATTATCTCCGGATTCGACTTGGTCGAGATCTCCAGTCACCATGTGGAGACTCCCGTCGGTTTTGTCAGAGAATCGGGCATGAGTGTGAAAATTGTTCTGTATAAAATTAATTTTCTTTCTGAACGTGTTGGTATAATTATCAAAGTCGGCGGGGTTGCCAATGTGAACGTCAATGTTTCATTCTTGAATACAAACTATGAACCCTATAGAGATGTACCGGCAGAACTTTTACCGGACTCACCCACCGAATTAAGAGGTATAACTCGTGTCTCTTCCTTTGTAATCTCAAATACAGATATTTTGTCTTGTGTGACCAATGGTAAATTGTTTATAAACGTTGAAGGCATAAATTATTTCCTACGAGGCAGATCAGATCTTCCAGTAGATCTGAGTTACTTTACTTGGGACAATAAAACCTGGATTAACGAGTTATCAGCAGATCGGAAAGAATTGTTTAAAGCTGGCAAGTTAGGTGTTATCACGTTGATTGTAGAAAGTGAAGGGTTTAAGGTTAACCGTTCTAGACTTGCAGGCCGATCTCGCTTCTTTTATGCATTATTTTATCAAGATGATTACCTGAAAAGCGTCCTCGAACTTCGGGACACTGGACCTCGTAGTATACGGATAAGGAATACGCTTATTTACGACGGCACATTCAGCCGCATACATGACCGTACGTTAGAGGAATTCACTAAACTCTATAAAGTTTCTGTGAAGGGTAAAATTCAGTGTATAACAAAATTTCCAGCACCTTATGCGTCTGATTTCGAGCGCGAATTCATTACACAATGTGATGCCTCTGATGTTGTAATCGGAGTTGTATTAACAAAAATGTTTGGGGCAGAAGAATATCCTGTCGTGTATCTCAGTCGGAAATTTAGCCCCGCTGAGAAGAAATACTCGACAATAGAACGGGAGTGCGCGTCGATAATTTTCGCGGTTCGGAAACTACATTTTTATTTAGATGGTGCAAATTTCAAAATCATAAGAGACCACAAACCATTGAAGTGGTTAAAAAATCACACCGGCACGAATTCCAGGATTCTTCGGTGGTCCTTAATTCTGCAACCGTATAACTTTACTATTGAACACCGGGCTGGAAAGTTTAACCAGAGTGCAGATACGCTTAGCCGTATGTCTTGCTAATGAAGGTGTAAATAGAATTAGTTCTTACAACAATTGTACTTGAAAGTGTGTTTTTTTTTTTGTTTTATTTTTTTTGTATGCTGTTATTTATGTTTATTTAGGTTAGTTAAAGTATAGTAGTGTAAATTATGTGCTTAAAGTTGCTTGCCTCAGAGCTCAAGTGTAGAGGTGGAAACACATATATGTACCACACTGTATCCCCGAACTATGATGTAAGGGTGGGGGAGGCTGTGAAGAATAGGAAATTCTTCAAGCAGTCAGTCGTGTGAATATTGGATGTGTCTTTGTCACCCCTGTCCTTGGCAACAAAGGGGGGCGCGAACTGGGTTGAACCCTGGTGTCAAGCTAACTGACTGATGGTCATCGCCGGACTGAGGGCGGTATTTCCTCCCCTTGTCTACTGGCAAGAGAGTGTCAGCTGGCGACAAAGGCCACACACGGAGGGTCCGACATTCTTCATGCACAAAAGTGCGGTTCGTTACGCTAAGCCCTCGGCGTGGGAAATTCTCGAATGTTGGAAATAGCTGATGTCACTGATTTCAGCAAATCAACGTCGAAACACAAAAACCAACGCATGATAGGACGAAATATGTTCCAGGGAGGTGCTTAGAGTTTTCTTGGAGAACCTCGGACCGAAAAAGAGGCAGAGAGACTTGAGATCTACTCTCAGAAGGTGACTGATACCTGCGGCCTTGGGCCAGATTACATTTTTGGGTACTTTGAATCCCGGGCTTAGTGCCGTTTCATATAGTCAGTGAACTCTGACTGTTTGGGGAAGAAGTTTAACTCCCCGGTGCCTTAGGGCGATTTTGACAGTAAAATTTTGGTGTAACTGAAGTGTACATATTGTATATAATTAAATACATAATTTTAAACCCTAAACTCCGTATCTTGAATTAATCTATACCCAGCTACCTGGGAGAAGTGTTCATATCGTCACAATAGACATCACAGGCTTTTATTCGTATAAAAAGTCAATTTGTATTGTGTATATGAAGACAGATCTCTGTAGGACTCTACACACACAAACCTAAAATTGGGTTAAAACTCGTAGTACAGCAGAAAATGATTTTCAAGCAAGAAATGAACAATATTTTATTTGCAGAAAATCATGAGAGGTTCACGACAATGTACTTTGCCTGATTAATGAAACTAATAACTTGGAGCAGCCGCCCATATCTACAAGTGGTTAGCTTCGCCAGCCTCCACAAAGTGGGTTCGGATGGGAATCACAGATAAGGCAGGGATATTGACTTGCTGTCCCCTCATAGGGAGCATTATTAGTTCAACTATAGGTTGCTTTTACAATAAAGTAGCTGACGAATCCGTCTTCGGGAAAGGTCAATGTCCTTCGGACACAGTATCTGCCCCGTTCGGAAAAACCAACAACAACATGGAGCATTTATGAAATAGAACTTACCAGTTTCACAGTTGTTTCCCATGAATCCTGGGGGACAGATGCACACTCCTAAGTGGTCGTGGCAAATACCACCGTTGTAACAAGGGGGGCATTGTTCGTCACAGTTTTCTCCAAACAGATTCTTCTTGCACTCTATGTATATTTAAAGAGAGAGGTACAAAAAACATTATCCAGCAACATCTGTGGGTATATGGGCTATGAAATTTAAAAATTCTAATTCTTATGAAATTTGCGCAATAGACTAAATTCTTTTATAATATTCTACATTTAACTCGCAATCGCTATAAAGGCAGAAAATCGGCGAAAATCTTTGAAACTTCGTTACCTTTGCCTGAATCATTAACCCCCAAAATATTATGTCACCTTCGAACTCAATTTTACCCCATAATTCGAGATTTTATCACATGTATCAATCATATCTTTCGGTTTCCCCATAATTTTACAAATATGTATTCAATGCTTTTAAAAATATTGAATTGACATTATGCCAGTCAAACTCAATTATCGATCGTCTTACAAATTGGTAAATTTATTTACCACGCACCGATAATACCACCCATTAAACTGCAAGGCAGGAAGGAAAAATATTTAACCATAAATTCCACTCACATTAACACCTTAAACTTTCGTTTTGAATATCCAGCAACCTGCATTTCTGGCATAGCAACACGGATGTCTCGCTTTAAAAGTCGTTAAGTCATTGCAATTTGCCCAAGCTCTACATATAATGCGTTTTACAACAAACTGAAAAAACTGGAAAAAAAATAGGTAAATTTTTTTTTTTTCATTCCTATTAAGCTCATTATTTAAGTTGTTTTACAAATTTGGTTGATTTCATATTTAAGATGAAAAGAGGTTCTAAGATTACACCGTAAATTTAAGAAAATTTATTGAACAATTACGTTTCTAATTTTAGATTTATTTTAATTTGTTTGGGTAACACAGTGGGTTTGGGGTAAGACTCTCTGAAAATTGACTGTTTCCGAATATCTCGTTCATCAAGAATTATCAAAGTAAACAGTTTGCTCTACCTACTATAGAAGTAAAAGTAGGGCATATTTCTTGTACTTCGAGAAAAACAGGAAAAGATTTTATATAATCCGTGATTCAGAACTGTTTACAGTGGGGAAATTAAATGTCTCTCAACTTGTAGAAGATTAAAATAATCAAAAATAGACACCGCAGAGACGACATATTATTTGTAATCGATGGCATTTTTGTGATTCTTTGTAATACCAGTGTCTAAGTTTCGATGTTTCAAGCTTTTAAATAATTTTATTAACAGAATCACCTAAAATATAAGCAAAAATTCCTGATGAATGCAACGATGCAATTACATGAATATGCACAGAAAGGGAACTTCTGTTAGCTGATACCGCGATGATTTTTTAAGCTTCTAATATAATTTAAGACAGAATAATCGATGCTTGAATAAGATATATTTTAAAAAGGGAGATTGCATTAGAGACAACCTTTCTTCTGTTAGGATGACCATTGCCTTGACAACATCAAACACTTAAAAATCTATTCTTTGAAAACAAAATTCTTGTCTGCACAGAAAACATAATTTAGACACCGCATATATAAATCATTTTCACGTACAGGATTTCTCCCGATTTTTCTTTAAAAATCCTTCTTTAACTCAGTTTCAATGCCTTGTGCTACATGGTTATTTTATTTATAAGGTTAGATCAAATTCCAGACCTTTCTATATGTACACGGATGAACGTGATTATTTGCGATATAGTTGTTTCATCAACAAAATCAATTGAATAAAATAATGGATATAGATAAGAACCATTTAGTTCAGAAGTAGTTAAGACTGCTGTGTATTAACCCTATGGGATTTGCTCACCTCAATGTTAACCAATGGAGAAAATGTGTCTACTATTTATAGCTACATGAATGCTGATAGTCCAATAAAAATGGTATTTTCAGATAGCCTGAATTTTTCTGCACCTTGCACCAGGATTCATTTTATAAATTTCGTCAACCAAAGGAATAAATGAGCATTTAAAACATATTACACCAGATTTTTCCCACGAATAATTTAAATCTTTTTAAGGGGGCTCAGGACCTTCGATTTGGTTGAAAAAGCTAAGAAACATGTGCAGTTCGAACACTCCAAACTTCAGTAAAATTAAAAAAAGAAAGATTGTTTTGATTTTATATTAAAGTAAGACATTATGAGTTATTATGCGCATCAGAAATTAAATTTAAAACTAGATAATTAAGATAAATTTTTCAATTTAAAAAATGTGAATTTGTTAAAGGGCCAAAAAGTAAAAAGTCACTGAGCGCAGCATTATTTAACAAAATATGCATGTAGAAAAAAAATGTTTGTTACAAAATAATTAAAACACACTTACCTTCAGTTTAAAACCAAAATATGGCAATAAAATACTACTAAACATTTTTTATATGCATAAATTATGAAATGAATAAAATTTGATGAATTTTAATGCATATTTGTAAGTGAAATCCAAAAATTTTCCAAGGAGTTTCTATTTTTTTGGTTTTAATTTAGAGAATGACTTATAATGAACATGTGGTTAAAATTTCATCAATATTGCTTGCATAGCTTAAGGGTAAGAGTGTGCACAATGTTCAAAATCATCATTTTGAGAAAAAGTACTTTAAAGTTTAAAGTTCTGTTTATAACCTACTAACTGGCTCCAAACTTTCTTAAAATGCTCCTGCGGTATAAACATCCCCTTCTGCTAATAGATGTTTTTCCTCTTCTTTCTTTTTCTTTCTTCTATTAGCTATTCGAGCCTCTAAAGTTGAATTTAGAGCTCGTTTGTTTGCCAATTTAACACGTTGTTTATCAGCTTCTTCAGCAGCTGCTATAGCATTTACACCTGGTATAATGCTGAGCTCCTTCATAATGTGTAATGTGGCCTGCTTTCCATAATTAAATTGGGAAACAGCAACATTTACTGCAATTTGTACAATTTTTCTAGAAGAGTTTGATGTTTTGGGACAATATGACCAAATTAATGCATTTAAAGATTCATTCACGTTTTGGGTTTTACCCCCAAGACATTTTTTTAACAAATTTGGATGTGATAAATCTTTAAAAACAGGTTTAATGCATTCCATAACAGTTAAAGGAACTGGATTTTTATGTTTAAAATCCTTTAGTGTTGCATTAGCAACCGACTTTTGATATGGACACCAGGAGTTGACCCCATCAGGGCAGAAATCGTGCATTATGGTATCATCATTTGAAGCCTTATGATACCATATGGCCCATATTGCTTTCTGCATGTCTCTGACATTATCAGAATGCTTCCTTATTGCATTACCATAATAGGTAGTTAATTTGTCTATAAGACCATCTGTTAACCGACCTTTACCACTAAGTGGTTTATTGTCGGATAGTTTTTTACCCTTATATTCAGTTTTCAGTTTTCGCAGGCGTGCACCCATCCTTTTCTGCACATGGCCCACACACTCAATTTTAGACACTGGGACATTGTAAGAATTATTATTTGTGATGCCTGTAAATGTTTTGCAGTCTCCATCACCTATATAATTTACATATCTTACTCCATATTGCTCCTCAGAACGAGAAAACATCTCAATCATGCCATTCACTTCCATTAGAGCAGCTGAACCTGAATGGTTCTTACTGCAAACTTTTTGGTGTTCAGATTTCCACTGTAATAAATTTTCTCTGGGGATATTTTTGGCAGCTTCGCAACCTTTACAATATGAGCTTGAAACATACCGATCAATCACTTTTCCTGTCTCACTGCCAATAACAGTAGTCACTCCAACTCGAGAAGAATGGCCTCTGGTCTTCCAGGTTCCGTCGCCACTCACTGTTAGATCCGAAGAGCCAGTTAGATTCACTTCTTCTTCAACGGCTTGCTTCATACTTGCTTTTGTAACAGCATGTGTTGCAGCATAAATATGACTAATGATTTTATCATATGACTTTTGCGAGACAGGGATAGGTAAGTCCATAACACCACAAAAAGTTTTTGATGCTTCAAGTCCTTTGCCAATACACCTCATGGCAAATGTAAACCTTCTGTTTAAATCAGAGGCCTTTTGGTTTTTCCCTATCATCATAGAGTTTTTGAATGAAGAAATCACTCCACAAACAGAGCACAAAACACTCAAATTCACCACAAGCCCATAATCATTTTCCGTAGATATTGTTACTCTATTATGGCAAATAAAGCAACACAGACATTCCTCAAATGCAGAAAATAATAATCCTTTATCCATTAAAAGGTAGCCTTGAAAATTAGATTTTTCATCATTTTGCAGCGCTCCACCAGTAGACAATTTTTTGGCTGATGCAGAAAAGTTCTCACCAGTAACTTTAGATTGTTCAGTATACTGGTTCCCAAAATATTGATGACGTCTCCTTTTCTTTGGCCTTTGACCAGATGATCTTTTCACTTTAGAATTATCGCTCATTTTTAATGAAGAAATCAAAAGAAAACAGTAAAGTAAAACGATTAAAACGATGTCAAAATCTGTAGCACAGAACAGCTCTAACGTACAATGTGAGAGTGAAACACACGAGGGAAATCTACATGTAAACAGTTATAGCGAGTAAAGTTGAGAAATTTTACTCCTTCTTCTGAAAAGTATGAAAAATAAAAACCACAGAGGAAAGAATAACAAAAAAGAATCATTGACATGGGTAAAAGCAATGACGAAACACTGAAAGGATGACCACCACAAAACGTAAACAAACGATGACAGCTGTTTAAATGGGTGTGGCAATCGCATAGCGTCATACAAAAATACTCATAACTCAAGAACTAATAGGAATTTTTTAACGCGGTTTTTTGCAATCTGTTTAGAAATATTCAGAGATTCATAAAAAGTTAAAAACAAAAAATCGATTTTTTTAAGGATTCAAGGTCCTGAGCCCCCTTAAACGAAAAATGCCCTAAAATTTCTTTATTAAGGAGTACAATTTAAAAAATCTTTCAATCCAAGTCGGCAATCCTTGGACACATTTTCTCCGTAGGTTAACACTGAGGTGAGCGAATCCATTAGGGGCAAATCCAATCCGTTAGTACACAGCAGACTTAAGTACACAGTTTACTTCCTTATAGTTGGATCAAAATATCCTTTTTTGTATTAAAAACACGTGCATTTTCATTTTTCATTAAAAATACAATACGTTTTATGTTTAAACAATTTGACTTTCTACAACTGAATCCTCTCTTCCGACATGAGTATCACCGGTATAAACTGTAGTCACTGAAAAATGAAGCGACTACATTTATCTTATTACGAGATAGCAAACAAATTACTTCTGACAATCAGCCTGAGGAGGGCAGGAGCAGCCGCTCCCCTTCGTCCCTCGTAGTTACATTCATAGGTTCCGGCGTCTGTGACTTGCACACTCGGAATCTCCACTTTGTCTTCATTGTCCCAGGATGGTATGTCCACTCCGTTGTGCCTCCATCTGATCATATATCCCTTATTGAAATTCACTTTTAGATCCACGGTGTCCCCGATGTTTGCTACTTTAAATGGATCCGGAAAATATAAACCACCTGAAACATACAAAAAAAGCCTCAAACATGTGAAGATTTAAAATTGGGTGCGAAAGAATTGACTCAATAAAGCACGCTTAGTAATTTATTTACACTCTCTCTCTCTTACACACACAACACCTACATACATCCAGTCAACGCAAAATACAGAGGACTGAAGTTGGTTCCTTCACTTTAAGTATGCTTCAAATGCACGCAGCTTTCTCTTTATACAGGGCCTTACAGAATTAACATACATACTTTATAACTATAGTAATAAAAGCTATCTGCAGCATTATATATATATATATATATATATATATATATATATATTTCAGCATTTCGAAGGGGACGTGTAGTTGGGCTCAAAGAAGCCGGTTGGTCTAATAGGCGAATCGTTCGACGTTTCGATAGGAGCGATGACGCTATTAGACGATGTTGGCAGGAATGGAGGAACCATGGCCGAACATAGCCTCAAAAAGGAAGCGGTCGGCCTAGAAACGACAGAACCTGAGGATCGAGCAATCGTCAGAGTGGCACTCACAGCCCCAGATTCATTATTATCATCGATCGTACGTGCAACTGGTGCTTCAGTTTCCGCAAGGACCATTTATAGGCGGCTCTGAGAAAGGGGGCTGAGCTCACGGCACTCCTTGCGCCGACTACCATTGACCTGTGTACACCGACAAGCCCGTTTGCTGTGGTTTCGGGCACATTCAACCTGGAATGTCACTGACTGGAGTAGAATTGTCTTCAGTGATGAGTCCCGCTTCGAAATGAGACCCGATGACCAGCGAATACGTGTCTGGAGACGCCCCGGACAGCGGTGGGATACCAACCTGATTCTCTTCCGCCATACAGGCCAACAACCAGGAGTGATGGTCTGGGGTGCCATTTCATTTGATAGCAGGACCCGTTTGGTGCATCCTTACAGCCCAACGGTTCGTCGACGATATTCTACGCCCCGTTGTTTTGCCCTTCATATGACGCGATCCTGGGCTTACATTTCAGCAAGATAATGCCCACCCGCACACGGCAAGAGTTTCTACTGCTTGTCTTCGTGCTTGCCCAAAGCTACCATGGCCAGCAATGTCTCCGGATCTCACCCCCATTGAGCACTTTTGGAGCATTATGGGCAGGGCCCTCCAACCAACTGGGATTTTGCAGATCTAATGTGCCAATTGGACAGAATTTGGCACGATATACCGCAGGAGGACAATCGCCAAATCTATCAATCAATGCCAAGCCGAATAACTACTTGCATAAGGGCCAGAGATGGACCAGCGCGTTATTAACTTTTTCACTTTGTGAAGCTCTTTCTCTTGTGTGTGTGTGTGTATGTGTGTGTGTGTGTGTGTGTATGTATACACGATATTCGTTTGGTATATCTGCGCAAATCCGGGGAAAGACACGCGGAAAACCTTTAGTTCTTTCGCATCTAGCATGCTTTAAAGGCACGATTTATTGATTTTTTTTTTTTTTTGAAGTGGGGCTCTTAGAATGTCGATGCATAGATTAGAATGACCATGACACAAGGTTACTCTACTTGTTTATATATTTCAGAGAAACTTCGCCGAATTCATGAACTTTTATAATAATTAGAATGATGGTGAAAACTGAAAAGGAACTCCGCCTCGAAAAACATCCGACACCTTGACAGCCCATCCTCACATCCATTTATCAGTGCATAGTTTTACTTACTGGCTACATCCTGTCTTGTCATAACTATATTCATGGATCCCCATTCATCGCTGAATCCGCACTGGAATGCGCCAAATGGTCCTCCTCGCTCGTTGGCATCCTTTCCCAATTTGAATAAGGCGCGACCAGTCTCGACGCTTTTCTGGAATCCTCCCGGTAAATGTCGACCCTAGAATAAAAGACAATCCTTACATTGTGATCAAGAAAGGCGCGCATACAGTCTGCGACACCCCAGGCACAGAAAGCTGGGAAGAAGCGATTTAATCTGCGCTTCAAATGAGCAAATTCAAAGGCATTTGGCGGTAGCACGATCTCGGGTGCGTTCTGGATTCGGCGTCATCGTTTCCTCTAGAACAGTGGTTCTCTCAGCCTTCCCTGATATGAGTCATGGCATTTCGGAGCTAGTGGCAAAGCTTAGATATTTACGATAGACCATTTAAAGAGGGTACTTTGAATAGAAGAATTACAATGAAACTTCAATCCTACGGAAATAGTGTGGCCACCGAAAGACTCTTGATCGTGACTCTTATCATTTCAAGACAATAGAGTTGCGCCGGGATAATAACTGAGTTGAAAATATCGCGTGAGAAAACAGACAGCTTGCAGTTTAGGGTTGAGGGAGGTAACTATATACAGCAATGCGAGATGAATCGAAACTGAGATATTTGGTGACTTCGGGACGATTCTGACAACAGGAAGGGTCCAATTTAGGAGTTCGGGATTGCTACAATTACAATGTACTTTTTTCAGGCATGAGGAGCAATTTTTGCAAGCAAGACCTCGGTGTAATCGCTCCATAGAAAGGAAATGGCCAACGTGGGAAGAAACGTTTTAGTAAATATATTTTATGCGTTAAATTGAGTTTCTTTCACTGAGTAATAACTAAGCTACGACTATATTGAATATTATGAAAGAATACGTTTTTGTGTTGTAACCTAACACACACACAGACATGCATATATATATATATATTATTGTTATTGTAAATATGGCTAATCCTAGTTGGCTGAAGGAAATTCTTCTCCATTATAAACACAGAGTTCACAAGTGTTGTCCTCTGGGCTTGTGTTCAGGATATGGTTTTAAAAATACTGTTGCCGCGCCCCGGAATGCACTTTGATCCTTCATAGGTGAGTTGGGAACAAAACGCTTATGGCTTTGGCTTTCCGGTGTTAATTGATGGATTTAGTTGAGAAACAAGTTGGAATGTGCTGTAAATAGGGCTAAATTAAACTACAAGGCTCGCAAACAGGGGAAATCCTTTTAAAAACTATAATTATTTAAAATAATTCAAATTCCCGTAACTGGTTGAGGAGTTATTTCCGATATTGATAATTTTTATACCAATCATACAGTGGGATACAATCTGAGTAATATCAATACAGTGGGATATTACTCAGATTTTTTACGCTGCCGCCAACGTATTATAGTGGTAAGCGTCAGGAGGTACCTCAAAGTGAGCTCGTGTTCGAATCGCGTCGAGAAAGGGACATTCTCATGCTGTCCCCTTCATATGGAAAAATGCCATTATTTATGGTGCTCCCACAATGAAGAAACCGACGAATCAGAGATGGTCAGTTGTGCTTAAGACAAACCCCTGCAACGTTCGTCGGGTGGTTGATTGGTTGGTTGGTTGGGGTTTATGATGCAAAATCCAAAATAAGATATAGAGCGCCAAACACAAGTCAAGAGCCGAGAAAAAGAATAGAATAAAAGCACCAGGCTCCAACCAACAGCGGAAATTTCGGATTTAAAACCGTAAAAAGATGCACAAACTTGACAAAATTCATATAAAAGGTGATAAAAATGAGATATATAAAAAGAATTGATATATAGAGACAAACGATGATATATTAAAGGTAATGATATATTCAGGTGATTAAAAACGGTGATATAAAAAGGGAAAAAAATATTCAATGGTGTGAACGGTGATATATAAATAGGGTTGGTTGAATTTTTCTGGCTCAGTCCGGAAAGGGCAAGGCTTGCCAAAAACTCGTCAAGAGTAGAATAAATGCGCAGAAAATAAGACGTAGACATAACAAGCAACAGTGGTAAAAAAAATGTGATAAGTACAAAGAAGGTAAAAACAGCTGCCACGTTGGAAAATAATAAGGAACAGATGTGTCAGACGCACCTCCCTTGGCGACAAGTTGGCACCTAAAGTTTTTGTCACCAAGGGGGTTTCCGCAGACATGTTAGGCTTAAAGGACGAAATGTAAACAAAATATGGAACAGATGTAGCAAACGTAATAAATTGAAAAACAAACTTACTGCTGGCTTTAATAAATTCGTAGGCGCACGCGGGATCTTAAAAACACATAAATACAAAAAATAAAATCTTTAAAATAATTTGAAATTTGTTAAGTGGGAGGGGGGGCTGCCGCCCCCCCCCCTCCTAAAAAAAGTCATTATAATGCAACTAATAATAACTCATTTAAATAAACATAAAATACACCTTGGTTAAATTAACCACAACTTAAACCACCCTTTAAATCAACCACAACGTTTTCCAAAACAAACGTAGAAACGCATAACACAACCAACATTTAAGTCCATCAAACCACATGTAAATTAACCGTTTAAATTAACTGTTAATTTCAAATAAACCGCAAAAAACCTCTTTTAGCCTCCCACTTTATATCCCTAACAACCCCCAAAAGTATGCCTATCTCTCAAAAATCTACATCTAATACTATCCAAAATACATGATTAATATTTCGCAACAACATGGCCGCCATATTATATTCCGTAAACACGACTAGCCATTCAAACTGGGTTGCCACAAAATAGCAAAATCTCGTTAAAATCGCATGGTTGCCACGCCAAACACAAAATCGCCAAACTTGGCAGGGAGATGCGTATAACACATCTGTACCAATAATATTTAAAGTAGGCAGTTTTTAAAATGACTTTAGCCCGCGTGCTTAGTTCACCGAATTAGGGCCTGTTCACATAAGAGTCCGTTGCGTTGCGTTAAGGAAAAGATGACGTTGGGACGAAAATAAACCAATCATAGGCGTTAAAAATTTCATTGCTAATCGTTTGGAGCCATATGATTGGTTTATTTTTGTCTCAACGTCATCTTTTCCTTAACGCAACGCAACGGACTCCTGTGTGAACAGGCCCTTAGACGATCGTCATCAAAACTCCCGGTGAAAATCTTACCAATCCAGTGTCCAGCTCTCGCGAAAAGTCAATCTTCTGGTAGTTGTCTTTGCTATGACAGTAGTACCAGTCCCACTTTATGAATGTCCAGAGGGAAAATGTGGCATCAAAGAAACCTGTGGATGAAAACAATAATAATAATAATAATAATAAATCCTCGCGAGCACATAATTAACAGATATAAACGCTGGCATCATTGGTAAAGATAAATATAATCAGAACCCGAAAGAAGATGTTTATATTTGTGGTGGTCTCACACGGAATGAGATTTGTGAACTTTAATATGCTTGTGGGATATTCTGAGACCAACATAATTCCCAAATGCCACGAGAGTGAAAGTAAGAGAAAGAGAAAGTGTACCTGTTTTCATACTTATTGTTGTTGTTGTTTCTAATGCCTCCTTGGCTGGAATCTATTCCAGACCAAGTCCATATAGGCTATTGGGCAGAGGGATGCGGCTCCAGTTTTTTTAAATGGCACCACAGGGTTCGGAATCCATCTTGGCCAGGTGCCACCTCAATTTTGACAGAGCACCAGCAGGGGTGACATCTGGGGGGATCGTACCCTATCCCACCCCCTCTGACCTCATAGAGGGACTTACCGGTCTACGTATTTAACGTGCCCATATCGGGAATAGACACGGATGTATTTAATGGCACGTGTCGGTCTAAGGACTCTCAATCCCGAAAGCCAGCGCGCTACCACAAGGCTACCTCGAGCCTTTTTTTCATACTTGCGGGTGGGAAGTACAAAAGTTAAAGTCTGGTAATTTTTTTGGGCACTCAGCCTGGTTTACCGTGGAGGCACTTGAACGAAAGACATATGAACAGCTATACACAAGGCAGATTCGGAAACGGAAGCACCATTTGCTATGGACATTCGACCGATTACATACTGTATTACTGAGAAAATAATTCTTGTCTTAAAATATCATTCTAAAAGTGTTCGGAATCGAATGATTGCTAGGCTCGAGGTAACCTGAATTACCACCCATGAGTTCAGTCAGTATGTAGTAGGTTACGGAGTACGCCCAGCTGGGAAGAGCCAGGTGTAATTATTTGTAATTATATCTAGTTATCTTAGTTACTTATCTACATCAACAGTTCAGAGTCCTTTAGAGAATTTATATTAGTAATTTTAAAATAGCTGCACTAGTTTGATAGCACTGATTTCAAATACTCCTCTTATAAATTTTGTAAAAATATTTGTTTGCCCGACATATGTTGCAGAATCATAAATAAGGACGAAATGGCTTATTCTTATGTTATTTGTTTTGAGAATAAAACTCTGCTCTTTCTATCTCTTCATTTAAGGAATAAGATGGTATTTGATGGGATTAAAAATAGGATTAAAATCTCATTGTTAAACTTTCGGCAAAATGCAGCCGATCAGCATAGTGCGAGTAGAACTGTTGTTTCTCTAATCTATATATATAAAACAGTTCCGTAACCCACATTTCGTATGACGCTTTGCAGTATCCACTGATGTTTCCTCGAGGGGAAGATAGATACGCAATTAACATTCAACAACAGAAAAACAACAAAAAAGTATCAGCAATGGACTTTTATGCCTATCTGTGATGGTGCGACCAAAAGAAAACCGTTTGCTGAACTATCGAAAACTTTTGCATCAGTATTTGGTTGATATGTATGCTGAAATTTAGACTGGAAGATTACTCTTCATAAGATTAAATCAAAAGAAACTCAGAGTAGATGAGTACATTCACTTGAAAGATGCTACTGTGAACGACGGAAATGCGGCTAATCACGGCAAATTAGTGATCCTTCCATCAACATACACTGGTGGCATAGGCGTAGCGTGCTTCTATATTTTGGGGGGGCACAAATTAGGGATGGGATATCGAAAGCAAAATATCGACATGAGTATCGATAATAATATCGAAAGCAAAATATCGATATGAGTATCGATGATAATATCGGCCATTAATATCGATATCAATAATATTTCGGCACAAAAATATCGATATTTCAAAATATCGACGATATTTCAAAATATCGACGATATTTCAAAATATCGATAACACATTTTCCTTTCACCAAGCAGTCAATCGTATTCGGAGGAATGATTGTATAGTAAAATAATATATAAATACTGTAATAGTACGATAAAAAAATGGTCATAATTTAATTCAATAAGGAAATAACATTTCAATAAGCAATATTTATCAAATTAAAAAGTTTCTATAAATGTTTATAATTTTTTTTTTTAATTGAAAGCCCTAAAACGTGTTTTTAGGCTATCTGAGGACCCAAAATCTGTTCTACAACATGATTAATGAATTTGGCGAGGATATTGTAAAACATGATAATCAATAAAGTCTAAGTTTTACTTATCTTTTTTAGGATGTTTTATTTCCCTTTGTCTTTTATCTGTTGAGTACTTTCGGCCGCTAAGCTCTCCTAAGTTGTTAGCTGCGGAAAGTACTCAACAGGTAAAAAGCAAAGTGAAATAAAACAACTTAAAAAGTTAAGTGAAACTTATCATTTTAACAAAGTTACGAAAGCAACATCTCCTAAACGTAACTCATTTTAATATAAATGTTATTTGATTGCTGTATTGGATTTTCAATTATTCAACAAAAAACCTATCACACCTCTGCTATAATTAGCTCTCAACTCAAAATACAAAAAATATTTTATTTTTCGTTCCCTCACAGGACAGGAATGGTAAAGTTAAATCACTTTCTAGTCAAAATCAGTGCTTTTATTACTACAAACTCTTTTCTTAAACAACAAATATTGAAACTTTGAAAAATCTTAAGTTAATAAATAAAATATAAAATAATGATTCTAGGCAAGTTCTACAAGTTTTTACAGTGTATTTTAAATATCTGTTTAACACATTGGTAAACCTTGTCTCGTACTTGGCCATAACAGCCCTCTTTAATTTAATAAAAGTCTTCTTTCAGAATGCCTTGAAAATTTTTCCACAAGCAAGTCCAGTTTCTCTTCACTCGAGTACAGCTGCGTCAGTTCATGTTCTATTGCCATTATGGCAAGTCCACTTAAGCGTTCTTCTTTCATCGTGCTTCTCAAGTAAGATTTGAGCCTTCGCAGGGTAGAGAATGACCTCTCTGCGGTCGTAGTTGTGATAGGCCATGAAAGAGCAATTTCTAAGAGATGTATCACTTCAGGTACATTGTTTTTCAGGCCGTTTTTAGTGCAAAACTGTGCCAACTCTTGCAGATTTATGTTTGGATTTTTCTTATCTGTTTTTATAAAAATTTTTTTAGAGAAGCAGTGAAAAAACTTCAGCTGTGAGGAAAGACTTGAAGACAACTGATAAAAGGTTTGGATTTTCCCAACAACAGTTTCATCTAAGCTATCCCAATCCAACAAAAGCTGGATAATGGAATTGATTTTGTCGTAGTCATTCTGAGAAAATCGAGCTTGGAGGTTACTTACTACAATGTCAAGCCCCGCAAAATAAATTTCTATTTTACATTGTCCTTCTGCCGAGGTGTGATGATAAAAAGATTCAGCCGCATCATTATATTGAAGCCTTTTTGGTGTCTTCCGTTTTCGAGGCAAGGAGAGTCTGTCAACATACAAGCCTTTGGTGGAAAAAACTTTGCAAAGTTCTTCTGTTTCTTTCCATAAGTGAATGAAACCTTGATATTTCGTTGAAGTTTTATACTGTCGATAACAGCTTCAACTTTACTGAACAGTTTGGAAATGTCTAACGTTTCACTTTGAAGCTCTTTCGACAGTATGTCAGTCAGGCTTAAAACGTTGTACATAAGTTTAAGGAAGAAGATGAATTCAAAACTACTCGCCTGCTTTATTAGTCCATCTGCTTCAGCTGCAACCTTTCTATTGGAAGCGTCACTTGCCACAACTTCCATTGCTTCCAAAACTTCTGGGAGCTGCTCTAAGATAACCCTTATAGCACGGTGACGAACAGTCCATCTTGTTTGTGACAAACTAATCAGCCTTTTACTTTTAGCCTCTTCATTTTGTTTACATATAGATTCAAAAATAGAAAACCTCTTGGCAGAAGCATTGATAATATTATACAGAGAATTTATTATGGACAAACAATTTCGCAACTGTCTTACTTCTTCACAAAACCGCATAACAGCAAGATCCAACAAATAGGCATGACAATGAGTGTATAATGCCCTAGGCTCTTCTTCCTGAAACCTTGCAGCTACGCCATTGAACTTTCCACTCATTTGACTAGCACCGTCATACGCCTGACCACGCATTTTATTAAGATTTATCCCAATTTGCTGTATATAACCTTTAATAACCGAATGTAAGTTTTGACCTGTTGTTTCTGCAACATCAACAAAGCCCAGAAATCTCTCTTTAATTCGGACATTTTCGTCATTGTTAGTGATGTAGCGAATGCATATGCTCACTTGCTCACGAGTGGAAACATCTGTTGTTTCGTCACAAATTATAGAATAGGCCGTAACCTCTTCTAACTCTTTCACGATATATTGTATCATTTCACTTTTTATACAATCTATAATTTCATTCTGTATCTGGGGACTCCTGTATGAATGAACTGATGAATTCATCAGTGCTATTATATCTTCTCCTTTATCTTTTGACCTAAAGTCAAGTAGCTCCTGAAAATTACCTCTATTTAAAGACACCGAAGCCTCACAATGTCCTCTTAGGGCAAGACCTTGTTTTCCAAGGAACAAAATAGTTTCAATAATGAATTTTACATATTTTCGATTTTCTTTAACTTTTTTAGTGTGTGCTGAAGACAAAGAGTCTGCAACTGTTTTGTCAGATTTTCGGTATTCTGTAAGAAATTAGGTAGATTTTAGATGCATATCACTTTTTTCGTGTTTTCTAAATTTTTCCAATGCTTTTTTCCAGTTTGTCACCTCAATTTTAGTAAATGACTCCTCTCCACGCCCTGTTTTATCTTTGCAAAAAATACGACAAGAGAAACAAAATGCAGCATCCAAAATGGGGCTGTATTCAACCCAACCAAATTCAGAATACCACGTTTTCTAAACTGTCTAGATTTTAACTGTATTTTGCTTACCTTGAAACAATCAACAGGCTGGAATGGATCCCTAGAAATATCCGCTGATTGTAGACCCAGAGCAGGATCTCTACCACTACTTTCCACCACCTCCATAGGCCTAGGCCTATGGAGGGCCTTTGGCGTGGCCTTTTCATCCACATCGAGATTTGTTGACCAGGATGGTATCGGCATCAGCTGATTATCACCATAGTTGCACTTGGCACATTCATTAATGCTACTGTCACTACTTGCTTCTAGATTTTTTTCTTGGTTTAACAAATCAACTTTTTTATTCGAACTATCGACTTTTTTGAAAAAAGAAAGTACTGATTTCTGTTTTGACATTTTCAAACGTACAAAAACAATGATTTCATAAAGCGTGCACGAAAACAAAGAATTGAAACCAACACACAAAGAATTACTGACTGGTAGAGGTGGATATAGAAAGTGGTGTGGTCTAGGCCAGTCGCTAGACCACACCACCCAGCGCCTCCACCCATTCTCCACCCAGCGCCTGCTTCGTGTTTCCAGGAACACTGATAGCGACCCTTTGTAGCGCATTCCTTGAAGAGGTGCGGGGGAGTAAGTTCAATGACCCCAAGGGGGTAAAGAGTGTGGTCTGAACGCAAAGGATTTTTAGCCGAGGAAAAAATATAGCATCGAATTTTTGTTATAGATCATATCATTGTTAAAATCTATGTTAAGACTAAAGACATAATCGGAATATTCAGTTTCACAGTTTGAAAAAGCGGGAAAAAACCCAAATTTCTTAAAAGATTTCTACAATTTTCCGATTTTAACTGAACTCTATTAAGTTTTAATTTATTTCAAGTTCAGTTGGGGGGGCACGTGCCCCCCCGTGCCCCCCCGACGCTACGCCTATGACTGGTGGGCCACGCAACATGCATGAATATGCTCAAGATGCAATCACGTACGTGCATCATGGAGGCAAGCCATCGTTATTCATCACATTCACATTTAACCCTAATTGTAAAGAGATGGACGAAAATTTGATAAACGGACAATCTAGAACAGATCGACACGATTTGGTTGCACGCATTTTCAGACAGAAATTAATAAAACTCATGAATGTTCTCATCAAAGATGTAGTTTTTGGTTCTATCAAATATTGGCTGTACTCCGATGAATGGCAAAAGCGAGGATTGCCACACGCACACATTTTGATTTGGCTAACAAAAACAATGAAGCCAAACCAAATCGATGACATCATCTCAGCAGGAATTCCAGACCACCGTATTGACAAGAAACTACACGACATAGTGATTAGGAACATGGTGCATGGCCCATGCGGAGCATTTAATTGGAAGTCTCCATCCATGAAAGATAAATTTTGCAATATGAAGTACTCTCGACAATTTTTGAAAGAGACACAAGCGGCAACGGATGGATACCCACTATACAGGCGAAGAAAAAAAGAAGATGGTCTACAAACAGTAAAAATAATGTCTGAGGTTGTATAAATTGATAATAAATGGATCGTCCCTTACAGTCCATTGCTGATTAAAATATTTGATTCACACAAAGTGTTCTGCAATGTTGAGTGCTGCAATTCAGTGAAATCTATTAAATACATCCTAAAATATGTACATAAAGGGTCGGATTAAGGTGTTTTTACAACAACACGTTCTGACGATTGTGATGAAATCTCAGAGTACCAAACAGGCAGGTACATCTCAAGCAATGAAGCAGTATAGCGCATATTTGGATTTTCAATCCACGACAGATACCGAAAAGTAGTACATCTTGATGTGCATCGGGAGAACAGTCAACGAGTGTATTTTAAGAAAATTAATTTGATAAATATTCTTAAAAATCCATGAAAAACAACATTGACTGGATTTTTTTCGAGGTGTGCAAAACAGACAATTTTGCAAAAACACTGCTCAATTGCAAAGTTCCAAAATTTTACACTTGGGACAAAACAAAGAAAATTTTCTCACGTCGCAAACAAGGTACAGTTGCTGAGGTCCATGTCGAAATTCGATCAGGTGATGATCTTGGCCGTGTCTACACAGTGAACTTGAAAAACTTCGAATGCTACTACTTGAGAAGGTTACTTCATAAAGTCAGAGACCCAATCTGTTTCAAAGATCTTAGAACAGTCTATGGAGTAGAATACGCTCCATATCATACTGCTTACTTGATATTGGGAATACTTAAGAACGACAATCAATGGGACGAAACATTGAAGAGAGTGGAAGAGTCTGATTCGCCATCAAAGATCAGAACGATCTTCGCAGTCATTTTGTCGTTTTGTGAACCATCAAATCCTAAAACATTATCGGAGAGTCACAAAGACTGCACGTCAGAAGACATAAAAATTCGATTAGGACACGAAAATCCTCAAATGACAATCGACTTCAATGAAAATATTTATAATGAGGCACTGATCAGAATTGAAGACAAGGTTCTGGAAATGATCGGAAAGCCTTTGTCAGGGATCGGCATGACAAGTCCTTCTAGACTAAATGCAATAAACATGAACAGAGAAATGCTTCGTGAAATGTCTTATGACACTGAAAAAATGAATGATTACGTCGCACGGAACGAGCCATTGTTGAATGAAGATCAACAAGCAATTTATAAAGAAGTACTACGAAGACACAACAACAATGAATGAATGTGGTTTAATTTTCATCTATGCACCTGGCGGAACAGGAAAATCCTTCCTGATAAATTTATTGCTGGCAAAAATCAGAAAAGAAAAGAAAATTGCACTTTCTGTTGCATTTTCTAGCATTGCGACGACGCTGTTAAATGGTGGACGAATGACACATTCGACACTACAAATTCAAATTGGTTCACAACGAAACGCCCGTTTGCAACATTCAGAAAGGAACTGGAAAAGCTAAAGTCTTGCAAGAAGCAAAAGCAATATTCTGGGATGAAATCTCTATGAGGCACAAGCACGGGATTGAAGCAGTTAACAGAACACTGCAAGACATTTGTGGAAACAACAATATGATGGGCGGTTTGATTGATGTACTTGCTGGAGACTTCCATCAAACATTGCCAGTTATCCAGAGAGGCACGATGATCGTCGAGATCAAAGCTTGCCTGAAATCATCAAAGCTTTGGAGAGATGTAACAACAATGAAACTTGCTACAAACATGCCTGTACAAAATTCCAATAGTTACGAATCAAAAAAAAAAAATTCAGATTACTTGCTAAACGGAGGAGACGGAAATGAACCACAAAACATTCATACAGGAAAAATAAAACTCAAAGATTAATTTTGCAAAATCTGCCCAACAATAAAGAACATGATTAACGGCGTGTACCCGAACATCAGAGAAAATCTATTGAATCAGAAATGGCTTCAAGATCGTGCAATACTGACACCTCTGAACGTCAAAGTTGAAGAAATTAACGAATTCATACAAGAAACAATTGAAGCTGATTCGAGAATATTTTTCTCAATTGATAAATGCGTGAATGATGATGAAGCCACAAGCTATCTAGAAGAATTTTTAAATTCTTTGAACCCTACTGGAAGTCCATCACATAAATTGAAATTAAAAGTAGGCTCCCAAATTATGCTGCTTCGAAATTTGGACCCTCCAAAGTTGTGCAACGGTTGAAGATAACAGTAAAAAATTTAAAGGCTCACATCATTGAGGCAACAGTCTTAATTGGACCGTATGAAGAAAAACAAGTTTTCATTCCCAGAATTCCAATCATTCCTAAAGTCTTGCCCTTTTCTTTCAAATGATTACAGTTTCCTGTTTGGCTTGCATTTGCAATAACCATAAACAAATCGCAAGGACAGTCATTAAAGGTTACTGAACTGGATCTGACAGAAGAATGGTTTTCGCATGGTCAGCTATATGTGGGAATGTCTAGAGCAAGGAATCAATCAGAAATATGCATTGTCGCAGATGACAAAAAAGAAACAAAAAATGTTGTGTACTGGTAAGTATTAAAATAACAACAAATTTGTTAATAAATGAATTTTGTATTACTGAAAAAATGAAATTAATTTGTTTAAGAGTTGTTATAACTTTAGAACATCATAACATAAGACTATCCATTGAAAAAAAAAATAATAACAGACACTGAATCCCGAGCGAAGCCGGGTAATAAATCTAGTGTATGGATAAATTGACAACGTCGTGTACGTTATAAACAGTATGTTCCGTTTGGAAGAATAAATTGTCATTCAGAGTGCTAATATAGCAAATTTTATATAATTCACCCAATAGATTCCATTGTGTTTGGCTAAATGAATAGAGTGGTCGAGGTAGCCTAGTGGTAGCGTGTCGGCTTTCGGTGCGGAGGGTGCTCGGATCGAATCCCGACAAGCGCCATTAAATACCTTAGTGTCTGATTGTGTCCATGCTGTCTGATTGTGTTGAATGGCTATATAAGCAATGTGTCATCCTTTTCAAAGAATTCTGTCATGTGTGATGTCAGTGATCGCATGAAAACGCGTCCACCTGTGTCCAGGTCTTACAACATAGAATGATGCTTCGATCTTCCTGCATAAGAATTTAATATTGGTTGGAAAAGAAATTTTTTGTTAAAATCGGTTGAGTACTAGTAACACTGGTGTAAGAAATTAAGAGAATTTTCAGACTTGGTCGATTATCTCTAGAACTACAGTACCGATTTTAATGAAATTTGATATGTACATACATTGATACAATGCAAAACAAATAACCAGTCAATAATTGTAATACACACGCATGATCGTGCATAACACTCGTTGGAGTCGGAAGGTATGAAACAGCGGTTGCAGAATAAACAAAAAAATGGGTTAATAGATGGTGTTATTTTGCAGCAATCGGTTAATTTCAAATTGTAACAGTAAAAATTAGTAACCACCAACGGTTAGATGATGGAATGAGGTGGCGAATTGTGGGGAGGCTAGAAGCAGGCCAATGTCAAGTCCAAATTTGTAGAGAGTTCAATTTAACGCCCAGCGTCGCGTGTAACTTATGGAAACAGTTCCAGGATACCGGATCCATCGAGAGAAAGCCTGGGCAAGGTCGTCAAAGAGCCACGACGGCCAGAGAAGATCGTCATTTGTCGATTATAGCGAGGCGTAAAAGGAGTGCTACAGCTTCTCAGGTGTCTCGCGACTTGTATGCAGCCACAGGAACCCGTGTATCAAGGGTGACTGTTTCCAAAAGACTTCATGAGAGAGGGTTGTTTGCAAGAAGACCTGCTGTTTGCGTCCCGCTCACTTCTACGAACAGGAGAATCCGTTTATCATGGTGCAGAGAGCATAGAGATTCCTGTATGGATCAATGGGAGACCGTTCTCTTCACTGGTGAGTCCTGGTTCAGCCTAAACACCGATTCTCGCCGTAAGTTCATATGGAGAGAACCAGGGACCCGCTACCTACCCTCCAATGTCCGCGAAATCGACCATTATGGCGGAGGAGGTTTAATGGTCTAGGCAGGCATCCTGTTTGATGGCCGCACACCTCTCCATGTCTTTGAAAGAGGCACTGTGACTGGTGTGAGGTATAGGGATGAGGTCTTGGAGCCCTACGTTCTCCTTTTCAGGGGTGCAGTTGGCCCTGAGTTCATTTTAATGGACGATAACGCGAGGCCACATAGAGCTCTTCTGGTCGACGAATTTCTAGAGAGTGAGTATATTCGCCAGATGGATTGGCCAGCCAGATCTCCAGACCTTAACCCTATAGAGCATGTCTGGGACTCTCTGGGGAGGGCAATTGCAACTCGCAACCCCCCTCCGAGAACCATCCAGGGAATGAAAACAGCGTTGTGGGACCAATTGCCACAGGAACTGATAAACTGCCTTATTTCAAGTATGAAATCACGCTGCGAGACCTGTATATCTGTAAGAGAGGACCATACCCCCCATTAACCCATCTATTAACCCATTTTTTTGTTTATTCTGCAACCGCTGTTTCATACCTTCCGACTCCAACGAGTGTTACGCACGATCATGCGTGTGTATTACAATTATTGAATGGTTATTTGTTTTGCATTGTATCAATGTATGTACATATCAAATTTCATTAAAATCGGTACAGTAGTTCTAGAGATAATAGACCAAGTCTGCAAATTCTCTTAATTTCTTATACCGGTGTATTTGAGTTAAATTAACGTGTCTAAATAAAGAAGCCGCAGGATTATTGCATTTACCTGAGGTGTATTTTATATCCAAAACATAATCATAAAGTGTAAGAGCCTAATTTGTTACACAAACACAGAGTTCGAAACGAAGAATGTGACTGCTTAACTTTTTTGGTCACGATATAACATAAAATGTCTTCTATTACTGTCTAATTACGAGTTTATGACTCCCCAAAACAAAATTTGTTGTTGCATATGCTCGTGACTGGGATGTATTCCAAACCTGGTCCACATAAGGTTGAGGGCTAAAAGGTGAGTCTTTGGTTTGTTATGGCACCACAAGGGTCGGAGCTCCACTTAGCCAGGGGCCACCTCAATTTTGACCGACCACCCCAGGTCGACATCTAGAGGGATCGTACCTTCCCCACCCACTTACCTCAAAGAAGGACTTTCCGGTCTGCGGATTAAACGTGTCCATATCCGGCCTATACACGAAGGTATTTAAGGGCACTTGTCAGCATTCGATCCGAGCACCGTCAGTACCGAAACCAACACACTACCACTTGGCTATCTCTGGATCCAAAACAAAAGTTCCTCTCAAATACATTGCGTTGTGTTTTAGCCTCATTGAGCATTGGCCAGCAGATGGGACTGGATTATTTAACCATCTTTCTTCTTATTGGGGATGTGTATCTCCTGATCTGTACCCTAAGCGTCAGTAATCAGAACGGAATGGACTTAATAATCCCACAATTTCGAGCAAGAAAAGGACTTTTTCAGATCTCCGCGGTTTTGATCAGTCGTCTTACTCCGCGAAAATATTTCCAAAAAAATGGCGAGTCTGTGTTCAAATTTTGAATAAATCTCCTTTAGAAATGGTAGAGACCAGAAGAGGAATGTACTTGTTACTGATGCACCTTTTGTTTTGTGCTGCTATACAACGAAACCTCCGATCACTGCACCGTAGTTTCGCATGGATAGTTTGCATGGCAACACTCCATCACCTCCATCTGGTTTTGGATTTTTCTCTGTTCAATATAAAAGAATAAGATTCAATAACTCTCATTAGGGGGGTCCGGGACACATTTTGAAAATTTTTTATTTATTCAGTTAAAATTTTGAATTTTTTTGTGATGGTTAACCATTTAATTTGTAAACAAAATCACATCATAAAACTTCTCAAAGAGTTTTTAAAAAATTTTTTAATTTTTAATTTTTAATAAAAGTGGAGTATTTTAAAATCGTTGTAACTCGAAATATTATTTGTCGAATTTCAAATTTTTTTCATTTAATTAAACAGAAATATTTAAGTTTTAATTTTAATTCACCATTTTTTTTAAAATAGTAATTTTTAAAAAAATTAAAATATTTAGCTTAAAAATTACGAAAAAAATGATGTAACTTATTCTTAAAAAATCATATTTTCAAAAGTAAATATTTTTTCAAATTTGCTGAAATAAAATTAAAGTAAAATAGTTGAAAAAGACATGTTACAAGTTTCAACCATTTATCTTTAACTGTTCTTGACTTATAACAATTTAAAGACGAGAAATGGGGAAAAAACCTATCATGCAGAAAAACGCACTTACAGGTTTAAACAACGATTGGCTACTATTAGAATGTTGCAAAAAAAAAATAATTTCTCCTGTTCAAATTAAGATAGAAACATGATTTAAACGTCATTTTAAGCGCAAAAGAACACAAAATTTTTTAATGCAATAAATTTTTTTTTGAAATTTCGAACAATTTAGTGTCCTGGACCCCCTTTAAAAAAACTGAGCTTTGCACGCTGAAACCATAGAGACGCTAGTCTATATATTTAAGTTGCTCAGCCGACTTTTTGGGCAGTCCGTGAGAGAGAACTACTGCATCAATTTACTTCATTTTGGTCTTAAACGAAAGATTGTAATCTGTAGATTTGTCAAATTTTTTTTTTTTTACCGCAATTTCTATTAATTAGCGATAATTTACAATTGAAAAATTTATTTCTGCGCATGCTCAGTTGCATGTTTCAATCTGGCTTTAGAAACTCACTGTTTCTGCTCATGCTCAGTGACATGTTTTAATGATAAACACGTTTATTCCTCGGAGTCACTCTAGATCTCTGCCTGCTATTTTTTTTTGTGATAATTAAGTTTGTCAAATATAATATTAAAACTGATGGAAATTGTTTATTTCGCGCTGTTTAATTAGCGATAATTAATTTACAATTTTAAAAAAAATTCTTTCTGCGCATGCTCAGTGGTATTTTAAAATCTGGCTTTATATACTCAAAAAGCGTGAGGCCGCTTAAACACATTAATTTGTTTCTGCGCATTATTATAATTTGGCAATGATATTTTGAGTATAATTTGTGTATTAGTGCATTTATTTACTATCTAGCCATCATGTTTTGATGGGTACCAACTAGTTGTTTTTTTAAGTTACACGAAGTTTCTGAGCACGAAGCCCCCCCCCCCCCCACAACCAAGACACTAGAATCTAGATAATATGAACGGAACATAGTTATCCTTGTCCAGGTTTTGTGTTGTTGTCTCTATTGCACCCTGGCTGGCTGACCAGGTCCATAGAGGCTTCGGGCTGAAGTTTGCTGCTCTAGTTTATATAGCACCACAAGAGTCGGAGACCGTCTTAACTGGTTACCCCCAGGGGCGATATCCGGGAGGATCGTAGCCTCTCCTACCCTCTCTGACCTCATAGGGAGACTTTCCTGTCTACGGATTTAAGGGGACTCACTACCCTTAAATCTTTAAAACATTCGATTTTTTGAAAAAAAATATATGTTAAGCCATTTTATTATTTTTTATTTTTATTTCTGAACAAAATAAAGAAAACCACATGAAAATATTCCGCTTAGTTCCGGAGATATTGATATTCTAAATATTTAATTACTGATCAAGTTTATGATAAGAAAAATTTTAAACTCATTTTTCTCAAAAGGTAATTTTGCATCATTCCGCAACTGATATCTCAAAAACTATGAAACATAATTCCATGAAAGTTTTATCGCTGCATAATCATGTTATTTTATTGCGTCTGAACTAGAATTGTTGCAATCACTGCACAATTTGTTATTTTTTCAGGGGTAAATTAATGCAAAAATTTAAGGAAATTTTAAGTATATTTTGAGCAGTTTTAAAAAAATTGAAAAATTATTATAATGTTGAATGTTTTATCTTCAATTGTATTTTGAATTATTTATTTTAAATATAAAACAGGAATTATACATTTAAGTGTAAAATTAATTTCATAGTTCTGCGCGCAAGCCGGTATACAATAAAAATGCTTGAAAAACAAGGAATATTTAAAGCATTAAAAAAAAATTATTTAAAATTATTTTGAGAGTTGAAAGTTTGTTTATTAAAATAAATATATCAATTTATCATATACATAAAATTTGGAAAAATGGGGAGTAAATTGAAATAGTTACAAAAAGCCAAAAAGTATGAAAATATGCCTTATTTCCTTGACTTAAGAGTCGTGAGTCCCCTTAACGTGCCTATATCCGGCCTAGACACGGAGGTATTTAATAGCGAGCTTCGGGATTCAATCCGTGTACCCTCAGCACCGAAAGCCAGCGCGCCACCACAATGCTACCTCGAGCACAGGTTTTGTGTAAATATCAGAAATAGTTTGAACATCCAGTTTATTTGAAATCATGTTCCTCATTCTTATGCTGTCTGACTGACACAGAGAGTGTAATCTATACTAATATATAATGAGAGAGCGGATTTTCTATGTGGAGGGTAATCTCTGTAACCACTGCACCTATTTGAAAAATTCTTTCACTATTTGAAAGGTACATTATTCCAGATGGACATAGGCTATATATTATGTATATCTGATCAGTAGAAAGAAAGTTAGGGGCCTAAATGTTGAGCTGATGCTTCACATTCAAAACTTTCCTTTGTCAACCATAGTCAAGTAACCATAGCAACACATCAAACGATATTTTCATTTATTTTCTGTAAAACATTTAACATTTGAATTTTCTTTGTCAACCATAGTCAAGTAACCATAGCAACACATCAAACTACATTTTCATTTATTGTCAGTAAAATATTTAATATTTTAAAGTGGAGGAGGTATTGATAAATACAAAAAAAGATTTTTAAAATTGGCAACGTTTAAGGGTTTATTGAAGAAAATTACATTTGGAATTACGCTTCTTATTGGGCATTTAAGGTAAAAAATGATTTACAATTTATTGGATATCAACTGGAAATTTATTGGTATAATATTACAGAACTTTATTTAACTTATAAACTTTGTTTTTGAATTTATGTACAATTTTATGCACAATTTGCGTAAATCGAACTTGAATTATTGAACTTTATTAAAAAATCAGTGTGTTTCATTGAAACTGTGAAAAAAATTTATTATTTCGAATAGGCCTATGTTTGTTCCTTTATAAGTGAAAAAGTATTGCTTCAATTGAGCTGAAATTTTGTATAGATATAGTTGATAGTTCAGATTAAAACATAGGCATATTATTTTTTGAAAATCGGGCCCCGGAGTTTTTTAATTAATGTTTCAATGATTTTGTCCCTAAAAGTTGCTCATTTCGACAGCTTCCAAGGCTGTTCTCGCTGACAGCGAGACTATGGGGCCGAATCGTACCAAAATCGGCACGCGGGTAGCCCCGGACACGATTCAGTGCCTGAAGTAGCCGGATTTTTTAATTTTTAATTTTTAAAAAAGTTAAAACATTTTTTGTGCCCTTTTTGGTGGTTTTTTCGGGGTTTTTTGTGTGCGGACTCTGTAGCGGATAGGCTATGGGGTCAAATCTTATCAAAATCGGCATGCGGGTGGCCCCCGGACACAATTCAGTGCCTGACGTTACAGTTTACAATAAAAATTTCTTTTGCCATCACCATCAACAAATCCCAAGGTCAAACATACAAATATATTAGACTTGACTTACGGGAAGATTGCTTTACTTATGGACAATTATATGTTGGTCTCTCTAGGTCAGGAAATGCGGAGAATCTATTTATTTTAAAACCTCAGAAAAACGAAAAATGTGGTATACCATGAAGTTTTAAAATAAACTATACCTACCTAATATCTACTTAAGACAGATAATTGTTCAACCCGGATAAAGTCGGGACGGGCCGCTAGTTGATTCATATAATGGATTTCAAACAATACTTTCTTCATTTCATTGTTTCAGATTTAATTTCAAACAAAAGCCAAATTAAGAGTTAAACTCCTTATACTTACTGCAGACTGGCGGCTCTCCTTCCCAATTTCCCTTCTCGCATCGAACTGTCGAAATTCCAGTCGGTAAATAATTTCGATAGCATTCATAGAGAACTTTTGAGCCAGTCTTCCGTTCGAAAGTCACCGTCTTCCCGTTCAGTACAGTTGGTGGTGTACCCTTGCAGGTCTCTAAACCAAAGTAAGATCTAATTTGAATCAAATTTTCATATTTCAGAAGTTTTTACTTCCGTATATTGAATAAATTAATACTCCTAAAGCATCAACGAACCTATGTATAGATTTGGCTCTTTAGTTTAAGGGGGAATATTTTGAATTACAGGTGTTGTTTAATCTAGATACCAGACAGTTGGGTGGTCATAAAAAAACTTTGCCTATATATGGACCTCTAGCGGCTCTTCCGTGCAACCGATCGAGATGAGATTTTAGATATAGTTATTCAGAGGTATGTGCTCGAAATTCTGTGAACGGCAACCAAGTGACGCTCACGGTTACGGTTATAGGTATAGAAACTCGAAATTTTCAAAAAGCAACGCCCACTTTTTCAAAAATCACGCCGTTCCCCGCTTTCGCGTATACAGCAATTTGCTGCTACTGATAACCGTCGCCACGACGGTAACCTACTTCATGCCAGTTCCAAAAGGCCGGTCACTCGGCACATCTCCCAGCCTCCCTACCGCGAGGCTCTTCACTACATCCAATATCATAGTCGCTATGCCACTTAATACCATTCGCACCAGCATTACGAATCAGACCATCCAGGAAAAATCCAAATTCCTTCTTTCCCCATTTTTGCTGCCGTACGCAGGGCAACCACCACACTGCCAAATATATCGACTACACTGCCAAATCCCCAACAAGGAGGCCGTTTATCACAACTCATAACATTACATAGTAAACATAATTTCAGCTAGACCAAATCTACACAACTTGTGTAGAAAACAAAAGTTAACCAGCAGAAAACATCTACACCATTCTTGTAGGAATGAAAATATAAGTCCTTTTCAGTAGCTGTAACACTTCTCAAAGTCCAAGTCGTAATCTTCCTCATCTTCACGAGACATAAGGCATTTTTTTGAGGATCCGAGAATGTGTCCTTGTCTCCTTTTTCGATGGTAGCCTCCTGCTGTAGACGTACATCATCACCTTTCCTTGCTTTCTTCGACTGTCCACTATCTTTCTCCACGGTTTCATCTTTTCCTTCAACAACATCCTCCAAAGGAGGACTAGCCTGCATCTGTGTCCTAGTTTCATAGTCGGTCCTTTCTATAATCCCAATTATTTCGGCTTTATAACGGCCGCAGCCTTTATCCGTCGGAAAGTGATTTGTGTCATCTTTATTCCCCATTCTCGTATTATGCCTTTCACAATTTCCACATACCAGTTTTTTCTCACATTTCTCCGGCTCATGTGCCTTTTCAGCACATATTTTGCACATTTTCTCATTTTTACAGTGTTTGGCCACAAGGTTAAAACCTCCAGCAGTTATAGCATACGAGTGGTTTTATATACTCTTTCCAACCAATAAAGTTGCCAACCTATTCGTACTTTTCCTAACTTTTCCAATTTCTTGAGTGTGTCCCCTTCAAGGCTAAACACCCAATTCTCGCCCCTCTTGGATTTAAACTCAGTTATGACCTCTAGGGTCGCGTCCTTCATTTCCAGATTCTGATCTGTAATCTTCTGCATCAATTCCTCTTTTTCATAACTCTCATCCAAGTCATATATAATTATGCGAGGCTTTCAGTTTCTTGGTCTCTGGATCTGATAATACCCTCGCAACTCATCAATTCTATTAAATTCCTTTATTAAGGTCTCCCGATTCCTTCTCGTTTCTGTCCCAACTAGGACGCCTCCCTCTCTTAATTTACGACATCTCTTAATCCCGATTCCTAATCTAGCAGGATCAATCTTATCTTGCAAAACTTTTTTGATCGTATCTGAATCCTGCTTTTGCTGAGGAGTAATAATTACCTCACTCATGCACTTCTTGGATTTAGCCCTCTTAATGAAGCCTTTCTTATCTTCTGGTCTCTTTCCAACTATTTCAGCATAAGACTTCTTCTCTTGCTTTTTATAACAACTTAATTGTCCCTTTAAGTACTGGATTATCTTTTGTTGCTCCTTAATTAAGTCCATAATTTCAGACAAATCCAGAATTAATTGCCTTTTTACCTCTACTGTCAACTTCAACGTGCTAATTACATTATTTATGCTGTTGTACTTCAGCTTCACTAGGTCCTCTGTTAAAGATCGCATTTCTTCCATGCTGGCTTCTTTGCTCTCCATATTAAATCAAGTTTCGCTATAGCAGTGCTAAACAGCTACTGAGCCCCACGCTCCCCCGGCGTTCGCGATCTACCCGAAGGTAGACCTCAGGGCCCACCACGTGGAGGTGCCGTTGTAAAAATAGTAAAACACTCAAGTGATCAAATCTTACAATATTCAATATCACAAGTTGCAACACCTTTTCCTGGTCAGTATCAGCCGCTTTATTTTCTTAGCTTCAATATCACTTTAACTAACTGCTTGGGGTGGGCCCCTGATTCTGTAAGCGGCAACTAAGTGGCGCTCACAGTTACGATTATAGGTACCGAAACTCGAAATTTTCGAATGGCAACGCCCACTTTTTCCCGTCGGAAAATGCTCAGCGCATGTGAAAACCCTAACAAGCGTTGTAACGGTACGTGTATCACAAAAATCGGACGCGTTATGCACGCACAAGAGAGCTCTGCGAACAACCTGAGATGGCAACCATGTGGAAAATTTGTTTTTTGTGATACACCCACCGCTTCAACGCTCTTTAAGGTTTTCGCATGCGCTTAGTATTTTGCGACGGGAAAAAGTGGGCATTGCCATTCGAAAGTTTCGAGTTTCTATACCTATAACCGTAACCGTGAGTGCCACATTGTTGCCGTTCACAGAATCCCGAGCTCATACATCTGAATAACTATATCTGAAATCTCATCTCGATCGGTTGAACGGAACAGTCGCTAGAGGTCGATATATCGGCTAAGTTTTTTATGCCCTTATATAATCAATTTGTATTTTTTCAATATTACGATAAAGGAATACGATTATTTATATATTTTTCAAAATTATTAAGTTAACATCTCGAAGTTATACCGAATATTTTCTCAATATTTTTAAATAAATATAATGAATGATTTTTTCCCGATAAAATGTAAGGCGAATTCAACCATGCATACCGAGCGACGAAAATATTTAATGAGGCAAACAGTATAAGACACATTTCTGGCTACCATTTAAAATACGGGAGTCTTGATTTCTTACATTTCCCGGGAACAGACACCATCACATGCATACGAAACATGAAAATAACTCGAACAATCCTCTTCAACTTTTGCAACAGGGAAAGACTGAATTTTCCACACGGAAAATCTGTTTAAGGCTGTTGTGTAACTAACCCTACTGGATTCGCTCACCTCAATGTTAACCTATAGAGAAAATGTGTCCAAGGATTGCCGACTTGGATTGAAAGATTTTTTTTTAATTGTACCCCGCAATAGAGCAAGGAATTTGACACATTGGGACATTTTTCGTTTTTTTTAAATGCAAATATTAGTTTTTAAATTTAAATTATTCGGAGAAAAATACGGTATAGGGAGTTTTAAACGCTCATCAATTCCTTTGGTGGACGCAATTTATCAAATGAATCCTGTTGCAAGGTGCAGAAAAGTTCAGTCTATCTGAAAAAACCATTTTTGTTGGATTACACCCATACCTCGCTTTACGGCCTAGATACGTTCCGGAAAAATTGGCCGTAAAGCGAAAGGCTGTATAACGAATCAATTATTTTGATACAAATCCATACAAATTTAATTGGATTTGTTCCAAATTTTTTTTTAAATAATATAGTTTTTAGTTCATAAAGCATTTTATTCTTTTATTTCATATAAAACTGCTTACATAAAAATAAAAGTACAAAACAATGTAATAATAAACAGAAATTCAAAAAATAAACATGTAAACAAATTAAAAAGAAATCATATGCACATATGTATTCATATAATAAAAAACATAAAATAAGATTTTTATAAACTGTTTTAATGTGATGGCGAACATTAACATGAAGAATCACTAAGCTATAATATGTTGCCATCACTTTCCGCTGTTGTGGCCATATAACGAACCACTGTGGGCCGTAAATCGAAAAAGGGCCATAATTAAAAAAGGCCGTTATAGCGGAAGGCCGTAAACAGAGCGGCCGTATAGCGGTATAGGTGTATCCGCATTTATGTGGCTGTCAATAATAGACACATTTTCTCCATAGGTTAACATTGAGGTGAGCGAATCCAATAGGGTTAGTACACAGATGCCTTAATGTTGAAATAAGGGAGGATTGTAAAGTCGAGAAAAGCAGCTGCATCCCATGGAAACTGATATTGGTGTTTCCAAGTATAAGTGCTCTGAAAGTGTGTCGAAGAAAAGTTCTTTCAAATACGCAAAATAATGCCAGGAAATCTATCACACAAGAAAATGGACATCCTTGAATTTTTTGCTTTACGTTTTTGTTTTGGACTATTACGTAGGATATTTAAATTAAAATTTTTCTACCTGCTAATGCAAATCAGACTCCTAGCGGTGATACACGCCGATGTCCGTCTACCTACGCCAAAACTTTGTTTGGACACATGTTTGGAAACTGTGTTCCCACACATATTTCGCTGTATTTTGCTGCTGATCAATATAATATTAATAGTTCCCAGAAATCACATTGTAAAATTCACGATGAAAAAGTTATGCTGAATATCATTTTAGAGTACGAAAAAATAAGACCCAAGAAACGGAAGATGATACGTTCAACGTCAATTAAACATACATAAATCTTTCTCATGCCTTGAGGGCATCAAGGAATGCGATTCAGCCAGGCGCAGAATGTCTTCTGCGAATTATTGAAATATGTTACAGTTTAATGGATTTCGTATAAAAATGTTCACCCTTTTGACACCAAATAAAAAAATTGTACTCATGACCTGTCCTCATAAGCTATTACTAGTGAGTTTAAAAGCAAAGATTTAAATCATACACTATTTTAAAAAATTGTTTATTAGGCTCCATCCTGATTAGGTGATATTACCGAGTTCGGCTTTGCAAAGGGAAAATAAAATCATAAAATACAAAGGAACATAAAAGGAAATAAGGACACATTAATGTTTTTTTCCAATACGGAGGCACTTGTCGCGAAGATATTCACCTATAATTCACCGCAGTTTCGCTGACCATTTTATTATGGGGGTGCCATATCGGCGGACCAGCATTGCCCCGTATGAAGAAACGACACAAACGGAGGCATTTTAGTGGCGCTTCGCCAGGATTCGATCCGAGCACCCTCAGCACCGAAAACCAGCGCGCTGTACCACAAGGCCACCACGGCCCAGGACACATTAATGTAGTTTATTGTAAAATTAAAGCTGACCGCACTTTTTCTTGTCAGTTCTTTTACAGTTCAGAGCATAAATAAATCCCCCATTTACAGATAAATCAAATTTCAAATGGAGATAAAAGCGTTTTTACCTGCGAGTTGACATCGTTTTATTTAGTACAGAGGGTTTAACTTGACTCTGTTACTCTGCTCAATGAAAGACTTCATCTAGGATGCTAGTATAGTCTGAAAAGCTTTTACAAAGATCTTAGATAGAACGTTATCAGAATCTCACATGTCAGTGACAGCTATGGAGGGTATCTTATTGAAAATAGTCGAGTGTTTATACGGAGTAAATATGTTTTAATAAAAAGGAAAATTATTTGAGGTGCAGAAAATTTACCTTCTATGCAAGGGTTTTTCCTGACATTCCAAGTGCCGTTGAGACATGTAAGGGACTGTGAAGTGGAAGAGATGACATATCCTCCGCGGCAGTGTATAGTCAGGGATTCGGAATGCTCAGTTATCTTGTTCATGGGGATGTCGAGACCATCGTAGCCTTTGAGGTCTTCCGTATTGCAGCCTGAAACGAAAAACGAATTTTATTTCTTAAAGTAAAACTCTCTCAGTTTGACATAAATCAATTGAAATGCATAAACCATGCCAGGTCATATTTGCTACAACAAGGCATTCCTGCATATCCACAAGACATAACCTAAGATTTTTCCTAGAGATAAGTTCCTCTGCAGATCAAAGCAGACAAAGAGCTGGAAAAATTTAGGAATATTTTGGCTGGAGATTGACAATTTGCAGGCAATCTATCCCACAGCGGATTAAAAAGCATTGAGCGTATTGTACATTTTTTGAATGCTTTAGAGACAATTACCATAATACAGGCCCATAACAGTTCAGTATTCTGGACATTCATTTTTATACATGAGTTACTTATATAAATGTTCTTTGTTCCGTGAAGTTTATTTCATCCTTAAGTCACAGATCGCGTGGTTCTTTTCTCTGAGGGCTGATTTAACTGGAATTTGTCAGTCAACCCATAAAATATTTAAAACTTCCACATTTGAGATTTCATCCCCTCCTCTGCGCTTGCGTACAAGACCGTAAAGAGCGTAACACAAAATGTTCGGTCAAAATATATCGATGTGGTCTGTACAATAAATAGCTAACGTAATATGCGCATATGAACTCCGCATGTTAACTCTCTTACGGAGGCGCCCACTTAGTATAGTGGTTAGCGTACTGGGGCTTGGGTTCAAATCCCAAATAAGGCTTGGTCGTTTCCGTGTCGTCCCCCTCATAGGGAGCAAACATAGCTCACCTATATGGTTTTTATAATAAAGTAGCCTGCAAAACATTGCGGTGAATAACAAAAGGCGAATGTCTCACGACAAGTGCCTCCGCATTAGGAAAAAAACGGTTCTCTGACTGATTGCTGCTTGCAGAAGTATATTGAATCTAAATATCGGATGATTGGTAGGTACCATAATTAAAACAATTTTATAATTTCAAAATTTATACATTTTTATAAAACTCTTTTTATCGAAAAAATATTACTCTTGATAATTAATTTGTATGCCTTACAAAATTTAGTTATATATTACTCTATTTAATCTTCGGTAAAGCCAAGCTCGAAGAGTATGTGTCACCGAACGTTACGTAGGTTGGCATGCCGTACATTGCGCACGAACACTGGAAATGTATCGCAAGTAAAAGGCTTTTAATAACATCTTTTATATGTAATAACATGTCTTAATAACATGTTTGATTCTCAAAGAATCAATCATACGTTTGATTCTTTGAGAATCAAACGTATAATAATTATGACATCAAGGGAACGTATGATGTCGATATCTAGAGAACTGATGAGATAGCAAATGGAGATACCTAAATCTGAAAACTCCTAATGTTTTGAGATTTTAGAGTAACAAAGTGGCATGAGAATAAATTTTTCATATCTAGTTTCCAAAAGTAGCTTTGAATGTTAGAGTGTTTGGTTTATGCTTTAATTGAAACTGAACTTACTGCGATATAAAAGGAATCATTGAAATTAAAAAGTAATTCAGCAAAAGAATTAAATATTCAAACGGAATGCTGAAAAGGATGTCTTGTTTAGGTATATAAAGTACTCGATAAAATTTTAGGTAGCATAAAGTATAGAATAAAATTTTGGCTGTTAAATAAAAATGTTAAATGAAATTTAAAAAATTCTAAAAAATATAAATAAAAGTATTAAATTCAATTAACCCTTGTATGAGAAAAATAAATGTTTGTCAACTGTCTTTTGTTTCGTGCAATACAAAAAAAGTAATTTTTCAGATACATAAAATATTACGCTAAAATGAAAAGACAAAGGAATGTTAAAACTTAATTATAATATTAAAAGGGATTCTTCAGCATTTAAAAAACTGTAAACCCCAATATAGAGACATTAATGAGAGTCTTACGATTTAAAAGGAGACTTGGAACTCAATCATGCTAATGTTGTGCCTGTTAATAAATCGAAGGAATTTCGCTCCTCAGCACCTCCTTTCTAGGTCATGCACCAGTAGTAAATTGAGGCAACACTATCTGTAGTCTTGAAATGTTAAACATATGAAGAAAAATGGATGATTCAAAGATAGTGATTTTCCTCCTTGTCCTTTTCGCAATGAGAAAGCAAAACCAAACATGACAACTTGAAAAGAAGAGACTGGACTTTCAGAATAAATGGTGAATTTTCAGTCAGCAGAGACAAGGCCATCATGTCATGATCAAGCATCTAATCCTAAAACATTTTCAGAAGCCGTTCGACGAAATTGATTTTTTCTTTGGTTATTTCTTGCGTATATTTCAACGACCCAGTGAGAGGAAACTGAAAGTAAGGCTTTTTTGACGACATCGGGATGAGACGGCTACTAAAAGATTCACGTTACTTAGATTCCCTGAACAAAAATGAGTTTTACGTAATTGGTGATCATTTGTTCCAGTCGACTAAAATTTTCAATGAGAACGTAAGGTAAGCAACATTTTCTCAATAAATTGATCACTGACTCTATTTCTGATTTTCATCAATTTGGCCATAATTTGAGCGTAAAAGTCCACTCCCTACACAACCACTGGAATAGTTTTCCTTCAAAACCTTGAGGACTTAGGCCAACAGAATGTAGATAGATTCCATTTAGACACACGAATCACGGTAGAGTTATCACAACAGGGAAACTGAGATAACTACATAATAAAAGATTATTGTTCGAATCTTCAGGCGCACTGTCCTGAAAAATCCAACTTTAAGCAATGAAAAATAGGAAATTATGTGATTAAGTTTCGTATGTTTTCCAAGATGACCAGTTTAGTCAACATTGAAATGCATATACCATATCTCACAAAACTACAAATGATAGTAATAGATGTACGCTTTGGAATCAGCACCCTGTATTTATTGAGGTGTGCGAATGAACTCTAAAGCACCAAAATCAGGGAGACCAGCGTATTTGATAAAGTACTGTAATTTCAGAATCTTAAAAATCTGCTGCGAGATAAACTTCTCAAAAATCTATAATCAGAGTAAGGGACTTTTCACACAGAATCCGTCAGCGTCAACGTTAAAGATTCTGTTGACGCTGATTTGTTAAATAGGTCAATGATTGGTATATGATTGGTTAAAAATTTCTACGCTGACTCTGGCAGATTCTATGTGAACAAGCGCTAAAATTACGAGGTGAATTAGTTGTAATAATCCTTAGAAAAACATAAGATCAGCACGAGCATAGAGAAAAGCAAGTGTTCAGCGGGACACAGATCTACCCAACGCCGACTTCTACCCATCACGCTATCACTGACCACGTATTCCTTACTCACAATAACCATTACAAATGTATTGTATGGGCAATTCTTGCGAATAATTGCTTTTTCTGTTCGGCGCCTCTTTCGCACTAAAACTGCAGTCGCAACATTACTTACTGTTCATGCATACAGGGAGATCTCCTGTCCACACTCCAGAGCGACACACTATCTCTCTACTTCCCACCAAAGTCATGTTACCGCGACAGGCGTATGTAACGGTCTCTCCATTTTTTCTTCCCGAATATGATGTGTTGTTGTGGAGGGGGTATCCATTATCTGGAATCGGAGGATTGGCACAGCTGTCTGAAATATAAAGTAAACAGAAATGTGGTTCCGTTTTTAAGAACACATGTGAACAATAAACGGGAATTGCACCGTTTGAAACACACTGAAAAATATTTTATAGGGTGTCCATAAATTATTGTCGGGGTTTCCTTACCTCATAACTTTTGATTTAAGAACAGGACGAAAAATACTATTACATATTCGTAAAGTACAGCTCAAAAAATTTTTTTAATAACACAAACAAGGTTATGAATAAACAAATTAATCTATATACTATATAAAAGAGCTTGTCTTTTTGTTTGTCCGCTATAGAATCATAGACTGTTTCACCCACCGGGACCAAATTCGGCACAGTTAATGTTTTGGACCCTAGAAACTTAAATCAGGAAAAAAGAAATTTGGGGCTCAATTAGTTTTTTAAATTAATTTTTTAATGATTTTTGCGCCCCTAAGCGAACCTCTTAAATGTGGATACAGCCCCTTTACCACAACCCTTCAAATTCGATACGCGGGGGAAAAGCGGTTCATTCTGAGGGGTGATCTGGGGTGGTTTGAGAGTTGGTCTGGGGGTAACGGGGGAGGAGGACGAGGTGTTTATTTTTCTTACGTTTAGTGGAATCGTGAGTCTAAAAAGGTTGAGAATCGCTGCTTTAGACAATTTTAGACAATAGAGTTCAAACTAATAGAACTTTATAAAATTTGGGAAAAAAAGGAAGAAAAAGTAAGAAAAATTAAGTTTGTCCCATGGCCAGTTTTTGGAAGCCTTCTGTTGATCTAAATATATTAATTATTTGAGGATCATAAAATGGGAAGAAGTTTAAGAGTTCTACAGGTTTTTTCCCCTAAGTTCGCGAAACAGAGTTAACATACGATATGTATTTGAATTACTTACTTATTCCGTGAAATCATATAAGATAAATCTTTTAGAGTTTTGGGGCTTTTTAAGCAGTGGGGGGAAAAGCTCTTTAAACAGAGAAACATAACGACACATAACTTTCATTCCGAACTATTAGTCCATTAGTTATATTAAGGCATAAGAAAATCAATGAAATTATTTTTAAAGAATGATTGCCCGGGTAGATATATAGATATAAAATTTTTCATGCTTTCCATCGAAAGAATACTGGGTATATCATTTCAGTAGAAACGCGCTAAGCGCATTCTGTCTGGCCAGATGAACATGAAGCGCGGAAGGTGCAGTCCAGTATTTTTTTGATGGAATGCATGAAAAATTTTATATCTATATATCTACCCGGGCAACGACGGGCAATAATGCTAGTGAATTATAAGCACAAAGTTAGATAATTTCCACATGGCACCCTTTAGTGGCATGTAACACCTTGACACAGAACTCAAGTTTCGGCCAAGTGTTCTCCAGCATTTGCGGTGTAACAATTTGGATCAGCGCAGCAATTCTGCGCTTGAGTTCTGGCAGTGAGGGCACAGGGGATTTGTAGACAATGTCCTTGACATATCCACACAAGAAAAAGTCCAGCGATATGATATTTGGTGATCTCGGAGGCCATGGATCTAGTCCATCTGTTGGGAAAGATCATATCCAGGAACTCACGTACGATTATTCCCTACTGTGGTGGTGCACCATCTTGCTGGAATATCACATGTGACTGACTACAACTGCATAAAACTGTAGCATGTCCAGGTAATTGATACAGTTTACTGCTTTCTCGATAAAGAGAAATGGCTCGACAACTTCGATAATCCCGATACTCTTGAAACGACTTTATGTAGTATTGACGGATTTTGTTTCGAAGAACCACAAAACGCACATTGCTTTCTCTTGTGCACTCGACATTTTGAGTTCTCCCATCCCAGCCTTCCACAAGCGACGCCGCTAGAGTTGTCGCATAAATTGGCAGAGAAAACTTTGACGGAAAACTGAGTTTCGTCTCGATGGGTTACCTGCCTCGAAAGGCTGCCATATGAAAATTACTTAACTTTGTTTGTGTTATTAAAAAAAATTTTTAGTTGTACTTTACGGATATGTAATACTATTTTTCGTCGTGTTCTTAAATCAAAAGTTATGAGTTAAGGAAATCCCAAAAGATTTATGGACTCACTGTATTTTAAACGCATTGAAATGTTTTTCAGATGTCATTCCTTTAACCACTTTTCTATTTGGGTGATGATAAAAAAAAACAATCACCGACTTACATTACTGCAAAACGAAAAATGATGGGTGAGAATTAGTAAAAGTATCAACATGAAACACATATGAGAATGTGTCATGGAACTCGACTTTTGTAATTATTTTGATTATTATACTGTTTTAACTCTAAAGAAAAAATACTATTTTCTTATTTCATAATTTATTTCATAAGCTCAATTTTAATAAATAATATTAGCATTTAATTTCTTTTCTTCTTATTTAAAATTAATTTTATCGTTAGTTACAATTTGCACAGAAACAACATAATAATTATCTACATACATTAAGAAAGTATTCGAACACATAATAAAACCTAGTTACATATATTAATTATTCTGTGCTGTCGCCTGAATAAATATATTACAAATTATTTTTACTTACCACCACCCTCATTGTAGACTGATGATTATCTCTCATTGTTTTACTAAACTTGGTCGAAAAGCAGACCAGAAATCTTGAGGTACCTCAGCATAAAAGACGACAAGGGCCGAAGAGCGGACAACCTCCAGATATATCACAGTCACAGCTTTTTCTTCAACTGACTCAAAAAACGTTAAAACTTCCCAGCACCAAAACTCGCAGAGGTCAGAAAATGTTTTAGAACAATTAACACCTTTCAGGCATACGATTGGTTAAAAAGATGGTTGCTGGGACGTTGCTAATAGGAATTATGTCCCCCTAATGACCGAGAGGGTGGCAAGTAATTCTCCCTTCTTGTGTAAATGACCTTGTGTACTATCCGTACTGTTACAGGTCACACTTAATTGCATACGTGAAGCACATTCCCTTCTTCCAAGAAACCTGGTACGAAAAACCACAGGAATGATTTTCAGCACATAGACAATTTAAGATTTTACAAAATAAAAGAAATACTTTTATAAATGTGCGTGGAACAGAATTAATGTTGATTCAAAATTATGAAATAAGATAATAGTATTTTTTCTTTAGAGTTAAAACAGTATAATAATCAAAATAATTACAAAAGTCGAGTTCCATGTTAGAGAGAACTCCCCTGCTTTTCAGAAAAACTTATGTTTTAATTGCAAGAAAACAAGAAAGTAAATTTATTCTTAAATCTGATGTACGATTGATAAGCTTCGGTATTTCAGGAATAATGAAAAAATACTCCAACTTTATCTCTGCAATTCTAACTTTTTCATTCTCCTTATGTTCATAAAAGTTTTTTTAGAGCAAACTGCAATTTGGCAAATTCTACAATCATAATCAGAGGAAAATGAAATATCAATCATAAGGTAAGAGATTACTAGCTTGTTGGAAATATCAAGAAAGAAACTGATAGGGAATGTTCTTTGTTAAATGAAATGTAAATACGATGTCTGCGGCTTAAAATTGTCCTAAGAAGTGGTTATAGGCAGTTTTATTTTTCTCTCCTTTGATTTAGGAGTTTTGGTACGTTGAAATTTGAACTACCGCAAAATGCATCTTTTGAAAGTCACACAAAGTTTTTAAAACCATTTTCATTTCTAGCACAGGGTTAAAGTGTATTGTACCACACGAAAGCTTCAGCTAAAGTTATTGTGACTACCAACACTCTGGGTCGCTCGGTTTGGTATTTTCCCTGAATACTTTATCATAACATTTTCAAAGAACTAACAATTTGCTTGTTAATCTGTCAAATATTTTAAGCTCACGAGACATAAATGTCAAAAAATTTAAAAACAAAGGTTTCGTTTCTCCTTTGTTTTGATTGAAGAACTGCTCGGAAACTCCAAGAGCTACGTAGAAATAAGTTAGAGGAAATTTCAGGTCAAGAAACTAGCTTTCCCACAAAACAATAATTTACACTTTACATTTTATAGTTTTGGAAGTATTTTACATCAAATAAGGAAAAAAAAGTGTAAAAAATATCGTCCGGACTAAAGCTATTTTATTTTACTTTTTAATATTTTTTCAAAACACTAAAATATCGAAACTATTTTTGTATAGTCATAAATTTTATCATATTTCCGTCAAATTAATCGTACGTTGTTAATGCTTTTGCCGATTGAGTTTTGGTGCATAAGCAACCAAATAATTAATGTTTTTATTGCCATTCCATCCTAAAAGGAATCCCTTTCTTAAATAACCATTAGCCACGTAAAATGACAACAAATTTAAGTAACTCTATCATCACGACAAAAGACAAAAAGAAAAATCCATTTTCGAAAAAATGGGGTAAAATGTCAAAATATTCTTGAAAAAGTAGAACAGTCGAAAAATTTTTATGTTTTTCCAATTTTTTTTCCTTGCGGATTTTTGCATTTAAGAAAGTTCGAAAAATATGCAGAATCAGTATAAATTTCTTGCTACAAGTCCTACTTGAATGCTTTAATTATATTTTGTCCTCATTTGTATACCTCTTTGTTCAGATTTTTGAGCTGCGTGATTAGTTTTTTTTTTTCAAACTATCGAAATGGCAGTTAAACTTAGGAATGAAAAACAAGCGCAACTAATTAAAAGCCCTTCTTGATGCATCAACTAGTCTTAACACGTTAATAGAATAAAAACCTTAATATTTCATTATAATGGACGGAAAGGGAAAGGCTGGGCCCGAATTTTCACAGCAATAACGCTTTCATCGTCAAGGACCGGTAAAGACAATGTCTACTATGTAAGCCACCGCTGCCATATTATCTGTGTGTAGGCGTTCTCTGGAACTGCTCCTGACGAAGAAAGGAACTTTTTTCTTCAGCAGAAGTTTGAATACTTTCTGTCGATTATAGTGAAATATTATTTTTAAATTTCTTTTTAATTTTTTTCCACTAGCTGCGAGGTATGTATATATACAACCTTTAATAACTGTGTGGGGCCTTAGGTAGCCTTGTAGTACCGACCTAGCTTTCGGTGTTGAGGGTGCTCGTACCGAATCTCGACATGCGCCGTTAAATACCTCCGTGTCTAGGCCGGGAAAGGGCACGTTAAATCCGTAGACCGTAAAGTCCCTCTATGAAGTCAGAGAGGGTGTGAGAGGCTACCATCCCCCCCCCCCCCAGATGTCGACCCTGGGGTGCTCTGTCAAAATTGAGGTGGCAACTAGCTAAGACGGACTCCGACTCTTGTAGTGCTGTATAAATAAATTAGACCGCACACTTCAGTCCCGGTCTGTATGGACCTCTTCTGGAAGTTCTAGCCAGGGGGCATTATAGACAAGAAAAAACAGTAACTTTGCTTTTTTTATCTGAAAGAGAATAATTAAACTGCGTTATACATAAAAATAACAGCAGTGAAATTCTGCTTGAAAACTCACTTTGAACGTCGAATAACTCCCTGATTAGAGAACTGTGACTTCTCAGGGTCTTGTTCAGCTCCGCAACGTCATCACATAGCGCACATCTCTCCTCCAGCTGTTTCACCCGTTCAGACTGGATGGATTGAATGTCAGTGTTTACCAACTTGTCAAGAGTTTGAAAGCTTTTGTCCAACTTGGAGACAAAACTGATATTCGCATAATCTTTCTCAATCTCCAGTAATGTGTTTTCGAAAATCCTGCAATAGGAAAAAGGAGTCATTGACATGAAACTGACTTTATATATTGTGTTTTCCCTTAGAGAGGGAGAAATCTTGCGGTCCAAATTTAAATTTTATTTAAGTACTCAATTTGGGGTTTCTAAATATTCTCGAGTTTTGAATTAGGACGTTTGGGTTCCGAGTTTGCGAAGCAGTCAAAGATTTTGCTTTTGTGACAGATTAGAGCATGTATCCGAACGTCCAACACTCTATAAAAATTGTCATTGAATTTATTGCAATCGACAAAATGAAGTTTGTAGAATAATCCATTGAAGGGAAACCGAATGAACAGCCGCTGAACGCAACCTATTGGTCAAAGAACAAAAGGAAGACTCCGATTGAGATGAGCTTACCGTGTCGACAGCGATTTTATCATAAGTTACCAACTGGAGGTGCCTGCCAAGAGCTATAGGCTGACTCAAAAAATTGCTCTAAGATATAAGCTATTGCTTACCCGAGGCTGTCGTGCAAGCCATGAAGTTGAGAGATTAAAAACTTCCGTTAATCTTTAAAGCGGTGGTGAATGTCCAAACAAAAAAATTGCATGAATAATAAGGATATACTTATTTCAATTTTAGGAGAGATTTCATGTTTGAAGCAACACTAAAGATGTTTGTGTCTGATTTGTAGAAATCCACTGTTAAATTATGAGATTCCTGCAAATAATGAAAGTGGCATCCATAGCATTGGTTTTAACCTTGTCAACAGCCGGATGATGGCCGAATGGCTAGGGCTCTAGCATTCGGTACTAGAGTCTGTGGGTTCGAATCCCACTCGTAGTATGGACGTTTGTAGACGTTCGGAATTGGCTGTAAGCAGTAGGTCCCGGTCTAATTAGCCCTCGTGTCACAAAGACTTCACCGTAGCACTCCAAACTAAACCTAAACTTGTCAACAGTTGATTAAGTTAATAGAAAAAAAACCACTATCTAAATATGCTAAAATTGGCAATTTTCTTTTTTACTGATTACTGGCTTAAAAAAGAAGTAACAAATTGCTTATATTTTTGCTTTCTAGATAGCGGCTGGTGGTCAGATAATGAGCCAGTTCCCCCACATATAATTTCCTTCCATCCACATAATTTCCTTCCTCCACATAAGCCAGCCATCAGAAACAGAGTGACTTACAGGCAAAAGTAATTAACATTTCTGCGTTTCCACTATAAATTGTTCAGAAGCCTTTGTGAAATGTTCATAGCGACAGTCTCAACCTAATGCTCATGGGCCTGAAGATAGACTTTTAAGCAGTTCGAAACCTGTAACCATCCATTTAATTTATTGTGGAATCTAAGATTACAGTTAGTAGATTCGTTGATTACAGTAAAAGACGTCATTTTCTCGACATGAGGAACAACTATTGAAAAACGAAGATTTGTTCATCACTTAAAACTTTCGTGACGCTTCCCGCGTCGACTAAGCAATGCATTCCCTGCCCCAGAGAAATTTATTCAAAAGTTTTCAACATTCCAGAGGCCACATTAGTGAATGTGTAAGCTAACATAGAACCCGCCCGGAAGTCGAATGATTTTCCAAAAACATGCGCATTAGTATATCCAGTACATTTAGTGCGTAGTTGTAAGCTTTGTTCTGGCTGCAAGTTGATTCCGTTGCCACATCGCATTATCTGTTCTTCACCGGCACGAGGTGTTTAGGAAGGAAGCAGGCGAACAGAGTGCTCTGAGGATGATACGAGCGATTCGTACTATTTGAATATTACACTCGATTTAGAAATCGTCTTATAACGACAATGTTTAAGAATAGCAACTGTAAAAATGAAAATAACTTGCCCCATTTAAGAACATTGAAAACTATGTCTTCTCTGAAATGCTCGTTAAAACGGAAACGCAAATTTTAAGAGCTAAACTTTTAAACTTTGCCCATACGGGATTCTAAAACGACTGATTTACTTGAAGAGATTTCCGTCCAGATATTTTTATTCCTCCAAATATTTTTTTTCTCAAAGTTCAAAACCTTCTACATGACAGCTCTACTATTCGTCGCCATTCGATCGAGTTAAAACTTCGTAAAATCAAAAAAGTTCTGTACATTAATAAGAATTTAAAATGCATTCGTTATTCATGCCGCAGCGCTTATACTATTGATATATAAATGAACTGTTTTACCTCATTTTCATTGCCAGACCCTCAAATCTGGATAGTAGGCTGTCGTTCAAATGCCTCAGCTTTTCAGTTAATGACGACATGTTCTCTCTAATGACAATCTCGGTGTCATGCTTAAAGGCTACAAAAGTATTTAACATCTCCCGCGTTTCGTTCATTTTCACCTGGAATAAAGAGGAGGGAAATGAATCCGGTTTAGGGTGAGTAAAATGCACTATTTAAGATTCAACAAACTTAGGTGGGGCTCGAAATGGCCTTGTGGTAGCGCTCCGGCTTTCAGTGCTGAGGGTGCTCAAATCGAATCTTGACACGCGCCATTAAATACCTCCGTGTCTAGCCTGAATATGGGCACATTAAATCCGTGGACCGAAAGTCCCTCTATGAAATCAGAAAGGGTCTGATGCTCCGCCAGATGTGGCCCCTGGGGGCTCTCTGTCAAATTTGAGGTGGCAATTAGTTAAGACGAACTCCGACCCTGGTCATAATATATAAACCGGTGCTGCACACATCTGCCAAGTCTGTATGGACCTGGTCTGGAACTTCCGCCCAAGGGGCATTAGAAACAACAACAACGACAAACTTTGGTTGCGTTTCTTCTTTATGATTTACGGAATCGAGGTTTCTGACAGAGCAATCGCGGTTTCAGCTACAGCTCATATGCCGGTAACAAACAGGACGGCCGCGCTATCATTTCAGAGTTAAATTTTGAGTGTTTTAGCGAGAAATAAAAAGGATGATCAGATCATGTTATCCTAAAATTGCAGTCACAAAATCTGGGGAATTCTAAAGATTAATGAGCAACACATTCGCTCATCCAAAAGCATCATAATTCGTGCAAAACTCGGTTATGCAGTCGTACTATACTAGTACAAAGATACCAGTGTACCCAGAAACCATGTAATTACGTTTTGGATTTGTCATAGACCTTGTGACGGGGGCATTCTTCTGTGTACTTTTCCTGTAATGGCAGTTGTATGCAGTCCTCTAATTAGGGTCCGTTCTAAGCAATTTTTCTTACTGTACTTTTGTTTTTATGCATTTTACGTCACAAACCAACGCATATAAAATCAGTCCTATTCTAGTGTGTTAAAGTTCTTTATAGAGACAAAGTACAGGGGAATTAGCAGAGAAAATGCTTTGGACAATACTACAATGATTTCATACTTGTCACGTGAGCTATGCAACTGATGAAATCCTTTATATTGTACATTTGTAATGATATACAGGGTGTCCATAAATTATTGTCGGAGTTTCCTTACCTCATACCATTTGGTTTAAAAACATGAAAAACAGTATAACATATTCGTGAAGTACAACTGAGAACGTTTTCTTAACTTTTGTGGCACTTAACACATAGAAACAGAACTCAAGTTCCCGCCAAGTGTTCTCCAGCACTTGCGGTGTAACCTTTCGCCAATAAACAACATTGCTAGAAGTTTTTCTACATATCTTTATAAAAAAGTGTGCATCTACCGATGCTTGAAAACTTAAAATTAAATTTGTAAATTACTTCATTTGCCATCTTTCTTTAGCCATGATTGCTCTTAAAGTCAAACAATCATTTTGGAACATCTTGCCTGCAAAGAAAGCAGCTCGTGTGAATTACCTCACTATGAAAACATCGAACTTTTTATTTGAGAACATATTTCTGCAAAATGCCTGTCTTCGATTCCAACGCATTCGCCACCTCCTGTTCCGCCATGCGCATCCTCTCGAAAGCCTCGGGAGATTCTTCTTGCGCATTCTGAACTTCCATCAAGAGATGAGTGTCCATCTTTAAGAATCCAACTTCTGCATCCTGTAGCCTTGCAGAAACATCCGCGCATCGCATTTCCACTTCTGAAACCTTTTTTAAAATCTCATTTTTGTCTTCCAGAAATCCTTTTTGGGAGTCTCGAACTGCCAATGAAAGTTCGAATGACGATATCCTGTCTTCCATCTGCGTTATTTTATCTTAAAGTAAGATGACAGTATTTTCAATACTTAGGTCATTGGCTTGGTTTGATGTTGAGCCGATCCGTCGAAACAAATGTCAACGTTCAGACAGTAATTGAAGAAACTATCAGATTTAATTTATAAATGTAACCGAAAATTTCATCATACATAAAAACTGGAAAGCTCGTGATCTTAAGCCTGATGTGTACTAACCCTATTGGATTCACTCACCTCAATGTTAACATATGGAAAAATATGTGACCAAGGACTGACGACTTGGATTTAAAGATTATTTTTTTAAAATGTACTCCATAATAGAGAAAGAAATTTTACACCTTGGGAAATTTTTTGTTTAAAAAAATGTAAATAATATTTTTAAATTTAAATTATTCGGGTGGGGGAAATCGAGTAGAGTGTTTTAAACGCTCTCAAATTCCTTTGGTAGACGAAATTTATAAAATGAATCCTGTTTTAAGGTGCAGAAAAGTTTAAGCTACCTGAAAATACCATTCTTATCGGATTATCAGCATTTATGGAGCTGTCAATAGTAACAAATATTCTCCATGCGTTAATATTGAGACGAACGAATCCAATAGGATTAGTACACAAAAGCCTTAATACTGGGCATCCAAAATGTCCTGCATTCTATAAATATCATTGAATATTGTTGGATAATGTTGTGAAAGGAAAATCTATCATTTTCAGTAAAATACAAACAACAACGCAAAAATCAGAAAACTTGTATAAAAACTGATTCGAGAAAATTAGGGCAGATGACCCTTTTATTCAGAACCTGTGAATGAAATATAGGACACGTATTTTTTGTTCTTTTGGACGGAGTACCAAACGCGTTATTTTGTGCCACATCGCCTGGTGTGCTTTTGATGTAAAGTTAGCCTATACCAGATGCGGTGTTCAATCATGTCAATTGGGGATAATAATTACAAGATAAAAAAGAACTTTTTATATACCATGTTTTTAAATTTACAGTTGAATCATATAAACTTCACAATTCTATGTATTAATAAATATTTTTTTTAATTTTCCCTTTTTAAAATTATCCCATCAACTTGAAAGAAAATGAAGGTAATTGGAAGTTAATATGCGTTTAACTTTTCGTTCCTCTCCCGGCGATAGATGGCTGCACCAGTCTACGAAACAAAATTAACTGAAAAAAATTCAATTCTGCTTAAAGATGGCTAAAAGCATTAAAATAATGCATTGTCATCGTGTTCTGAGCTGTTCTAAAAGTTTCAAATGCCCAGCTAGTTGGGAAGTTAGTTAAAAATCGATTGCAAGATTTGTACGGGACAAACAAACACACACACACACAAACAAACAAGAAAGCGAGTTAATAAAAACATGGTAATAAAAATCATGGAACTACACGACTATGGGATAATTTTCAAAATGCGTTTGAGACATCCTTTTACTACCAAACGCGCCTAAAAAATGAATAGATACTATTTTAAAACATTTAATGAAAACTTTTTTTAGGGTAATTTATTCATTTAAATCATTTTGAAGCTCAGGTGGAATTATATATGTTGATGCCTTCCTAAAAATAAAAAAGGAGAGACGTGTTGTTTATTCTCGCCACTTATAATGAATTAACGTTTAATGGGGATTTCAATTTTCCTTAATTTTTTTATGTTCCTTAATGCAATATGTAAAACGAATCTAATTTTATACATCAATAGTATTGTTCTCAGAATATAAAACTACCTGGCCTGTGAACTGAGCTAAAATATTCATCGATATTTTGAAATTCTGATAGGTTACCTATTTTGTTTCAAGTGATTGTTTTTGAGGCCCAGATTTTTTTTTGTGCCAATTATTCTAAAGAAACAAATTTAATGTGATTTTGTTAACATTACGTATTGATGAATTTCTTTCGGAATAAAAATTTCTCGATCTCACAAAGAAGCCTTTCTAAGTCTTTAAAATTAGAAAATTCATAAGCTTACACGGGTGACACATGTAACAAGCAGGTACAGTAACATGATACTTTGTACTTTAGGAAACGGGAAAAACAAATCTGATTTCGTTTTCAGCCACGTTCATAGGCGTAGCGTTGGGGGGAGAGGGGGGAGTTCATTTTATTTATATTATATTTATTTTTCTCATTGTATGACTTTTGAATACTACTCAAACTTCAATTTTATTGTTATTAAATTTTTTTTAAAAATCATAATCTATATATATAAAACAGTTCCGTAACTGACTGACTTACATACAACGCACAGACCAAACTGCTGGACCTAAAGGGCTGAAATTTTGTATGGCGATTCTTCTTATAGTGTAGGGGTGCACTATGAAAGATTTTTGAAAATTTCTTCTTAGATTTTTTTAAATTAAATTTTTGATCTGTTTTTGTAACTTTTTTTTAAGTTTGCATTTAAAATAATAATTTGAGGGTTATAAAATTTATATCACGAGAAAGATCATAAAACTTCCTTTAAAATGAAACCTTCTTTGAATCTTTACCTCCATTTCCTGACTTTTAGTGAATTTTTAAAGATTCATTTTTAGAATTTAATTTATTAAATGCCGATCACGTAATTTCTTTTTCTGGTACTTTATATTAATTTATCGTCACGTTCATAGCAACGAAATAGACGAAAAATATTTTTTTTCTTGTTAATGCGGCAGACGACTGGACATTATCCAAAAAAATATTAAAATACAATAAAAGATATTATGTTCCTCAAACTGTACTATATTAACTGTACTATATTCTTTTGTATGTCCTATTACACCTATTACATTTAATTTGAATATTTTCTTCTACATCAATTTGTCTATAAAAATATCCCTTCCGATTTTTTTATAAATATATTTTTTTGTTTTTTTTACATCAATTGCATACATTTACCGTTGTATTTATTATAAATATATATATATATATATATACATATTTTTAGCATTAATTGCATACATTGACCGTTTTATTTAATTTGAATGTACTCCGTAGCGAAGTACGGGTTTTCAGCTAGTATAAAATATTTTAAGGACTCCGGCAGGCTGTCAATGCGCGGAGCAGGGCCCTAACTGAATTCGATTCGTGCCCCCAAAAAAGAGGCACGCTACGCCTATGGCCACGTTACAATTAAATTTGTTGACAAGTAGGTAACTCGGCAGGGATGTATCGTTTTCTGCGGGGAAAATACATGTTCACTAATTATGAATGAAGTGAGGTCCATAGGTGTAATGTAGGACTCGCAAAGTGTCATTCTCCTAACGTCTCTCCGAAAGATACTATTGTTTTTATTTTTTGAACTAGCTCGTGTTAATTTCTTTCTTGAAAAAAAACATGAAAATTTTTATTTCAGAAAACATACCTTGTCCGTTTTCGTTTGTTGCAACACACTCGCTTCCCCTTGTTCCAAATTGCGTATTTTCTCGAGAGCTTCAGACAATTTCCGGTGTGCACGTTGTACTTCCCCTTGCAGATGCTCGTCCACCATTATGAACGTTTTTTCCACATCTTGAATCCTTCTGAACAAGAAATCCGTGGAATTTGCACAACGCGTTTCCGCCTCTGATACACTCTTTAAAATTTCCTCTTGTCTTCCAATTTCCAGTGACGATAGCCTTTTTTCCATATCCGCCATTTTCTGTTTCAGGTCGACTGAATCTCCCTGAATGCTGGGGTCGGAGGCTGGCTTTAGCGCTGAGCCTATCTGTCAAAACGAATATAAGCGTTAGTTCTACGAGCGCTCAGTTAGCAATTGAAGAAGATTTAATGTTAATATATAGCTGAAAATTGTGTGTTACATAAATACTAGAACACTCGAGAAATTATATCTTGTGAGCCGAATCGTCCTGCATAAAGATGAATAACATGAATTTATATTTTCCAATGCGTTTATAGTTTTCATTTCAAAATTATACGAGGGGAATCACATAGCAATACGGTAGGAGCATTTTAAAATTTTCAAGTTCGGAGGCTGCCCTGTATATAAATTCACACTGTAATAACTCGGCCCCTATTTGTCGTAGAGATATGCGGTTTGTACCAAAGGACAGTATTCGATTCCCTCTTTCAGAAAATGACCTTGACTCGTTTGACCTTGAAAAAATTTAAAAAATGAAATTCTGAGTAGTCCAATAGAGGCTTGTGTTTTGTGTCGTCACTACCGCGCCAGGAAAGCGTTTCCGACCATGCATTGCTATGTGATTTCCCATCGTCTAGGTGTACACTATCTCTCCTGAAAGTTTTTAACCTGTAATGAAACACCCTGTAGAGAAAATAGAAAATTGAATGAAAAACCTGGGGGGTAGGTCAGAATTACTCGACCTTTTTTTCTCTTGGGTCGCATGCATATGTTTGCTACGTTACGCGGGCCGTCACATAGCACACCATACCTCATCTATATATATATATATATATATATATATATATATATATAACAGTTCTGTAACTGACTGACTGACTGACTGACTGACATACAACGCACAGACCAAACCGCTGGACCTAAAGGGCTGAAATTTTGCATGACGATTTTTCTTATAGTGTAGGGGTGCACTAATAAAGATTTTTGAAAAATTATTCTTATATTTTTTTAAATTAAATTTTTAAGCTGTTAGTAACTTTTTTAAAGTTTGCATTTAAAATAATAATTGGAGGGTTATAAAATTTATATCATGAGAAAGATTAAAAAAATTCCTTTAAAATGAAATCTTTTCCGAATCTTTACCTTCATTTTCTGATTTTTGGTGAATTTTTAAAGATTAAATTTTAGAATTTAATTTATTAAATGCTGATCACGTGATTTCTTTTTCTGGTACTTTAAATAAATTTATCGTCACGTCCATAACATTGAAATAGACAAAAAATTATTTTTTCCCTTGCTAATGCGGCAGACGATTGGACATTATCCAATATAATATTAAAATACAATAAAAGATCTGTTCCTCAAACTGTACTATATTAACTGTACTATATTCTTTAGTATGTCCTATTAGATTTAATTTGAATATTTTCTTCTACATTATTTTGTCAATAAAATATGTCTTGCGATTTTTTTATAAATATACATATATATATATATATATATATATACATATTTTTTTTACATCAATTGTACACATTGATCGTCGTATTTGTTATACATACATATTATATATATCTTTTGGCAATAATTGCATACAATGACCGTTGTATTTAATTGGAATGTACTCCGTAGCGAAGTGCGGGTTTTCAGCTAGTATAAGATAAGTGTGTGTCGAGGAAACTGTTATGAAATAGTTATTTAGTATTCATTAAACTTTCCCCGATAAAAATAGTTTTAAGCTTAAACTACCCCTTGCCTCTTAGAAAAGCATGATTTATATTTTAGTGAACCCATTGTAATTTCATGTATAATTTCCTTTTACGTAGCTAGAATGTAGGTTTTTAAGTATCGAAACATAATGCATTAAAAGTATAATTAGTAAAATCAGTGGTGGATGCAGTTTTTTTCGGGGGGGGGGGGGGAATAGGGGTTGTCTTACAAGATCCATTACTCAGTACGCAGAGAAATTTGATTGCCAGTAAATGTGTTTCGCCCAGGGCCGCTAAAACCCTAAGCACGCTCCTGAGCTACAGCATGCTTTATTGGCATTGTGGGGACTAGTCCTGAGACAATCTTCATCCATTCATCCCTAAAAACACATAACCTTTTTTTTTCGACCGATCATTATTGGATTTTGAGCGTTTACCATTACCACTGTTCATATTCAGGGATTAGTTTTATAACATACGCTTAGTTCAAACGCCACTGTCTGTCACAACAGGATCACACAATAAGCTGTATTCGTATTTAGCACTAGACTGAGACTGACTAGAGACTGTCGTCGTTGTGACGTTCTGTTCCCGCCAATTAGTGATGAATGCGAGCGCATACAGACGACTTGTCTGCAATTTTAGGCGCCCACCTCGTATACAGTAAATTTGTCATTTCGGCCAAAAACGGGACTTTGCCGTCCCGTATCAAAGTTCCCCGGACGAGGGATAAAATTTACAAATAAGGGATTGTCCGGGACATTTGGGAACCCTCCATCATTCGGTGTTAGACGTAAAAAATATATCCGAAATCAGATGTCATAATGAAAACATAAATGTACCAATATTCTATTACATACGTTTGTATTGTTCAACACCTTTTTCGTACACACACGCATATTTTATAATTATATATATATATATATATGTGTGTGTGTGTGTGTGTGTATATTAGCTGAGTGGCAGCCCGATGTGTTGCTTTTTTTATTTAAAATGAAATGGTTTTATTTCTTTAAGATTAAAAACTGTTTAGTCCCTTTTATAAATATATTACAATTTTTAAAAAACGAAATAATTATTTAAAACTCTCATTTTCAAATTTTGGTTTTTGGCTTTTGAAATAATTATTTCAAATTTTGCTTTTTAAACAAAAAAGAAGCTCATTCAATTAGAAAAAAAATTATAAAGGTTTTAACTTCTCCTTTCCTAAAACTAAAATTAATTCTGGTACTTTAAAATTATTTCTGGATTTCAATTATTAAATGACTCGTTCTCAGGCTCGTTCTCAACTAAAACTTTTTCCTTTTGGCAACATGGACGAATGTAAATATTAAATCTCATGGGGGAAAAAGTGCTTAAAAAATATAAAGACAGTTCTGATGAATTCAAAATTAGTGGCGGAAGAAACCTCATCAGTTGCTCATTAATTAGAAACAAATTTCACGAACTTGATGGAATTATTAGTGAGTAAAATAATAAGTCGAAAAATTACGAACTAGGCATTCAGTTACATTAAGATACAATGTCGATCAGCGCGGGAAATTTCAAAAGTGAGTTTTGTAAGTACGCTTTTACAGAATGATAATGTTTTTATATTAAATGTATTTGGTATATTTTGGAAGCTGAACATATAGCAAATGCCGATAAATCGTAAAACTTACATTAATAGGTGCAGAAAACCGAAATATTTGTCCATCAAAACTGTCGATTTCGTGAAGTTCGGAAAACTGCTATGGGGAAAATGTTTCGCTTTAATGAAAAAGATTTTTAACTTTATAAAAATGTGTATATCCCTAAAGAGTTGTAGAACACATGGAAATAAAAAACTTGTCGATTGGTGGACGGAAAAGGTGAATTTTGCATGCATGAAAATAGTGGAAATTTGCGAAACGGAAAGGAGCTGCCCCCCCCCCCCGAAATATTAGCTGTTTCTGTTGTCCGCTTCTTTTGAGTTCGGTGGTTTTAATTTAATAATTAAAAAAGTTTAACTTTTGAAAGTTGAGGATGGTATCAGTGCACGCGTCTCGTCCGTCCACGTGCATCGGTACCAGTCGCGATATTCTGCTATGCTCGGTTTCTCGAGATTAACCCGTCCCCGTGTCTGCTCACTAACAAACATACGTTTGTTTACCTTCAGCTGTTAATAGTAAGATATATATATATATATGTGTGTGTGTGTGTGTCAGTGTGTGTGTATGAGAGAGAGAGAGAGAGAAAGAGACAAGGAACGGGAATATTCATTTTGTAGGGCATAAAATTAGAAAAAATATGCTTCAGAGTTTAGGATAATAAGCATTGCCAAGAATATTAGCTCAAACTCTATTCGAATAGTATAAATAACAATGAAGAAGTAATTTCTTACCTTTCCAAGTAACAGCTGACAAATAATTAGCACTAAAAAACTACGAAACTCCATCTCGAATGGCTTGCTAACAGTACTTTGTGACAGTGCACAGGCGTTCGCTTCATGAGATTGATAATCATGAGAAATGAGATTGATAATCAGTTGCAACATCTGACCTCCAGCCGTGACCACCTCCGGACTTTATCTTTAAGAGAGTAAATTCCCCATTCATAAGCAAGCTTGAGTGTTAGCCGGAAAAGAAAAAACGAAAAAACGAGAAAACGGAAGAGAAGTGCAAAAGCTTAAGTTCGGGGTGGACAGACACTTATCGAGAGAGGTGAAAAGGGCGGTCAAGATGTCCCAGATATGTTATTCCAGACCAGAGTAGTGATGCGCATACAAGGAAAACAAAGAGAAAGAGAAAATCTTACAACGGACAGAACTCAGTCGTTTCTGTGGAAAGGGGAGTAATTATTCATTAGGATTCTCAACGCTCTACCCCCTCTGCAATAAACTGCTGTAAAAAAAGTAAAATAATTTCAAATTCAGTGAATGACAAACAGCTTATGATCAAACAATCTAATAAACTTTACGCGTATGTTAACTTGAAACTATCGAAAATGATAATAAATATTTGCGCTTCACTAGACACACACAAAATGTTTAAATTGGGATATCACAAGCAAATAAAATACACACGAGCATTAGGACTTCAATACTAGGGTTTCGGTTACGGTTTTAACCGAAATCGAAAATCGCGGTTTTGAACTCAAATAACCGAAATCGAAAACCATAGATAATTGGTTCGGTTATTCAGTTTTTCCGGATAACTTTTTTTCAGAGCAAATCTCTAAAAGTTTATAAAAAAGCATTAAATCTCAAAGTACAAAGTGAAAATTTCTGTCAACAATTAAAACAAAAATAGAAATACCAAAAAAATACAAATCTAATAACTCTAGCAAAACATCTGCATACACCATGTCAACAGCTTTTAAAATTCGTGTTGAATTATGCTACAGATATGTTTAGAAGATTGTATCCTGTCGATGTGCCTTGTCATAGGGACATGACAGTAGTGTCACGGCCAGGGGCAGGAGCATTGAAAAGTACAGGACGAAGTAAAATAATTTCTAAATGTAAGAAAGAAACATGGCAAATGACGGGCAATAAAAAGGGGAGAAAGCCAGCAATATACCGAAACGAAATTTATAGATTGTGCTGGTAGCAAGAAGAATAAGAAAAAAGTTCAAGAGAATGAGTTGCACGAATAGAAGAAAAGAAGAAAGGGAACACCACATTTAAGATGGCTATAAAACAGACCACCCGGAAGCCTTAAGCATGGGTAAAGGTTAAATTAGAAGGGGAGAATTTTATAAATCCCGCCCTCGATGCGCATTGGTGAAAAGGGGATTGAGAAGAGGCAGCCACGGACGAATGGCGATGGCATGGTAATAATATGACCATTGGAAATTGTAAGAGGCGGAGTCAACATTAAGAAGAAAATAATATGAAATGAGAAACAGTGTGAAGGCACAGACAACCTAAGAAGGAGAGTTAGTCCGAGGTTTTTGAAAATAGAAGTAGTGTCAAGGCACATTCACCTATGAGGAGAGTGAGTTAGAAGTTTGGAGATAGAAGTTGTCGAGCGCCCAGTGTCCCGTGCCGAGGGTCTGCAAGGAGGGAAAGAGTCAGAGAACCGATGATGAGAGTGCCCCAGTGTCCCGTATAGAGTGTCTGCCATGACTGACGGAGCCTTATACGAGACGAAGAAAGTGCCCTAGTTCCGTGCCATGATAATTACAACGAAGTTCGTTATTACGAGTGCCAGCTGTCCATAGTGATCCAACAGCCATCTTTCGAGGTACCGACTTTGCGTTTCCTTTTTATATTGCTGTCATTGTTTCTCAGTGTGTAGCCTTAATAACTAATATAGAGCGCGATGAGTATATTGTTTGAATATAAGATGTTAAGGAGATGACCGATAATTCGTAAAAAAACAATTTAATTAATATGATGTTATGCTTATATATATGAATTAATTTAGTAGTAATGAAGTTGAGATTAATATGTGTAGATGAAGTACGAAATATTGTCATAATAATTGAATGAATTAAATATAGGTGTTGTGGTGAATTAATTTAGTAGTAATGAAGTTGAGAGTAATATGTGTAGATAAAGTACGAAATATTGTCATAATAATTGAATGAATTAAATATATGTGTCGTAGAGAATTAATTTAGTAGTGAAGAAATTGTAAGTAATGTGTAAATGCAGGAGGAAATATTTAGTAACTTGTAGCGTATTATTTATGTGTTTTAATAATCAATAAATTAATTTGTCAGTGTAAGCCAGAGTTGTTTCCATTATTTGGAATCACAATTAATCAATGTACTAACCACAAGCAAAGCAATGAATTCAAAATCAAAAAATCATAATCATCATCATTAATAGTATAATTAATATACTAATAATACCCCAACAATTAACTTACTTCTCACTGCCACATGCCGATCGTCAATGAAATAGCTTACAATCTGGCAAATGAAGGTGTCTGGCTCTAGGAATACAGAATATTGCAATCTTACGCTAAGAGAAGAATTAAATTTGGCTAATCCACAATCAGTAATGGAGCAGGACACTGAAGGTAAGTTTTATGTTTTAAAGCAAGAGTTTGCATTAAACCCAAGGACGAGCAATAAAACAAAAATGTATTTTAATCGCTTAAGCTAATAATAAAATATTATTTTGTTTTATTGCTCGTCCTTGTGTTTAATGCAAATCTTGCTTTAAAACATAAAAATTACCCTCAGTGTCCGGCTCCATTACTGATTGGGGAATAGCCAAATTTAAGCGTAAGATTGCAATATTCTGTATTGCTAGAGGCAGGCTCCTAAATTGGCAGATTATTAGTTATTTCATTACGATGGTATGATTTAAAGTGTTTCTGTCCAGGATAGACAAATCGTTCTTTCCAATCCATTTCAATGAGTGTGCGGGGTTTTTTTCGGGGTAAATTTGTTAACTGAGAAGACTGACGTATCTAACTAAAATAGGTTAAGACATCATAAACTTTTTAATCGATGTTAAAATATTATCTCTCACTTTAAAAACAAGAACAGTCTTGAACTAAAAATTTCCCACAAACACCACGTGATATGATAAGGGACGCGTTATGCACGCACAAAAAACAGCTCTACGAATGGCTAACAAAAACACGATCAGAGAGCTTTTTATCTGTTTTCTATGCTGAATATCTGGCGAACGGCGTTCTGTGATTGGTTTCTAGCCTCTGTCATATGTAAATTTCCTCCGTGCGCCCCGATCGTGTCTTTGTTGGCAGTTCGCAGAGCTGTTTTTTGTGCGTGCATAACGCGTCCGTTTTTTTGTGATACACGTACCTTTCCAACGCTTTTTAGGGTTTTCGAATAAGCTGAGCATTTTGCGACTGGAAAAAAATGAGTGTTACCATTTGAAAATTTAGAGTTTCTGTACATATAACCGTAACCGTGAGCGCCACTTGGTTGCCGTTCACAGAATCCCGAGCTCATACCTCTGAATAACTATATCTGAAATCTCATCTCGATCGGTTGAACGGAACCGCCGCTAGAGGTCCATATATCGGTAAAGTTTCTTTATGACCACCCTGTATTAAGAAAATATTTGAATTACATAATAAGACCTAGCTACATATATATTATTCTGTGCTCTCGCCTGATTAAATATATTACAAATTATTATTACTTACCACCACCCTTATTGTAGACTGATGATCGTCTTTCATTTTTATATTTTGCCCAAAAGCAGACCAGAGACTCTGGATACCTCGGCACAAAAAAATAAACGTCGAGGGCCGAAGAGAGTACAACCTCGAGCAGGATCACTGTCTCATCTTTTTCTTCAACTAACTCAAAAAAAACCGTTAAAACTTTCCAGCATTGAAAAATGTAGGGGTCAGAAAATGTTCTACAACATTAACACCCTTCAGCCCTATCATTCGTCAAAGGAATTGTTGCTGGGTCGTTGCTATGGAGGAACCGTGTCCCCATAATGACCATGGGGGTGGCAAGTAATTCTCCCTTCCTGTACAACTGACCTTGTGTACTATTCGTAATGTCACTGTTAGCAATATGAACCAATATGAAGATTCATTAATTACTTGCCTTTCCGAAGTTTGACGTCATATTCTGCATTTCCATTTTTAAGCCGATTCAAGTTAAAGGCGATTCAATTAAACCGAATCAACGACGTAAGTTTCGTTTAGATTACGTCATGTCTGGCAATCTTCCATACGTCATAATTAAACACAAATCTTCAGTTACCAGCCGATAGCATTTTTCAAGTGAAGTGATGTAAATCAACACGATATTTGAATATCGGTTTTTGTTAAGTGTATATAAGCGGCGAACACTTTCGAGAAAAGGGCATCACGACATCAAGGATACACAAATTATCGTAAGCTTCTTGAGCTGATGAAATGGGATGAAGTATCAAGCCTGTCTAGAGTAAGACGTTTTGTATTAGTTATATATTAATTCTTGTGATAGTCCATCACAGTATCATAAAATATAATGTTTTTTATAAAACTGATCTAAAGAGAACCCCAATATTATTAGTAAGAAGAAAGATGTTGATAGTGTTGTTTTTATCTAATTCTTAACCAGTTTTTCTTAACCAGTTTGCTATTTAAATATAAATTATAAGAATTGTTGACGTGCATGTTTTTAACATGTACGCTGACAATAAATGGTTATGGGCTAGCGGAGTTATTGAAGAAATACGACCATGGAAAAATACTGAATAAAAGCCTGAAATGTTTTGTTTTTGAACTTTTAAAGTTTTTTTTTTTTGAAAAGTAGTTGAGTATACCAGTGGCCCCGAAGATAGGGGGGCATTAAATTTACTATTAATGATAGTAAATATAGACGACAAGTGAAGTTTTTTAATTAATGTGTATTTTGTGAATATAATTGAAAATGCAGGCCCAGATAGAAAAACTCAATGCAAATAATTACGGCAATTGGGTCGAAGATATGAAGTACATCCATGAAGTACATCCTTATGGAAAGGGGATGCTGGAGTATAGTAGCAGGTACTGAGCTATCACCTATAATAAAACCTGAGCATGAAAAGATAGTGGCAGCAAGTAAAGATGCCGATAACGTTAAAGGTGTATTTGGTAAAGATGCCGATGCAGTGAAAAGTGTAGTTACACAGGCAGGGTATTCTGGCTATGAAATCACGTATCGCGATATTAGAGATTATAATCTCCGTGCTGGAGCAGCGGTTTCCTTGATTTATTTGAATATTTCTCCTGAATTTCGGAAAGTTATAGAAGGAATAGAAAATGCTCGTGAGGCATGCCTTAAGTTAAAATTATTTTTCGAACCTGACAATAGGTCACGACATATGCAGCTGATCTCATAGTTATTTTCAAGCCGAATTCAATCGCATGAAAAAATCCGCCTTTTTGCAGCACGTTTAACAAGAATTGTCGAAAAATTACGTGGAATAAATCACCCTATTAATGAACTTTACGTCAGTTTTCAGTTGCTACGCTACTTACCAGAAGAATATGACAGTATATCACAGTCCATATTACGGTGGCCAGATGAAAAGTTTAAATTTAAGGATATTCTTGTGGAGTTAGTGGCAGAGGAAGATAGATTAACCGTACGAGAACAAGACCGTAGTAAAGCACATGAGGTCCAGGCATACTCTGCAGTAACACGCAACAACATGTTTCAGAAGGGTGTGATATGTTACAGGTGTAATCAAGTGGGACACATTAAGAAAAATTGTTCTGTTAAAGATCCAGTTCCTGTGTACCAACCTAGACAACTTGTTTCGCCAGGGAATACGACACATTACCAGAAAAGTACGCCAATTCGAAGTCGGTCTCCCGCACGTGGTATGAGTCCTGTACGTTATAAGTCAAGATCAAAACGACCTTTTAAGAAGGTGACTTCTAGTTCCCAGTCAGCTAATTTCGTGCAAGCCTATGTCAGCAATTTCGAAGAGTCTTCAAACTTGTGGACTTTCGATACTGCAGCTAGTCATCATTTCTGCAAGGTAAAGCAATGGTTCAAGAACTTTGAGGAAATACAAGACGATAAATTTTCCGTAGCTATCGAAGGTGTGACTTTCCCGATCATTGGTAATGGGACTATTCAGCTTCAGTTTGGTTCCAGAATTTTTAATTTATATAATGTTATGTACTCACCTCACCTTAAATTGAATTTGATTTCAGGTTCTGTTTTGGACAGCCAAGGTCTTAGATTCGTAGGTGGTCAGAGTGGTGTAAGAGTTAAAAACCGGTATGGAAAAACTATTTTTTGTGCTAAATTAAAAAATGGTTTGTATCAAGTTTGTCCTAAAAATCCCCGGATAGCTAGCCAGAAGGAAAATTACAGAGCATGTGTGTCAAGAAAAGTTGACGATGAGTTAATACATCGAAGGTTGGCACATATTAGTCCATATGTAATCAGAGACACAATTAGGAAACATGCTATAAAGGGTTTGGAAAGATTTCAGGGGCATAATTTCGTCTGCGAAACCTGTACACTCAATAAATTTAAGAGGGTAAGTTTTAAACCTATAAATTTTAGACGTTCTAAACACCCCAATGATTTAATCTATACGGATGTTTGGGGTCCTTGCAGTACTATTGGTCGGAACGGTGAAAAGTATTTTTTATCAATTATAGGTGATTTTTCGGGTAAATCCTCTGTCTACCCTATGCGTGAAAAATCTGAGGTATTTAGAATCTTTAGAAATCATGTTGCTCGTGCAGAGAGGTTCCTAGGACGGAAGGTGAAATGTATCCGTACGGATAATGGAACAGAATTCATAAACAACAATTTCACAGCGTTTTGCAATGAACATGGTGTAAAACACGAGCTTACGAATACATATACGCCAGAGCAGAATTGTACGGCAGAGAAATATAATCAAACGTTATCAAATGGGGCAAAATGCTTGTTAGCAGATAGTGGATTAGAAACAAAATTTGGCCTGATGCAGTTTTAAGTTTCACATATGTCTGGAACAGGGTCGTCCATAAAGGTTTAGGGAAAACTCCCTTTGAACTATTTGGTGGATATAAACCATCAGTAAACCACTTGAAGCCGTTTGGGTCCATCGCATATGTTGGTATACCAAGACAGCATAGAGCAAAGTTGGACGCCAAGGCGAGAAAGGGGGTTATGATAGGATATGCCTTTAACACCAAAGGTTATAGGATATGGTTCCCTGACACCGACAATGTGATAGAAACCATAAACGTCAGATTTTGTGAAGATCCGCAATGTGCAGATAGCGACAGTGGAGCATCGATGGGCCCCAGTGAGAATTTCAACACTGAACCACACTCCGAAGATAAGGGAGAAAGGGATATTTCTATTATTCCGTTAGATCATAACCTACCCCTTGAGAGTGATGATGAGGATTTGGTGGAAAGGAATGTTTCTGGGGAAACCCACAGTGATAAAATTGAAAGCCCCTTATCAGCCGAAGATCTAAAACGCGTTGATTGGGAAAGAAAAATGGTCCCACGAACAACGAGTAAACGTATAGATGTATACTATTTTGAAGTAGGTTCCAACATTAGACTTAGGTCTACAAATGATGCCTTAAAGTATTGTAAGGATAATGGTATAAAATACACGGAACACATTTTTGATATTTCCGGTGAAAATCCGTATCAAGGAATAATTTCAGATAAACCAGTTACCGCCTCCACAAGCTATGCCAGTTCCTGACTAGATGAAATCCATATTCCCAACACTTATAAACAAGCATTGAGCTCCCCACAACACAAGCAATGGGTAGAGGCCATGGGAGAAGAAATGAAAATCATGGCAGAAAGACATGTATGGCACCTTGTTAAGTTACCGCCAGATACTGATGTCATCGGATGCCGGTGGGTTTTCACATTGAAAAGAGACGAAAAAGGCAAAGTGGCTAGGTATAAGGCAAGACTAGTGGCACAGGGTTTTAAACAAGTAAAAGGAGTGAGTTACGAAGAAACTTTTAGCCCAGTCATTAATTTCAGTCTAATTCGTTTCTTCTTTTCCCTTTTAGTAGTTTTACAGGGTTGGACCCACAGGCAGTGTGACGTAAAAGGAGCTTATCTATACGCGCCATTAAAAGATAACATTTACATGTCTCAACCACCCGGTTTTGCTGTGAAAGGTAAGGAGACTTTAGTTTGTAAGTTGGATAGAGCTATTTATGGACTACACCAGAGTGGTCGAGAATGGTTTTTCGAGATTCATAAAGTATTGACAGAACTTGGTTTTAGCAAATTGAATTGGTGTAATTGTGCATATGACTTTAATTGTGTGTTGATTTTGCTTTTGTATGTTGATGACATAGTTTTGTTTGGAAAGGACGAGAAAGTAATAGACAAGGCTATTGGATTGTTGGAAAAACATTTTGACTTAAAAATTTTGGGTAAAACTAAAAAGCTGTTGGGGGTTGAGTTTGAGGAAAAGGGAGGTGAAGTTTTGTTGAGCCAGTCGATTTATATTGACGATATTTGTAAAAGGTTTACTAGCTTCTTCATACCTGTTTCTTCACTTCCAATCAGCAAAGGTACAGTCTTCTCAAAGAAACAGTGTCCACAATCAGATATTGAAATAGAGGAAATGTCACATTTTCCTTATAGGAATTTATTAGGCTGTCTATCTTTTCTTGCTAGTAGAACCAGACCCGACATAAGTTACGCCGTTAACATCTTTAGCCAGTACCAGAGTAATCCTGGTAGGTTTCACTGGGACGGTCTAATAAAACTTTTGGGATATGTCATACACACACGCAATTATAAACTTAAACTTACATGCAATGAACCTAGTATAGTAGTTTACACTGATGCGGACTTTGCTGCCAATAAAGATGACAGGACATCTATGGGGGGACAGATAGTTTTTTTTTTGAAAAGCTCCAGTCATGTGGAGGACTTTTAAGGAGAAGTGCGTGTCGTTGTCAACTATGGAGAGTGAATTCTATGCTATGACAGAGGCCACGAAGGAACTGATGTGGTTTGATAGAATCCTAGATGAATGTTACGACAGAAAGTTAGTTTTTGGTAAGAAATTGAAGTCTATTCTATATGTTAATAACACCGCTTGCATAGATTTTGTCAAATCCCCAGTTGAAAACCATAGGAGTAAACATATTGATGTCCGGTTATTTTTTGTTCGTGACTTAGTTTATCAAAATATTTTTGATATAAAATATATAAAGAGCAAAGAAAATTTAGGTGACCCTTTTACCAAACCTCTGACCAGGTTCGAGCTGAGACGTTTATGTGATGAAATTTTTTCATGAGTCTCTTGAGTTAAATGCTCATTTTGTTTCTTTTGAACTTTTGAGAGTACAGTGAGTTTTTTTTACTTGTTTTGGGTGGACGTTTTTTCCCCGTCTAAATGTCTGAACGTGTTTTAGTGGCATCTTTACTGTCTATCATCTGAATCCGAACAGCCTAACGTACCGTCTCGGGTTAAGTGAAAATGTAATTTGTCTGAGTGGTTCAGGTGGTAGATTTGTGAATTTGTCGAGGCACCGGAAGGCTTTTGTTCGCGGGTATGTTATTTTTATTTTGGCAAATCCCTGTTTTGTTTATGGGACTGCCCCATTAATTGTTCCGACCACCTAATCAAGGAAATTTGTTTAGAGTAAACTTGTTTAATGATCAGTGTCTATTTATCTGAGTTGTTGTACCTTATAGATATACAGTGCAATATTACTTCGTGATATTTTGATCTCAAATATTTTTAAACACTTTAAAGAAAAATTTTAAGAATTTGAAAATGTTGATTGATATATTTCTTGATGATAAACCAATTTGTTTTATGTGAATGAATGAGTTTGTATGAGTGGGCGCCCACGCATGTATTGATATATGATCATGATTGAATGTAGTGTTGTCTTAGTAATTATGTGTTTTAACCTTTTCTTGTAGTTTGTAATTTGTAGTATTGTGTATATTGGTTTTTTTTTAGATAGCAATTGTAAATACAGAAGCAAGCAGTTTTTTTTATAACTTGAAAACCTGATTTGTAAACTGTGATGGATTTATCTTATTCTGTTGCTTATTTTGTGCCGAAAAGACAAGTGGGGGGGCATTTGTTAGCAATATGAACCAATATGAAGATTCATTAATTACTTGCCTTTCCGAAGTTTGACGTCATATTCTGCATTTCCATTTTTAAGCCGATTCAAGTTAAAGGCGATTCAATTAAACCGAATCAACGACGTAAGTTTCGTTTAGATTACGTCATGTCTGGCAATCTTCCATACGTCATAATTAAACACAAATCTTACCAGCCGATAGCATTTTTCAAGTGAAGTGATGTAAATCAACACGATATTTGAATATCGGTTTTTGTTAAGTGTATATAAGCGGCGAACACTTTCGAGAAAAGGGCATCACGACATCAAGGATACACAAATTATCGTAAGCTTCTTGAGCTGATGAAATGGGATGAAGTATCAAGCCTGTCTAGAGTAAGACGTTTTGTATTAGTTATATATTAATTCTTGTGATAGTCCATCACAGTATGATAAAATATAATGTTTTTTATAAAACTGATCTAAAGAAAACCCCAATATTATTAGTAAGAAGAAAGATGTTGATAGTGTTGTTTTTATCTAATTCTTAACCAGTTTTTTAAATGAATAAACTTTTAGTTATTGTTAAAAAGTCTTGTGGTCTATACATGATTTTGAACAACTTTAATGGTTTTAGCGTATACCCTTTTTAACAAAGCTTTTTCTGCACATTTTAAACTGTGCTATTTAAATATAAATTATAAGAATTGTTGACGTGCATGTTTTTAACATGTACGCTGACAGTCACAGGTCATATTTAATTGCATGCGGGGAGCACATTCCCTTCTTCCAGGAAACCCGGTACGAAACACCACAGGAATGATTTTCAGAACATAGACAATTTAAGATTTTACAAAATAAAATAGGAGTTACCTGAGTGCAATTGATGAGAAGTACTCATATTGTGGTTGAACTATAATTTTATTCATTGTATTAAAATCATACAATTTTTCTTTTCAACTTTATTGAAGTGTGTTACGGCATTCACAACGTTGGTCTACGCTGTTGAATACAGAAATTTGTTAAATTATGTCGGAGGCTGATTCCATTGGTGACTTGGATGCCAAAATTGATATCGATGAGGACCGCGTGTATGAGAATCTGACCAAGCTTGAGGAAAAAGTAAAAGAAGCGGTATCACAATTTCATATTAGAATAAGTGCTGAAAAATGTAAATTGTCCAAACCAGAGAAGGAAAAGATTATCAAAGACACAAAGAAATTATTAGAAGTAGTTAATTCGCAGAGATTGTTTATAACGGACCTTAAGGGACAAAATAAAGAGCTCGAGAGGTAATTTAAAAATTTATTCACAGAAACAAGAACAGAAGAAACAAAAGTCAAGAATACTTATGCTGATGTTGCTAGAGCCTCGGTAAATAGGCAGCGATCAAGATCTAGAGGGAGAAAAGGAAATAATTTGCATACATTGACTATTATTCCAAAGGAGGAACAGACCTCGGATACCACCAGGAAGGACTTACAGAATAATATTAGACCCGAAAATATGAGTGTTGGAATAAATTCGGTTAGGAAAATCAATAGAGGGGGCGTCATAGTTAGTGTTGACATAGAAGAGGACTTTGAAAATTTATTGAAGTTGATACAGCAAGTAGAGAATCTACAAGATAAATATATTTTTAATAAACCAAGAAAAAGAGACCCACATATTGTGATATACGGTGTTGAGGAGGACCTGGACAGAGAAGAATTGAAGAAAAGAATAATTCTTCAGAACGAGGAATTGAGCGAGGAAAGGACAAGAGCTGTCTTTAAGTTTAGAGCAAGAACGGGATTCAATTGGGTAATTAGCACAGATGCTAATTCGTTCAATAAGATTATTAAAACAGTAGGGTAAAACTAGGTTGGAGGAAGTACAATATAAGGGAATTTCTGAAACCAAAAATCTGTTATAATTGCTATAGAACTGGCCACATTTCAAAATATTGTAGAAGTGCAAAAATTTGTAAAAACTGTGGAGAGGGCGAACACGGTGAATGTAAAAAAATATTTGTTGCCATAATTGTGCCTATACTAACTTAAAGTTTAATACTAATCTTGATACCAAGCATCTACCATACGACCTCAAGTGTGTTAATTACAATAAGGCCATTGATAAACTTCGGGATAGGACTGATTATGGCATTGACTAATGTCGCCGCGTCCCCTGCGGGGGCCGGTGCTTCTGTGGGCTTCTCCCAAGGGGCTCCTTTTTGCTTTTTTACTTGCTTACACCTTAACCTCAACAATTCCTTACACGCTAACTATGAGTTAGCGGCCGATCTCAATTATGATGTAATATCACTTAATGAGCCATACTTCACTAGAGGCGAAAAGCAGGACATTATTGATTTCCACTCTACTTTCACCTCAAATTATTTTTTATGAAATAAACCCAAAAGTTGCGTTCATCATTAAAAGACAATACAAGATAATTAAACTTATGATTACAGACCATTTAATAGCTATTAAACTGTACTATGAAAAAGATGAAATTATATTAATTACAACTTATATTCCACCCGCGGGCGGTACCACTGACAGGATGGAACCTCAATGGTCCCAATTAAAATACATCGTTAATCAAAATTATAATTAAAAGATAATAATTTTTGGTGATTTCAATGCAAGATCGACCATCTGGGGACAAAGACCTACAGATAAAAGAGGGGAGGAGATCTTAAATTTCATTATTGAACAAGATACCCATATTAGGAATAATCCAAATAGCATACCCACTTATAAAGGTCCGTTCGGCGAAGGGTGGCCTGATTTAACAGTTACTAAGGGTCTTGAGGAGGAACAAATCAGAGAATGGAAAGTAGATGATAAATACATTAAGGGAGAGGTGGAAGTTAAACCAAGTTTATTGGCTTGATTTCAGAATTGAATTAAAACAGAAAATGAAGGAATTGTTTAATAAAGTGCAACAATTAACTATTGATGAAATTGTGGAGATAATTAACAGGATTACTCTGTTTCTTTGTAAAAAGCACAGAAAGAAAAAAATAAGAGGCTTTGTTAATGCACCTTGGTGGAACCAAGACCTCGAAATCAAAAGAAGAAAATTAAGAGCTCTTAGAAAAAGATCACAAAAAGAAGAACTTACAGAGTAGAAATCACTACAAAATAGAGTTTAAAAAAAGAGAAGGCCTTATATAAAAGGGCTATTAAAATGGCTAGAGCTGAAACATTCAGAAAATTCATAGAAAAATTTACAATTAAAGATACTTTTGATAAGGTCAAGGGTATTATCAACGACAAAAAACCGAACATTCAAGCAGGAATTCAGACAGTGGCATTATCTTGGAAAACATCGATGATATAGAGAGTGAACTTGTTAATATCCACTTCGGATATGAGCCGGAAATCGAGAAAATTGAAATAATTGAGACAAATGAAGAAGGCTTTAAAGAAATCACGATAAACGAAACAGAGTTCATTTTGGATAGGATACCTAAAGACAAAGCCCCGGGATTTGATGGTCTTACCATTAGCATTATTACTGAGATATACAAAAGCAATAAACAACTAATTCTATACTTGTTTAACAGATGCTTACGGGGAGAGGTATTTTCCTACAGAAGGGAAAAAGGCCATAGTCGTTTTCTTTCCGAAAGACAATAAAGACCTAAGCAGAGCGAATTCTTATAGACCGATTTGTCTCCTACCTGTTTTGGGTAAAATATTTGACAAAATCCTAACCAATCGCCTTACAATATTTCTAGAAAACAATAACATCCTGTCGAATAAACAATACGGCTTTAGAAGAGGCATGGGCACTCTTCAGGCACTGCAAAACATTATGGAAACAATCAGCGAAAACAAGAACAATAAAAAACATACTTGTTTAATATCTTTGGATATACAAAATGCCTTCAATTCAGTTAAGAAAAGAGTGTTAGTCAACAAACTAAATCAATTAAATCTAAATAAGTATTTACTAGGCACAATAATTAGCTATATTAGTGACCGAAAATTATAACGAATAAAGGGCAGGTGGATTATAACATCGGTGTACCACAAGGTTCTTCCCTGGGCCCCTTGTTTTAGCTGATAGTAATCAACGATCTGTTGATTGACTTTAAATTTAATGAAATTGCCAAGATTCAAGCCTTCTCAGACGACGTAATCATACTAATCGATTTTCCAGTTATTTACAAATTTACCGAATTAGCAAATGAAATATTGAATTACTGCATGGATTGGTTTAAATGCAATGAATTCAAAGTCAGCATAAACAAATGTGGATATACCATAGTGATATTTCAAGGTAAAATTAAAAGAAAACCCACCATTAAAATTGGAGAAGAAAATATTAAATATAACGATAACATCAAATATCTGGGTGTACATATTGACACAAAAATTAACTTCTTGAGACATCTCGACAAATTAAAAGAAAAAGTTCTAAAAAATATATTATAAACTTAGCAGAATCTCCAAGAAGACCTGGGGCTTAAAACCTATTATTACTAAACAGATATACAAAGTAATTTTTGAAAAAATATTATAAGCAGCTGAAATCTGGTTCAGAAATAGCGTAACACTGGTCAATAAGTAACAGCAGATTCAAAGACCCTTTCTACTGTTTTTAACAAAGTGCTATAGAACAGTATCAACTGATGCTTTGAACGTACTTGCCGGCTGCGTTCTTTTACATATAAAAGCCAAAACAGCTAACAAATTCTACAATCTTTATGATAATAAAAAAGAGATAGAAATTGATGATAATAAATTCAATGTATATAACAGTCAAAGCAGGGAAGAAACATACAAAAACTTGAAGAATTAATAAGTTATGGAGTCTCGACTTAAAGAATAAAACTAATATAAGGATCTACACAGACGGTTCAAAAAAAGATAACATGACGGGTGCAGGAGTTGTAATTTATGAAAATGAAACCATCAAAGATAAAATAAGAGAAATATTGGGTAGATCCAACTCTTACTTAGCAGAACTCAGAGCTATTCAACTTGCAATTAAATATATGATCAACAATAATATTGAACGGAGTGATATTTATACTGACTCAAGGAGTGCCCTGGAAGCTCTAAAATCTCTCAACGAAAAAGGTGAAATAGTTAGTTCCATAAAAAGCAGATCAAAAATAATAATATACAAATCTATTTCCACTGGGTTAAGGCCCACGTGGGAATTATCGAGAATGAGGAGGCTGATAAAACGGTCAAGGAAGCTATCGAACTAACGGAAATAAGCTGCTTTCATAAGTGGACTAAAAAGAAAATCAAGACCTTACTAAATAAGGAAGAAATTAAGGAATGGCAAGAGAAATGGGACAATAGCAATAAAGGCAGAAGAGTTAGGGAAATTTATCACGATGTCAACATATATAGATTATGTGCTAACTTCTACATAAACCAAGCAATAACAGGACACAGTTCATTCGGTAGCTACCAAGCAAGATTTCATGGAAAGAGTGATGTTTGTCAATGCCAAGAGACACAAACTCCGGATCATTGTTTATTTGTGTGTCCTTTGTTTTACTGTCTATAGAAACAATTACCTAATGATTTTGCTAACTGGCCTAAACTTAAATCTTTTCTGATTACTATTGTAAAAAATGTATTTGCTATGTTATTTCAGATTTACTTCAGATTCATTTTCTTTCCACCCCTACGGCTTCGTCTTGAGGCGGGTTGCCGGTTCTTTGCGCTGCTGTTGGGATTTTTCGGTCTCTTTGTGTTTTTGTTTTGTCGTACTGTCTGTTTGTGTTCTCGTAGTAAATAAGGCCACACTGAATATAATAGTTATTATAACTGTTTTTGTTCTGTTCAATATTAAGAACTATCTACTTACCTAGTATTCGCAATTTTTTTTCTTGGCACCTCTGTGTGGCTACGATTCCTTAAAAAAAGGAAAAAAACTGTATTCTTATACAACCTATATTTCCTACAGTTCACTAGGCTTTGCTAAAGTAACGCTTTTCTGGTATTTTGAGTATTTTTATCATGTTCTCCTTCTTTGAATCTTCATTGGCAGTGTGAAGTATAAGAAGCATGGCCCAGCGGTACAGTCCTACTTCAACTGGTTGGAACAGGTTAGGTAGTGAGTTCGATTCCCGGTGGTGTCAACATCTGAAGTTATTGTAATGGCGGTGAAGACTTGGGACCGTATTGCAGGAACATCAAGAAACAATTTCGTAGATGCTAAGGGAAAAAAATCTATATAAATGTAAATGTTCGTTTGTTCAAAACCTCAAATCTCCGAAAGTTCTTCACCGATTTCTTTGAAATTTTGACACAACGTTTGCATTCGAATACGCGAATGTTTCTATAAACCTATTATATAGATGCCACATTTGTGACAGGTATAAACATGCTTTTTTTTAAACAAACGTTATACTATGTATTTTACCGCAAAAGAGAAATCTCTTTCCCTCCCCCTCAGAACAGAAATTTGTCACGGTGGGATGCGACCCCACTATCAGTAGTCCCCACAGGTCGCAAAGTACGGAGGGATTGTTATAGACAATAAAAGACGATCGAAGAGATAAGAGAACCACTATCCGGTTTTCGACTGATTTTCATTTGAATTCAAATTATATCGTGAAACTGGCCTCTTCGGAGTGATTTCTTACAGCGGATTGAAATACTTCGTTTTGCATTGCGTTGGAATTGAGCTATGTCGTTTACTATAGCGTTCATTTCGTGAAAATAGTTTATTTATTTTTATTTTTGTGTTTTTTCCCTTTTTAAGGCTTTGCAAATTTATATGTTTTTGTTATAACTTTCAGTGCAATCGATCTGCTTTAGTGGCCTTCAGAAGGTTGATTATTTCGTTTGTCATTGCGTTGGAATTGAATTGTGTCGTTTACCATAGCGTTTCATTTCGTAAGTACAGTATATTTTTTTATTTTTTTCATTGTTTTTCATTACTTTTTTTTAACTGTTTTTCTTATTTTTCTGTGCAATTGGCGGTGTAATTGAGCTGTATCGATTGATTTTCATTTGAATTCAAATTATAACGGGAAATTGACCTCTTCGGAGTGATTTCTTCGAGCGGATTGAAATAGTCGTTTCTCATTGCGTTAGAATTGAGTTCTGTCGGTTAATCTGCGTTTGAATTGAAATATTTCGTTAGCATTTTGTTTGTTTTTTTTTGTTTTGCCTTTGTTTTTTAGTTCGTGTTTTATCCTTTTTTAATGTTTTGCAAATTTATATGTTTTGTTATAACTTTCTTTCTTCTTTTTCAGTGCAAACGATCTGCTTTAGTGGCCTTCAGAAGGTGCCTTCGTATTACACATGGAATGCGAGTAGAAATTCATTTGAACGACGCAAACGAGGAGAGCGAATCGACGGACAACCTGGCATATTCGAAGAAACTACGAAAGACAGACTGTACACCGTTCATCCCAATCAAGATGAATGCTTTTTTTCTTCACATGCTGTTGGTAAATGTGCCCGGTCCAACGTCTTTCCAGAAATTGAGAATTGTCAACAGCGTTACACATGTCACTTTCCGCAGTGCATGTCAAGCTCTGAATTTATTGGAGAACGACCGACACTGGGATGTATGCATTAATGACGCGTGCAACACGTCAAATCCAAAACAAATTCGTGCGATGTTTGCAATCATATTGACCGCCTGCTCTCCTTCATCTCCAACAGAGTTATGGGAGGAATATAAATCGCACATGGCTGAAGATATTTTCCGTCGAATACGCGAGGAAATTTCAAATATGAACATGGATTTCACAGCAGAAATCTACAACGAAGCATTGATAATGATTGAATATTTGTGCTTAGAAATCGCGAGCAAAGTTCTCAATCAATTGGGAATGCCATCACCGAATCGATCTGCTGATGCTTCGTTCGATGTAGAATTGCATCGTTAACAAAATTACAACACGGGTGATCTTTTGTCGTATGTGCAATCAAATATTCCTAAGCTAACGCTTGAGAAAAAAGGCATTTACGATCAAATAATGCAAACTGTCAATAACGGGGTTGGAGAAATCTTCTTAGATGCGCCAGGAGGAACTGGTAAAACGTTCCTAATTAGATTGATTCTGGCAGCAATTCGATCTCAAAATGACATAGCCTTAGCTCTTGCGTTGTCCGGAATAGCTGCGACATTGCTACCAGGTGGAAGAACTGCACATTCAGCTTTGAAATTGCCATTGAACATGCAATTCATTGAAACTCCCACGTGCAACATTTCCAAAGCATTCGGCATGGGAAAAGCATTGCAGAAATGCAAACTTATTGTTTGGGATGAATGTACAATAGCACACAAGAAATCGCTCGAGGCTTTTGATCGATCATTGCAAGATTTGCGTGGAAACATCAGACCATTTGGGAGCGCATTAATATTGCTTGCAGGAGATTTCAGGCAAACATTACCTATAATTCCTCGATCGACACCAGCGGACGAAATAAATGCTTGCCTGAAATACTCTACTTTGTGGCGACACGTAAAGACGTTGAAATTATCTACAAATATGCGTGTCCATCTGCAAAACGATCGATCAGCTGAGTTATTCTCACATCAATTGCTGGAAATTGGGAACGGAAAGGTGCCGGTTGATTTGACATCAGGACGAATTTCATTGCCTCATAACTTCTGCAATTTTGTATCGTTAAAAGAAGAATTGGTTGAAAAAGTATTTTCCAATATTCAACCAATTATAAGAATCATGATTGGCTGATCTTGCAGCCAAGAGCAAAGACATCTACGAACTTAACAATATCAATCAGTATAACATTCAAAGCGAGGCAGTCACATACAAGTCCGTCGACACTGTTGTGGAAGCAGATGAAGCGGTTCATTATCCAACAGAATTTTTGAATTCACTCGATCTACCAGGGATGCCGCCGCACGTACTGCAAGTGAAAATCGGCGTGCCAATTATAATGTTGCGAAATATCAACCAACCAAAGCTTTGCAACGGCACGCGGCTTGCAGTAAAAAATTACTGAGCAACGTCGTAGAAGGAATGATCTTGACAGGACCATTCAAAGGTGAAGATGTCCTCATTCCTTGAATTCCATGATTCCAACAGATATGCTATTTAAATTTAAGAGATTGTAATTCCCAATTCGATTGTCGTTTGCAATCACCATCAATAAAGCTCAGGGCCAATCTTTACAATTGTGCGGGTTAGATTTAGACACGGATTGCTTCTCACATGGACAATTATATGTTGCGTGTTCTAGAGTCGGCAAACCAGACAATCTATATATATGCACAGACAATGGAACAACAAAAAATATTGTATACCCACAAGTATTGTAAAATTAAGCATTCTTTAAAAAATTTTATTTCCAATGCAGCGGGCGAAAGGGAACACAATTCTTTCGCCAAGATGTTACATAAAACAAGCAAGTACTAAAAACTGAACTATAAAATGCTATGTTGGTGGGTAACGTTACTCGCGTCCGTTGCATACTTTAAGCTACACGTGCCCCCTTGGTAGTGCTAAATGAGTAACAGCTTTGCAGCCTTTATAAATTAAACATATTAGAAACGTGCTTTCTCTTTTCTTTCTTTTCCATTTAACCAGACTGAGCCACAGCAACGCGTGGCCGGGTACAGCTAGTAAATAAGTAAAATTCTTAAGTCTACGATTAAATTATTCTTTATGTACATGCTCACTTAATTCTCAAAATACTTGCTTACTATAAAATTTATAATTACTGCTATATAACTACTAAATATAAAATTTATAGTTAATGCACTCAATGTTTATATGGGTTATAGAATGGCTGTATCTTATTAATTCGTAATTAATATTAATAATTAAATAAAATGTAAATTAATAATGTGAATAATTACTTAATTATTTATTTGAACAATCTGTTTATAACAATTCGGTATTTAATTTGGCTCTCTTGCTCCTTTCAAAATATGCTTCTATATTTAACTAATTCATACCTGAAATTGTTATAATAAATTGTTAATAAGCCCTTTTCTATATAAATATATATTTTTAGCTTTAAATTAAAACATTAATTGTACCTGGTTATTGTTGTTTAAACCTCCCATGCTTCTTGTGAGCTTCACTAATAGCTATTTAGCTACGGGGTATGTATTCACTTTTAGTGTAACCATTTATACTAAGAAGTAAGAATGTTAAAAAAATTATGTTGGGTTTTAACTTTTTTAGGGCGTAGCTCTTGAAAGCAATGGGACGTCGACATCTTGTTTTAGGCTTCCAGTGTACTTAGACCTCATAGTCGACTAACTTCTTGCTTTTCGCATTACTTGGCTTTTATTACTCTGTTGAGTAAGTGAAATTTGTTTGGTAGTTCTCTTGGTAGTATCACGTACGGCTTTGTTGTGATAGGGAAAGAATAATTTAAACATGTACAAACTATTAGTGTTATTTTAAATATTTATTTACAATTTCGGGTTGCTTACTTTTGTTTACTTTTAGTTGGTATGAAGGCCGCATATTTGTGGGCTTCAAGCTTATGTGGCTAATAACGGGATAATTCCTTGTCCTAGCTAATTTACGCGTTACCCTTTTAACACAAATTGAGGTTATTATACAATTCCTTAACTTAATGGTAATAAAGTTACCGCTGGCTTGAGGTTGGTAGACTTGGGTTGAGCTCAACACGGGTACTCTGAATCTCTCGTTCACGGTGCTGGTTTATATGTCACAGTTACCTATCTGCCGGCTGGCTCCTATCTCTGAACTAGGATTGTTACTAGCTTATATTAATTCAAGTGGTACCTTAATTGTTTGTTTTGTTGTGTATCTTGGAAGGGAAAAATTATATATGTTTTTTTTTCATTTTCATGCATACCAAATAAATGGTTTGGTAATTATTGTTTTATTATATAGCAAAATTTACGTATTAAAATTTGGGGTGTTTTTCTAAAATTTCGCTAGAGAGCTATTTTTTTTTGGCGTCTTTGAACAAGGCCGCCTGGTCGAGTGGTTAAAGTCTTGACTTTCTGTGGTTTGGGTTGTGAGGTTCCGGGCTCGTATCTGAATGGTGAATTAAGGAATTCCCTTATTGTAAAGTGCTAAAGTGCGCTAATTTATCAAAAACATATGTTTAAATAATTATTGTGGTAACAATAAAAAATTTTAAAACATCTTTAATTGAATTAAAAAGCTTGTTTTTCTGTTTGTTTCAGCAATGCATTATGGGTTTTTAGCAATTAATGGCTAATGGATTATGGTTAAAATGTATTGAATTCTAGTTTATGGTCTAGGTAGTTCTTTGAGTACTTTGTGTTGTATTATTGTATTGTTTAATTAATATATGGTTAATTGTTTGATTATTAATACATTGTAGTACTTATATGAAATTTTTATTGCACTTAATATTGTAACTGTAAGTGAATTGTGGATTTCCTGGGTTTAGGTCTTATATGTACTACTCATGCGCTAGGAATCAACCGATCCAGTTGACTTATTTGTAAATTTGTTATTGTAATTTGGATTATATAATGTAGTGTAATCTGTAAACTGTAGCTTGTAACAATTTGTAATTCGTGCTTTGTAACTTTTAATTCATGTAATTCAACATTTTCTCTACTTGAGGCTCTCTGGGCTGTGGTTTTGATTTGTTATTGTTTTTACTCAATTCAAACGAATTGTGATGCATTTTCTAATAGTCGGGGATCATCTTTGTATTCTCTGAAAATGTGAATGTATTTGTATTTTATTTACTGATCTTTACAGTAAAAAAAGAAAAAAAAAGAAAAAAAAAGTCGGACGGAACAGGAGTGATATCGGGGACGCCTTTCTTCCCTCTTTTATTTTTCCCGTTGCTCTCCCCTTTTTGTGAGGTTTAAATTTTCATTTTGTTTAATTCCGGCTAGGTGGCAAATTAGTCATTGCACTCGTCCTGCGGACTTAGTGCTGGCGGGATTGTTATGGCGCATCCAGTTATCATTCTCTTGCTGATACGCGAAAGCGTGGAGGGGGGGGGGGGCTGATGTGGAGTTTAGATTACAAAATAAAATAATATACACTTATAAAATGTGCATGGAACCGAATTATTGTTGTTTAGAAATTATGAATAAGAAAATAGTATTTTTTCTAGAGTTTAAAAATAGTATAATAATTAACACACGTACCGTTCCAACGCTTTTTAGGGTTTTCGCATGCGCTGAGCATTTTGCGACGGGGAAAAAGTGGGCGTTTGCTGTTTTGAAGTTTCGAGTTTCTATACCTATAACCGTAACTGTGAGCGTCACTATGCTGCCGTTCTCAGAATCCTGAGCTCATACCTCTGAATAACTGTATCTGAAATCTCATCTCGATAGGTTGAACGGAACGGCCTCTAGAGGTCCATATATCGGCAGTTTCTTTATGACCACCCGGTATATGTATATAATTTTTATGTTGTTTTTGTGCAAATTGTAACTAACGATAAATTAATTTTAAATAATAAGAAGTGAAATTAAATGCTAATGTTATCTATTAAATTTGAGTTCGTTTTTTTAGTTATCTCAGATATGTGTCAAAATGTGTTTTCTCCATTTACCAATTTTAAAACTGTCACTATGCTATTGTCTATTTTATTACCTGTTTAATTCCACTTAATACCTGAAATAGTAGTATATCCCTGCAAGATCGTCCTATCTCTCCGCTCAATATTTAGCCGCTAGAGAGTGGAATTAAAATTTATTTCAATACATTTCAATGTAGTTTTAAACTTTCAAATCACTCTCCTGAACAATCGTGTTTCTTAGATATGACGTTGCTGAGAGGAGTGAGCGAATATCATAAACTCTTTAATCGATGTTAAAAAATTATCTACCCCGTGAAAAAAAAATGAACAGCCTTGTACTAAAAGTTTCCCACAAACACCATTAAGTCATAGAGAGAGGAATTAAAATTTATTTTCAATACATTTCAATGCAGCTTTAAACTTTCAAATCTCTCTCCTGAACAATCGTGTTTTTTAGATATGACGTTGCTGAGAGGAAGTGAACGAATATCATAATCTCTTTAATCGATGTTAAAAAATTATCTACCCCGTGAAAAAAAATGAACAGCCTTGTACTAAAAGTTTCCCACAAACACCATTAAGTCATAGAGAGCGGAATTAAAATTTATTTTCAATACATTTCAATGTATTTTTAAACTTTCAAATCCACTCTCCTGAACAATCGTGTTTCTTAGATATGACGTTGTTGAAAGGAGTGAGCTAATATCATAAACTCTTTAATCGATGCTAAAAAATTATCATCCCGTAAAAAAAAAATGAACAGCCTTGAATTAAAAGTTTCCCACAAACACTATTAAGTCTGATAAGGAACCTAGCACCACCTAAGAAAAGAACGCTTTGGAATCATTGGAGGAGCTAGAAGAGAATATAAAAGGAAATTTGCAGATTTAGACATGAATTTAATTATCTGATCCGATAAAAAATGAGGTTAAGTGTCAGAAGCATCGCATAAATAAATAGATTATATCGACTGAGAAGGATGGCTCGGAAAGTGTAGCCAATGTGTTTGTTGCTTTGAGCTATTTTTTTTTCTATTTTTTAGTTATTTATGCGGCGACACTGATGTGAAAAACGAATGGTAGAAAATGGACGCCAGTCGCACCGCAATTTTTAAAGATTTGGCGGGCATGCAATATTATCAGAATTTCAGTAATCTAGGCTTTTAACAATAGGTTCTCCCTTCGTTTTTTCTCGAGTTGAGACGTGATATGCTGTAGGCAACTGCTATGAATATTGGTAACACTTATAACTTTATAAACTTGCCTAATATTAAGATATTTTTTAAAGTGGATTAATTTTTATGCTAAAATATTTATTAGCTTATGAAAGGGAGTGTTTTGGTTTTTCGGAACCACGTGAGCACAGTGGGACGCTATTTGATACCACTATATATGGGGCAAGACATATAAGCACTAATAGTTTTTAAAATGCTGGAGGGTATCTTTTCGCTTGTGTTTGCTGCACAATCTTTCTACTGGATTCCACTGCATTGACCAACTAGTTTCGGTAAAACAAGTGTGCACGGACGGTACTTAATGGCGCTTGTCGGGATTCGATCTGAGCACCCTCAGCAACGAAAGGCAGCGCACTACCACCAGGCTACCTCGAGCCGTGCAAGAACGGTCATGGAATAACGTTTTAAACAAAGAAGTTCTAGCACTTTAATTGTTTCTTCTGTAAGCCGCAATCTTTTAATTTTTAATCCAATATACTCTTCATTGTTTGGTTTGGGAATGTTCGAGGACGCTTTTGCGCTTCCTTTACAATGTTGCCTTTACAATATTACTCTTATGGCTGCTGTGTACTAACCCCATTTGGATTCTCTCACCTCAGTGTTAACCCATGGAGAAAATTTGTCTACTATTTACAGTTACATAAATGCAGATAATCCAATAAAAGGGGTATTCTCATATAACCTGAACATTTCTGCACCATGCACAGGATTCAGTTTATAAATTTATTCCAACAAAGGAATTTTGAAGCATTAAAACCCACTATACCAGATTTTTTTTCCAGAGTAATAAAATTTAAAAATTTTATTAGCATTCTTTTTTTAAAACGAAAAATGCCCCGAGGGTGTAAAATTTCTTTCTCTATTACGGAAAAACAATTTTTTTTAAAAATCTTTCAATCTAAGTCTGCAATCCTGGAACATTGTCTCTATAGGTTAAAACTGAGATGAGTGATCCAGTAGGGTAAGTACTCAGCAGCCTTAAATACATAAACGGCTGAATGGTTGTCGTACTGAATGCTTGTTCAAATGAATCTCGAGTCATCATTTGTTATAAGGCTTTTAAGATACAATGTGACAATCATTGAGCTGCATGAAGAAAAACTTGATAACTTTTGAACCTTTGAATTTTTCTCTTCGTCTGTGCCACATCATAGCAATTGATGGCAAGCATATTGAACATGCCATAAACTAAATACGCTTATCTGTAGTTACTTTACAAATTTGAATAAAATTTTTGAACTCAGTAGTTTTCTTAAAATTTTATTTTTTATTTCACATAGCTCAATAATTGTCACTCTGTAAAAAATAAGAATTAAAATCCTTCATCCAACGGACGCCATTCACATCACTACCATATTAATCGATAATATGGCAGTTATTTTTTTTAAATGATTTTTTGGATTGTCTTTACCTCAGTATAACTTTTTAAGTATTCATCAATCTTTCGCAATTGCTTAAATTGCTCAATGACTGCAAATGAGAATTTTTCAATTTACTGAGAGGAGGATGTTTTTAAACTTTAGTGTTTGATGCATTCGCCTGCTGATTCATACTCAAACTTTTCCTTTGTCTTAACAGAAATAAATGATGCTGTTTAAAATTTCTTCAAATCGATATTTTAAAGAAAATTCAAATAAAATTGCCAAATGTGGGATAGGGGAGAATTTTCTCACGATATCTATTTTAACTCGAAATAACAGGTAAGGCGGTCTGCGCACGGAGCAAACTAAAAAAAACTGATAACCGACTCCAATCACAAACCAGCCCGTGATGAGTCGTAACCTATGTAATTGAATGGAGCCACGCACACGGCGCAACTGGTTACAAACCCGTCCGACGGGTTTGTAACCAGTTGCGCGTGGGGAGTTTCGGGGACCTGAACGGGAGGAGTTTCAGGTCTTCCCCGTAAACTCCTGTGAAAATCACGGTTTCAAAACAAAGAATTTCCTGGCGTTGCGCAGGATAATAAAAATGAATGGAGTTAACCCTAGCTCTAGATGCATATACAAACAACCGAAATATCTACAAGCCACACACACACCCTTTCCACGCTCATTAATTGCGGGTTGATCTCTCTCTTTTCTCCTACCACCAATTTGGTGTACAAAAAATAAATAAAAACTACAAATTATTGGATTGTTTCTAGCAATTTTTTACAAATCTAAGCGGATGTCGACAAATCGTGGCATTGATCGTGTTTGTTGCAATTAATCCTGTTTGTTGCATTTATTATATCCATAAGTTTCTTGATATATATAAATCAAGAAACTTATGGATATCAATTTCCTTCTTTGAGATATGAAGGAATATGTAAAAAAACACGGTTTGCTCCCCCTCCCCTCCTTGGGGGGCGAATTTTGATAAATCCTAAAATCGATTTAGGTATCAAGTTCCTTACATTTTAAAGCAAGAATCTTATGGATATCTGTTTTATTTCTTTGAGATATGAGGGAATATGGGACATGCACGTTTTGACCCTCACCCCCCCCCCCCCCCTGGGGGCCGAATTTTTGAAAAATCCTGAATTGATTTTTTAAGTACTCGTGTTCTTTTCATTTTAAAGCAAGAATCTTATGGATATCTGTTTTCTTCTTCGAGATATGAAGGAATATGTGATAAAACACGTAAACACACGTTTAGCCTTCCTCTCCCCCCTCTTGGGGGTCGAATTTGAGAATACGTGAAAATTGGTTTTTAGGTATTCATGTTCCCTACATTTTAAATCAAGAATCTTATGGTATCAATTTCCTTCTTTGAGATATGAAGGAATATGTAAAAAGACACGGTTTTGCCCCTACCCCCCCCCCCCTTGGGGTCGAATTTTGAAAATCCTAAAACAAATTTTTAGGTATTCGTCTTAATTTCATTTAAAGCATGAAATCTTATGGATATCCGTTTCCTACTTTGAGATATAAAGTATATGTGAAAAACACGTAAAAACACGTTTAGCCCCCCCCTCCCCCCTTGGGCTCAAAGTTGAAAAATCCTGAAATTAATTTTACGTGATCAAGTCCTTTAATTTTAAAAGCAAGAATCTTATGGATCTCTGTTTTATTTCTTTGAGATATGAGGGAATATGGAATACACGTTTTTGCCCCTCACCCCCCCCCCCCATGGGGCCCGAATTTTGAAAAACCATGAATTGATTTTTAGTAGTCGTGTTTCTTTTCATTTTAAAGCAAGATCTTATGGATATCTGTTTTCTTCTTCGAGATATGAAGGAATATGTGATAAAACACGTAAACACACGTTTAGCCTTCTCTCCCCCCCATGGAGGGCGAATTTGAAAAATCCTGAATTGATTTTTTAGGTATTCGTGTTCCGTTCATTTTAAGGCAAGAATCTTATGGATATCTGTTTTATTCTTCGAGATATGAAGGAATATGTGATAAAACACGTAAAAAACGTTTAGCCCCCCTCCCCCCCCCTTGGGGGCTGAATTATGAAAAATCCTGAAATTGATTTTAGGTAATCAAGTTCCTTACATTTTAAAGCAAGAATCTTATAGATATCAATTTCCTTCTTTGTGATCTGAAGGAATACGTAAAAAACACATTTTGCCTCCCTCTCCCCATTGGGGGGGGGGGGCGAATTTTCAAAAATCGCTTCTTAAATGACGCCTTCAGCACAAAAGAAATAAGCTCCTAAATTGTTATCTGTATCTCCAATAGTTTTGATGGGCGTTGATACGTGTATAAGTCAGGACTTCTTCATTATATATCAGGGTGGCCAAGCTCCTTCATACTCCGAGCCATTTTTCAAAATTTGAAATTTTACGCGAGCCGCAATTAAATTCGTATTTAAAAAAGTATGCAAAAAAGGTATTAAAAAATTTTTTTTACAGAAAATTATATTTACTGAAAACAAATAAAAGTACAAATATGTGTATTGAATTTAAATATTAGAAATTAAACACATTTATTTTACTTCTCTTGATAATTCTTTACAATTTGGTGAATAATTGGTGACAGCACTTCTCAGTAATTCCTTTGAGATGTTGGTTAGTTAATACTGATCGGTGTTTGGATTTCACGAATTTTAAAGTGGAATAAAATGATTCACATAAGTACGTTGTTCCGAATATTCAATAATTCGACAAGGAGCGTTTTTTAATTCAGGATACTTCGATTCTGGTACAAATTTCCAAAATTCAGTAATCGGCGTCGACTTATATTTTAATTGTAGAGCTTGATCTCTTGCCTCTCTATAATCCTAATTCTCCAGATGCTTTTTTGGGTCATAATTATATTGGAAATGGAAAACTCACCTTGAATTATGTTAATTTCAAATGGATTCAGAAAATAATCAAGAGATGATTTAAATATTTCAAGTCTTGAAATCTATTTTGGAATTCCGTCAATATTCCTTCTAGTTTTTTTTATATACTCGTTGAGTTTTCTTGTTTAATATTGGAAGAAATTTTTTTAATTCGAGGAAATGACAAAATGTTTTATTTTTAATGTCTTTTTGAAAAAGTTGTAATTTAGTTTGAAAACTAATATATACTGTGAGAGGTCAGATATTATTTTATCTTTCCCCTGCAATTGTAAATTCAGTGTTTTCAAATGTTCCATGACATCAGTCAAAAACATTAAGTCTTGTAACCACTCGTCATCGTCTAATTCTAAATACACTGCTGGCCACCCAAATTGAAACACCAAGAAAGACAAGAGATATCACAACAAAATTATTTTGTAGCTAACATGTTGACCAAGTATCAATGATTAAATTTATAGACTTCTGTGAAGTGTGGTTCCTGCCAAAATCAGGAGCCAGAGTAGCCGCCATTGTTGGAGATTACCGCTGCCACACGCCTCGGCATTGATTCAAAGAGACTTTGGATGAGTTCTTGTGCTACAGCAGACCAAGCAGCTTCCACACGTACCAAAGTTGATATCTGCTGTGGCAGCTGGGGATGGAATCTGGGTCAATCGTAGAGCAACCATGGACCACACGTTTTCTATCGGCGAAAGATCCGGAGAGCGAGGCGGCCAGGGAAGCAATTCAATCTGGCGATATGACGAAGAAACCGTTGGACAATGCGTGCCACGTGTGGTCGCGCATTATCCTGTTGAAATATGGCTGTGGGCAAACCTGAAGGTAAGGAAGGACAACTGGCTTCGACACTTCGGAGATGTAGCTCTGGCTGTTTAAGTACCGGCAATCCGTACTAGAGGTTGTGCGAGAGAGTGATATCCAATACCACTCCATACCATAATACCCGGTGCAGGACCAGTGTGGCGGTGCATAACGCAGCTGTTCAGCATCCTCTATTCACGGCGTCTCCAGATCGAATGCGACCATCGTGGTGTTGCAGACAGAAGCGTGACTCGTCAGTAAAGGACAATTTCATTCCATTCTGCCGTCCACATCCTTTCTGTCATCGCACATTGGCGGCGGAGACGTCTGTGGTTCTGCGTCAAGGGTAGACAAAGCAATGGACGTCTTGCGGTTAGACCACTCTGCTGTAAACGGGCGTCGATTGGTACGCCGTCCAACACGACTACCGATTTCCCTGAAAGATAATCACACAATCGGTAGGCCACTATCCTTCCGCTGTCGAACTCGGATACTTGATCAAAGATGATCGCTGTTTTCGAAGGGCATAATTGATCGGTTTAAAAAAAAAAAAACCACAAGGAAAAAACACATTTGCCGAACTTGAAATCGTCGAAATTCTCCAAGCTTAAATAGCGCTTTTGAAGTGGCGCCACAGGCGCGCGTGATGTGCGTCTGCACTGAACTTCTAATCATTTGCATATCTCACCTCCGCTAATGCATGTGCAAATTTCATGTTCTCTGATGTTTTCTTCAGGGTGTTGCATTTACAGTGGCAGCAGTGTAGAATTATTTTCCTTTTCTTTTAGAAACGCAGTTATCGGATCAAACAAATCTACAAATCGGTTAATACGTTGTAGCTAGATAACCATCTAACAATGCAAAAGAAATTAATGCCATTTGTAAGTTATTCGTCCTTTACTTCTTAAAGGAAATTTTTGAATTGTCGATGATTTTTTCATTGGTGCGAATGTAATTTACAATGTGTAACACGTTTTCATAACATCGGGATATTTTTAAATATTTTGTAACGAGATGTTCTCCGGTGAATTATGCAGTGAATCGGTCATGAATTGTGGAATTTGAGAATCATCTCTTAAAAGCCTAATAAGAACGATTTTTTTACCCAACATTGTCGGAGCTCCATCAGTTGCAATGCTTACAAGTTTATTAAGAGGCACATCAAAAGTTTTCATTATGGAATCTAATGCATTTTTAATATCGACACCGCGGGTTGACTCTTGAAGTGCTACTAAATCTAATAATTCTTCTTTAACAATGAAGTCAGGTGAAACAAAACGTATGAAAACTGCCAATTGCGGAAGATCTGTGATATCTGTCGATTCGTCAAGGGCTAAACTGAATGTCAATACAGTTCTTCAAATCATTTTTTTAAATATATTCAAGAGATGTATTAATTGCAGTTATGCGTTCGTTCGGTTGTGTGTCTCGAGATGGGAATTTGCGAAACAACTTTATGCAATGCTGCATTATTTGGATCTAAAACTTTAAGTACACCTTCCAAGTTTTTTAATAAACTCTTCCCTCTCCATACGGGCGTTTTGCACGAGCAATATCCAGGCAATAACAAAACTGGCTCCCAGCCATATAATTATCTGATTATACCCTATTTCACATAATATATTTTTAAAACATTCACATAAATATATATTTAAAAGCATCGTAATGTACAAGAAATATCTATAAACTGTTTTTTTAAAAAAAAATGCTGTAAAATTTAATATTATGTACTTACGTAAATTAGGTGGAAATTATATAAACATACTAGATATCTTGCATACAAAATTTTAGCAATTTGTGACACTTAGTGTTGAAGAAATAGTGCGCACAAGTTTGAAAAATAAGTTTTCAGAAAAAGCCATTTAAAGTTTAATTTTCTAAAAATCACTGTACTATTAGCTTTTATACATTTGGCCGTCAAATCGGTTCTAATTGTAGTATCGACTTCATTTTTTTTTTAAGATTTCTTACATTCCATTCTTCAAAATTAAATATAAATAACAATTTAGATATATATTGAATAATGAAGAGGGGTAGTATGGATTTGGAGAGCCACGTGGAATAAATAACTGATGCAATACGACAATTATTATTATTGAGTAAACATCTTTATTTTTTAGTTTTATTAAATGTATTAATTAATAAAAAGAAAAAAGCAAAAGAAAATGGCATAATTTTAACAAATTGTATAAATCATGAAGTTTTGCCAACTCACTGTGCCGATGTTATTAAAATAACATCGAACTGAGCTAAATCGGGCATCACGAATGGGCGAAGGCAGGTGGACGAGACGGAAAATATCCGGCGCCTCAGACACCGAGAGGCCCCGTGAGTGGCTGATGCCAGGTATCCGAGGCGCGAAAATTCCCGCCGCCCCGAGGACGGAAGTCTACGTGAGTGGCCGGCTTTAGACCTGATTCCAGTTAGCTGATTTATTTTCGACGCTGAGCCTGACTAGTGCGTTCTTTCCCGCCATAAGTGATGACCGTCGGACGCGAAGACTGGATAAAGTCGTGAAGTTTCCACTTCATGCTGCTGTCAAGAGTTGTCGTCGCCGTCAGCCGCTGTTTGCTTTTAATATCTATTTTGTTTTGGTTTTGGTTGGCGTTGAACGTTGAAACAACCCTCTTTCCCGCCACAAAAGACATTTTGAAACACATACGGAACGATAATAATTTTTTAAAATATAATAACACAAAAATGAAAGGGAACTCGAGTACATTTATCGAGAGCCACAAATAATCCTTCAAAGAGCCGCATGTGGTTCGCGAGCCGCAGGTTGGCACCCCTGATATATATAGATATATATATTTATAAAAAAATCGTAACGGATATTTTATAGACAAAATATGTAAAAGAAATATTCAAATTAAATCTAATAGAACATTACTAAAGAATATAGTACAGTTAATATAGTACAGTTCAGCAAACATTTCTTTTACTGTATGTTAATACTTTTTAGATAATGTCCAATCGTCTGCCGCATTAGCAAGAAAATTTTTTTTTTGTCTAATTCGTTGTATGAACGTGACGCAAAATTAAAAGTAAAGCAACCACGTGATCAGCATTTAATCAATTAAATTCTTAAAATAAATCTTTAAAAATTCACCAAACATCAGAAATTGAAGGTAAAGATTCGAAAAAGATTTCATTTTAAAGGAAATTTTTATGATCTTTTTCGTGATATAAATTTTATGACCCTCGGATTATTTTTTTAAATACAAACTTAAAGAATGTTACAAAACCAGCTTAAAAATTTAATTTTTAAAAAATCTAAGAAGAATTTTTCAAAAATCTCTCTTAGTGCACCTCTACACTATAAGAAGAATCGCCATGCAAAATTTCCGCTTTTTTATGTCTGGCGGTTTGGTCTGTGCGTCATATGTCAGTCAGTCAGTAATGGAACTGTTTTATTTAAATGAAGTTTCCTTTCATAACTGGAGTGTAAGTAAAAATAATAATAATAATCTGAAATAAAATGTATGACAGATAATTTATCCTCACAACAACAATGTTTTATAACGCTTAAAGTTTTCTATGAAGTGAAATTCTTATTAAGTATTTTAATTTAAATGTTTCTAGGAGTTATAGAGAACACATTGAAAGTGTTATCTCTCCCTTTTAAAGAGCCACTTTTTGTGTTCCATATCAGATTAAACGAAATTCAATATAGTTTAACGTACTGTTAGAAACGGCAAACAGTATTTCTAAAATTAGGTTACTTCAAAGTTTCTTGTTCTATTTTTTTTTCAATGTGGAGGTTCTTTTTGATGCTGCAATTCATTTTCTTCATACTCTACTACGATAGCGAGTTCGTGTAAAGCAAAAGTAATCTTTAGCAAAATCATGCAAGTTAAACTTTTCTCCTTCTTTAGTTGACATCAGTTACATGTAGGCTGCGCTACGTAACATGTAACTAAGTTATTTAATGTTTTTCCGTTAAAATGTTTCGGAAAATTGGAAATTTTAGTATAATATTAAAATTAATGCAGCCGAGTAATGGAAAAACGAAGTTCTAATGTAGTAACTTAAAAAAAAACACCATGAAGATAGTTAACATTCAAGGTTAAATATTCCTTCTCTCCCTCTCTCTCTCTCTCTCTCTCTCTATATATATATATATATATATACACTAGCTGAATACCCCTACTTCGCTACGGAATAAATACATTCAAATTAAATACAACGATCAATGTATGCAATTGGTGTAATAAAAAAAAATATTTATAAAAAAACGCAACGGGATATTTTTATAGACAAAATTATGTAGAAGAAAATATTCAAATTAAATCTAAAGAATATAGTACAGTTAGTATAGTACAGTTTAAGGGACATATCTTTTACTGTATTTTAATATTTTTTTTTTGATAATGTCCAATCGTCTGCCACATTAGCAAGAAAAAAAGTTTTTTTTTTGTCTATTTCGTTGTTATGCACTTGACGATAAATTAATTTAAAGTACCAGGAAAAGGAATCACTTGATCAGCATTTAATAAATTGAATTCTAAAAATCAATCTTTAAAAATCACCAAAAATCAGAAAATGGAGGGAAAGATTCGAAAAAAGATTTCATTTTAAAGGAATTTTTTTAATCTTTCTCGTGATATAATTTTATAACCCTCAAATTATTCTTTTAAATGCAAACTTTAAAGAATGTTACAAAAACAGCTTAAAAATTTAATTTTAAAAATCTAAGAAGAATTTTTCAAAAATCTTTCTTAGTGCACCCCTATACTATAAGAAGAATCGCCATGCAAAATTTCAGCCCTTTAGGTCCAGCGGTATGGTCTGTGCGTGTCTGTAAGTCAGTCAATCAGTCAGTCAGTCAGTCAGTTACGGATGTGTTATATATATGTGTGTGTGTGTGTGTGTGTGTATGTCAGTCTTCACGTCTTGAATTAATTAGTCACCGGAAAACATCGTTCTAGCAGTCAGAGGCCGGTAGTCAAGAAGAAGACACATTTTAACGTTATAGGGGGTTTATTAGTCGTAAATAGAGAAACCATGAAGCTAAAGAACCATGAAGCTAGAGAAACCATGAGGCTATGTAGCTTCATGAGAGAAACCCAGGCTCCAGTTTTACCCATTCGACTAATCCCATCTTCCTTCCGAAAAACATACGTCTTTCCTTTCCGAGAATCTTCAGCGAACTGCGTTACCCTTTGTCTTTCTTAATGTGCCCGACTAAAGTGCTGATCTTGCAATGGAATGTTCTCCAGACTTCTTTGCTGAATCTGTATTACTTTTCGCGTCCATAAAACTGATGAGTCTGCAAGAAAATTCCGCGAACCCAGTCTTCTATACTAATAAAGGGACAAGTGGATGTCGAGAGATCAAGTGACCGTAACTCATCCGGGCGGGCCACTCCTCGAAAAAAAAATGGCCGACAATATACAGGAAAATCGGTGTATTTTTTTTCTCATGAAAGTAATAAATGTTACATATTTGGAAAGAGCTTCGAAAACTGATAATTTTTTCTGTGTACACTTATTCTGTTAATTCAATAGTTTTAGAGATATTTTCATTTTAAAATCACTCACTGCTGAGAAACCAAATCATCTAGAGCAGTGGTGCTGTCATCTGTCGGCAGCGACGGGAATGAAAATTGAAAGGAATGAATTCACTTGAATTTAATACATTTGAAGGCTTTTTTTTTTCTTTTGCGGGGCCCGAAGTACATAAATATGTTACACGGATGGCTTGAGCGTAGCTAGGCGAAGCCCGGCTAGTATTCTATAAATAACTTTGTACGTCACCTCATGCTATAATTCTCCCTCCGATGATTAAATATTCTCCGAAGTCCATTAGGTGCTGCCATCTGTTGATATTTTAACAAACTAACCTATTTTCTATGAAATGTCTCGATTTTTTAGCATTACTCCGAGTTTCTCTGAACACCCCCCCCCCCGTTCCAGCCTCCTTAATTTTACCATCCTTACAGAAAACCTTGACATATATATACACTACTGAAAAATTTTGTAGTTAAGCTTAAGAGTTGAATTTGCATATTTTTTCCGAGTTTTAATAGAAAAGTGGCATAAACTGTTATAATATATTTACCAAAAACGTTTTAAACGACATTCCACTATATTTAATTTTCCAAGCAATCTACACAATTTACTTTTTTACTTGTAGGCTTATACGTTTGCCATTTCAAATAAGAATTTGCTAAGAAGCTGTATAGAATGTCAATCAAGCAACATTTTTTGAACGGTTATTTTCATTTCTTTCTTTCCAACATTAAAGAAAGGCGAAGCATTATTTGCGTATCTAGAGACCACAAACATTAGCTTTGAAGCTTCAAATGACTTTTTCCTCTCTTCAAAAGGAATTACTAATATTTTCAATTATCATTAAAAAGTTGCTTATTGATAGTTTTTAAGCAGAATTTAATGGTGTTTCAGTCCCTCTCTCGATTACTGGGCATCTTCTTCTTTTGGCCTATGATTTTATTTACCCTTTTTCCGTAGTTGTGTTTTCATTTTGAATTTGTGTCGTTTTTCGGCTGAGAATTATTGAATAAGGTAACATAGATTTACAATTATTTGCCATTTTTTAAGTGTAATTTTCAAATTAAATATTATAAATATGTGTTTTGATAATGAAGTTAAATTTATCATTTTAAAACTGTAGCTAACACTGTTTCTACAAACATGAAATGTCGACTTTTAAAGAAGGGCTATGTAAGTTATCTTCAGCAATGTTCATATTCAATGTTAGCTAGCCAGAGTGTGATAACTTCATATGATCTAAGATATGACCTAGGCGGAACAGTACCCATATTTCTGTAGTTATAACAGCAGCGTGATCTATTAAGCATTTTAAGGAAAGATTCGAGGAAAAAAACTAAGATACACTATAGTCCAACTACTAGACTTGTTTTAAAGGTTAGTTTTTGCTTTCTTCGACATCAAAAACCTGTACTGCAGAGTTAGAAATAAAGGAACATAAACATGTTATCGAGTTCTGACTACTTATCATATTATTTTTAAAACTAGAGGGCCTATCAATATTTGAAATTTTAGAAACTCTTTTATAAGTCAAATTAATGTCTGGTAATTTATTACGATACAATGAAGCTGCACTTCAGTTCAGTAACTGATTGCATTCGTTTTTAAAGCATAATTTTAATACTTTGAGACTTGGCACCTATACTACATGGTTAAAGAATAAGAAACTTAGAAATATAATTAAGGTTCTTACTCTTGAATTGAAAAGAAATGTGTTCAGTGTCTGGGGGAATTTTTAATTTCGGGCACAATCAAAGTGATTTTTCATCCCTTAGAATTTTTCCTTTTGGGTTCAGCGAATGGAGAAGGGATAAAGAATCACTACACCAATCCCATAACTTTTACTAGTATAAGAGACAGCCCTTTCTTTGTTCAGTGTGCAGGAGCGCATGAACATCCTGCACTTTTTACTCCACCCCTTTCTACTTGATCCCCAAAAACTTGGACTCTCACTCAATTAAGTATTTGGCTACATGTTATTTCCAGTTTAGCAGTATCTGTAGGCAGTATCTTCTTCGAATATCACCAGAGTCTTCTCTGCTCGACCTTTTTTAGATAATAAGAAATATTTTGTGGAAACGGCGATTTTCTACAAAATGAAACCAGCTACTCCAAGGAATTCTTCATCTATGACTGAGGGAGCCGCTAATGAAGATGAAATGATTTGGAAGTCCTTCAGGTTAACAGATGAATCTCAATATGTAACTGAATACAGCTGGAGTGTTATGGCGACAAGTTTTTCTCAGCCTAGGCGTACGTTCTGGACTGTTCCTCAAAAACGTCATCCTATACGTGTACTCTCTCGACAGCGAACTCGCTGGAAACTCCAACGATATAATCAGGATTCTAAAGCAATCTTCTGAGAGTAGTGGTGACTTTACTGAAAATATTGGTGACTATGTGTCGTTTCCTTCTGCCTCATCTTCGACGCCTACAGAATCTGAAAGGGACCACATTAGCTCTCCTACAAGTAGAAGATACCATGATGGATAGGATAACCTAGCAAGTTTGCCAGTACCTGGGCTACGTGTCATCGGGCAAACCGGGAGATTTCTGCAGATTCTTCTCCGGAGTTTGTAAGATTTGTTCCAGTCAACTATTTATTTACAGATGTAAACATTAAACAGTTTAATATTTCAAAGATAAAACATGTAAAAATGCACGCAAGAAATGCGACATATGTGTGTGTTTGGGGGAGAATTGTTGCTAATATATCTATGGGGAATAATATATTCTAATCAAGTACGAATTTATACATTTGAATCTTTCTTTGCACATTTTTTTACAAATATAAAAATAATGTTTTTTGGTTATAAATTTTGTTCAGTGGCAGACTGATATATATTGAAATTGTTACCCATCTCTGTAATCTTTAAACTGGATAATGTTTGGTATGAAGTTGAAGTCTCTAATAGAAAACTATTTCTGTCAAGGACGGAGTTTTTAAAACTTCGATGAATGAAATTTAAATTTAAAAAAATCACACGTGTGAGCAATAAATGTTCACAGAAATATACCTTTATAAGAAAGAAGGTATATTTCTGAAACAATAATACGGCTACCACAAATTTCGCTTATAAGACTTGTAAACAGTTCATAAACAGATGGATTATTAGATGGCAACTTCAACATATTATGTAGGTACTTGTATCCGGATTTAACATAATTCGACAATAATACGGCTACCATAACTTTCAGTTATAAGCCTTGTAAAGAGTTCATAAACAGATGAATTACTAGATGACAACTTCAGAATATTCTGCAGGTACTTGTATACGGATTTAAGATAATTCGACAATAATACGGCTACCACAGCTTTCAGTTATAAGCCTTGTAAAGATTTCATAAACAGATGGATTATCAGATGGCAGCTTCAACATATTCTTTAGGTACTTGTATTTGGATTTAAGATAATTGTGGTAACGAGCTGCTTAACAATGGCAAAGCATTCTTGAATTGCTTCTAAATGTAATTTCCATGAACTAGATCTATCAGCGGCAATCAAAACCTTACCTTTTAAAATATCGAAAATCAGACAAAATCCGATCATGGAAAAGCATCTAAAAATCAAATTCAAAATGGCTGCCATTTTTCTAAATTATCGCATTCGTTAGTATAAGATAAAATGTTTTCTAATGTGTAATTTTAATGTATATACTATTTAAAGAACATTTTCTTGTTTTAGGTAATGTTTACTAAAAATGGTTGCTGCTGGACAACAAGTCAGGCAAGGAATCGGCGGTGAATGGGGAGACTTCGGACACAATGCATGAGATAGCTAATGCTTTAAAGAAGTAGAAACTACAGCTACAATTATCAGAGACTAGTAACCTGTGGTTGGCATACCAGGAAATGGTTAAAACCGTACACGAGTTGAGTGCCGCTGATAGATCTAGTTCATGGAAATTACATTTATAAGCAATTCAAGAATGTTTTTCCATTGTTGCAGCAGCTCGTCACCACAATTATCTTAAATCCGAATACAAGTACCTAAAGAATATGTTGAAGCTGCCATCTGATAATCCATCTGTTTATGAAATCTTTACAAGGCTTATAACTGAAAGGTGTGGTTGCCGTATTATTGTCAAATTATCTTAAATCCGTATACAAGTACCTACAGAATATGTTGAAGTTGCCATCTAATAATCCATCTGTTTATGAACTCTTTACAAGGCTTATGAGCGAAATCTGTGGTAGCCGTATTATTGTTAAATTATCTCAAATCCGGATACAAGAACCTATAGAATATTCTGAAGTTGCCATCTAAAAATCCATCTGTTTATAAATTCTTTCAGAAAGGACAGTTAGTAGTTCGTAGAAGTGATGGATTCTGGGCAGGATTAGGGAGTGACCGCTTGATAGAACTATTGCTGATGCGGTCTATTTTATCCACCTTGTGTCAACGTTGTACTTGAAAGCAATGACAGTTATTCAGATGCCTTGTTTTTTCCAACATCACTTATATAATTCGGGCTTGTGGCGGCCCAGTGGTACAGGGCGCTGGTTTTCGGTGCTGAGGGTGCTCGGATCGAATCCTGGCGTCGCGCCACGAAAAATGCCTCCGTTCGTGTCGTCCCTTCATAGGGGGTAATACTGTCCGCCTATATGGTGCCCCCATAATAAAATTACCAGTAAAATTGCGGCGTAGTATAGACGATTGTTTGACGACAAGTGCCTCCGCAGTGGGAAAAAAACTTATATAATTCCTTAAGGAATAGGTTCATACTTGACTACTAACTATGAAAAAAACTCATTTATACTTATCACCAAGCTTAAAATTATTTCTATGTCGTTTAAATAAATAAAATCTGTTTTTTAAATATAATATAATTTCTATGTTGTAACATGTACACTGACATTTAAAGGCTGTGATTTCATTACCCTAAATTTTACAAAATACCTTCAAACTAAATAATCAAAAGTTCAAAAAGCAGACGCCATTTTTAATTTGATATTTCGGTACTTTCCCATGTTCTGATTTTGGACATGTTAAAAGGCAACATTTGTTGAGTTCAGTACCACTTCAATAGCTTGTGAAGCAATTTTGCCCAGGTTTATGGGTCATTTTTCTTAGTTTGACTGGACTAATAAGCTAGTACCCTTATGCTATGGATTCCAACCCTGCGAAGCGACTTCACCAACTGAATTTTTCTTCTCTGTGCACTAACGTCAGCATTTTCTTCTCTCTGAAACAATCGCTGGAAGATATTTTGACTTTTACTCTTTTTCTTAAAAGTAGAATTCCTCTTTAGATTTCTTACGGTTAGCATAAAACAGGTCAGAAACGTTGCATAAATTGTTATGCTATCTTCATAACAATTAATATGCTACTTACTTTCGAAAAAATGATATCAACTCATTTTTGACTTCTTAAAATCGGAGATGATGGTCCCCTGTCAGGCCAATGTTTTCAGTGCAAACAAGCGATTTTAATTTGTTTATTTTCAAGTTCTTGCCCTAAAATTCCAGCAGATTATTTTTCTCGATAAAAAATATTCCGACAAAAGAGGAAATGATTAAATTATTTAATTGATTTTCTTGATATTGCATATAGCTACCACCTGTAAGTGTTACATTCGTGTCTAGGCAAGATATGGGCACGTTAAATCCGTAGACCGGAAGGTCCTTCTTTGATGTCAGTGGGTGGGGAAGGTACAATCCCCTCTAGATATCACCTCTAGGAGTCCTCAGTCAAAATGAAGGTCTTATTTGAATAGTGTTCCCAATCCGCCTTTAAAAAAATCGAGTTAGCCTCACTTTCATGCTACTGTCATTCTTGTGTGCGTTACCTTAACAAATGAAACATTTTGTTTCTGTATTGTGTACAGGGTCCATCACCTAACATATGAACAGTATTAATTGAATGCTGGTTCTTGAAAAAAAATATTTTGAAATGGTCTGTAGATGAGCCCAGATGGCCTATGTGTCATGTTTGAGTCGTTTGCTTGCCGTGGCAAAAGGAATCAATGTTAACGAATCCTTTTGTGTCTGGTAAAGAACACAGTTTCGTTGCACATCTTTGTGCAATGAAATTTGTTTGAGAACTCCATCAAAGTTTACTGACTGGATTTCTTCACTATACTTTGTAAGGTATACACAAGATTCGATTCACAAGAATCGAACTTTTGAGTGAATTAAAGAAGCTGCTTTAGATATGCTAATTTCGGCATACGCGCTTAGTATAAATACCACGCAGCGTCATTAATGAAAAGAGGGGAGGTTGTTAAGGTTGAAAAGGTGTTATCCTGCGCTAGTGCTTAGCGGGCCAGAAGTTTACATGGCAGTACTGCTGGTTTGACTTACTGTTCGTGAGTATAAAAATATATTGTTCTTGAAAGCTGTGTTTATACATTCCGTACAAGTAGTACGCATGCTTATTGCTGTAAAAGCCAATTATATGTGCAACGAATTCAATAAACATTGTTTCATGTATAAACTGTGTTTGCTTCAACTTCAAATAGAGTGCCACTTCAAATTATATACACCCAAGTCTGGGTAGAAGTGAGCATAGAAACTCTATAACTTACAACAGTAATTTTCACTGAAGTCTGTATGTATTAGTACTGCATTAGGTTGTAGATTCTTCTTTAAATCTGCTATGCCTGTATATTGATGTTTAATGTTGCCAAGATGAACCAAATAACGGTTTATGTTCTCTTTTAATTTAGTAACTAAATTTAAGGCTGTTTGTATCTCCTTATTTACAGATTTTGTCGCGAGTTTTTTAACACCTTTGCAAGAATTAGTTTTCTCCAAGATCCACTTTTTGTATTTTACGTTTTTTTTTCTGTTTTGAAACTGTTAAATGTTACTATATTATCTTTACAAATGACGTATTTTCTTAATAAACATAGGAATACTTTTTGAATTCTTGCTACATGTTGCTGTTGCACATCTTCCGTATCTGATATTTCCTGTTCACTGCTTTTCTTCTGTCAATAATTTGTGGAACGTTTTTCCTCAGTTTTCTTTTTTGATATAATTCACATGGCGTCATATTATTTACTGGTTTGGCTTGCTGTTTTTCAGGGGTTTTTTTAATATTTTAGTCTCTCCTTTTCTTTTAATTTTACAAGCAACACTGGATCTGATTTATTTTTCTCTCACCTTAGTTTATCTTACTCATTTTTTTCAGCCTAAATTGTTCCTTATATAGTTTCCCCATAGTAGTTTCATTAATCTTAAAAGCCAAGGAAAAACAATTATCACTGTCATACTTTCAATAAATAATTGACCATTTTACTCTATTTAATTGAAAAAATAAAGATAAAGCATTAAAATTTAGAAGATTTGATGTTTATTTTTAACTTCTCCCAATAAAATAATATAAGTTAAAATGGATTAACCTTACTTACTCATATTAAAAATTATATGAGTTTTTAATATGTAGTTTATTGCATTAGATTATTCTTAATTATTGTTTAGTACATATATAAATGGAATGAGATCATTCCCACACAATTTAAATCATTCTTTCACATGTTAAAATTATGAAGGAATGGTGAAATACTTATGAACACCATTTTGTACAAAAATTATTAGGCTTAGTCAGGGCTTTTTTCTAAAATTTAAAGAAACTTATGAATTAGTTGTTAATATATAACAAAAAAAATTTTTTTAACTAATAATATATAACAAAAAGAATTTTTTTAACTAATAATATATAACAAAAAGAATTTCTTTACTGCAAGTTTTTTGTTCCCCTGTGACGTGACGTGTGAAAACACAGTACTAAAAATACATACCTTTATTTGAGAAAACACAGAAAGCACTGGGCATAGGTATATTTTCAGTTAACTAAATATCTTTTAAAACACATTTCCAATAATATAGTAACAGAAAAAAGATATTTTATTAGCTTTAATTAAATTTATAATAGATGAGGAAATAATAGGTAATAAAAATACTTCCTTTTTAAAAAATAAAACAGTCATTTTTTTTTTTTTTGGGGGGGGGGGGGGGGTTGAGTTGCGGTATGCCGCTCCGTCTATTTATACATTCATTTTATATAATCATTTCTTATATTCTAGAGGTTACAGACATTGTGATTTTCAGAATTAATACAACTTTTCAAGGGAAAATATTTTCAATTACAAAAGAATTGTTCAATCCTTGTAGAGATACACCAAGTCCACCCTAAAACTTATGTGGTGCACAAAATGCTCCTTCTGTTGACACAGAGAGAAGTCACAGTTGAAGCAAAGGCAGCATTATATTACCGGTGAAGATGATAAAATCTTTAAAAAACATAATTTGACTAATTAACAGTTCATTGCTCTAAATATCTTAGAGCTAAAATTTAACTTATAATTCATTTTGAATTCATAATTAAATCTAATGCTATTTTATGAGATTCCCCGTGTTCTGGTTTTTTTATTGCATTTTGTGAAATCCTTTTTCTTTTTCGTGTTGAAAACACGAAAAAGGCTCTAAACATTCTCTGAGGCTCTAAACATTTATTGTGGGGTACAGATTTTTTCTGAAGTGTGAGTGTATTCTTCATGCTTTTTGAATTGATGAAAGCTCTTAAAGATGGTCTGAGAGACTTCAAATTATTTTCTACAAATTTTGCATCATACAAACATGATACATCATCTAGGATTTCGAGAAAAAAATTTTTTAGTTGCTCTTTTTTTTTCTAATAGGCTTAGACTAGAAGACCTTTCATTTTTTTTGCGGAGTTCTGCTATTAAAATATTTGCTTCATGAGATGCACTTCCTTCATCTACAGATAAATCATTTTGAGCAGAATATGATGCAATTTTTTAAAGCCAGACATTGTCGCTTACTCTCTGTGAGAGTGAGATATCCAATATCCTTAGTATAGCCAACGTGCACATTACAGAACTTAACACTACAAGTTCCAGTATCAGTTACTGTAACTTTTATTTCTGCAGGGCAGTAACCATTAATTTTGTTACTCCCTTACGTCTTTAAGTGTCGCATTCCTTCTCCTTTAGAAATGTAGTATCCTGATCGATGGCACGAAAAATAATATTTTTTACTCGAAGCAGATGAGCATGCTCCACGATCCTTAATGTATTGACAATTTTTTTCTTTCCACGTTTCAAATTGTTCAAAATTTTTAAACTCCAAATCAATATATTCAACTTTGATGTCGTGTACAGTAGCAAAATGTACACGCAAGTCATTCTTCATAGACTCCCAAAAAGCACACGTCAGGCCCGACCTGGCCGAAGCCCCACTGGGTTAATCCTGACGGTAAAATTTTTAGACTCATAGCTGCACAGATGACATTTCCAGGAATATGCATTTGTTTGATCATTCACATTATGATTTTTTTCTTTAAATGAGATACCTTAAATTATACATATCACTGACCTTGTAATTACAAAGATGACATTTATATGCATAATCTTTTCCATCTATTGTGCTAGGAAAATAACTAACCTTGTCAGAATGTTTTTTCTTCACATGCTGCCTTAATGCCTTATAATTTCCGTAGATATTATTACACAACGCGCAGATAAATTTTCCTGGCGATGACTCTACAGGAGGAATAGGTGTTAAAGATTCGGCATTTTCAGGAACAGACATTTTTACTTAGATTCACTAAAGTACAGAAGAACAAAATGGAACGTATTGTAGAGTGGTTCACAGACAAAAAAATTCCTTTTCCCAGGTTCTCGTAACAATTTTCATGTAATAAAATCATAAAATAAAAAGATTCCCATATATGCCAATAGATGGCAGCAGGAGCAAAACGAAACTAATGCTGGATTTAGATTACTGTCTGTAGACGCTTGTGGACTAACAGCTCATGTCGTTCACTGCTGAACAAACAATCATTAAATGGATGCAAAATGAATCTTTTGAAGATGAATTCAGGTGAACCAGAGAAAAAAGAAACTTCCCTAAGAAAAAAATTAACTTCGTTCCCTCCATCCTTTCATCGACGATAACGGTCTTCTTTGGGTGGGAGGTCGTATTCAAAGTTCTACGCTAACTTTTAACGTTAAACATCCAATCATTCTTTCATGAACATATAAAATTAGTGATTTAACAACACATCCCTTTATAGCTGCCCTTAGGAGGTTTTCTGCTCGCCGTGGTGCTCCGCGTCACATTTATAGTGACAAAGGAACACATTTTGTTGGAGCGCACCGAAAATTATATGAATTACAACAATTGTGAAACTTTTTGCAGGTCAGCCAATCAATTTTTTAGTATCTGACGCAATCATCAATTGAATGGTATTTCATAACGCCTAGTGCTCCCGATTTTCCCCTGGGAATCTACCATTCTATCTACGAAATTTCATCTAAGAAGAGTAGTAGGCGACACTCTTCTAACATTCGAAGAGGTAACCACTTTGCTTACACAATTAGAAGCTCTCTTGCACTCACGACCCAAAACTTACATTAACACCTCTGATTTTTGCAGCAAAAATATTTTAACACCTTCACATTTCATCGCAGGTGATGTACTTGCAGCAGTGCTCGATGACAGTGGCGTAGCTACATTTTCAGCGCCCTGGAGCAAGTAAAATCGGAGCGCCCACTTGTTCTTGGAAGAATTCTGGCGAAATGCGTTTTCTATCTACTCTTATTTCGATTTAAAACCTTACTTAATAACAATTTATTTGAAATTCAAGACATTTCAACAATAGGAAATTCAATTTAATAAATATATGAATATAATAATAAAACAAATTATAATTCTTTAAGTACGGAGTACCCACAAATATTTACTTCATATTTTATAAACTCTATTGACAAAATGTATTTCAGCGTGTTTAGTTTACACATAAAAAAAACCTTCAAAATTGTTGTTTTCTAGCTTTCTCGTTTGCAAGTCGCTAAATCATTTTCTCCAGATCAAGTTGACAAGCTATTGTTCATTCAATTGATATCGTGGCCAAAGGGCTAAGACGGTGTTGACATGTTGCTTCTTAAAAATGTTTTGATTAATTTCAGCTTTGAAAGACTTCGTTCTGATTTCGCTGTCGTCACCGGTAAAGTTTAAAAAATCATGCATTCTGTAATATTGTCAGAGAAGCTACTTCAGGCTGTGGTGTGAATTAAAAGTAGTTCAGCAACTTCGCGTATAGAAGCAATTTGTTTTAATTGAATATAAAAGCCCACTTTAAATCGAAGCAGTTGAGGTCCCAAACTAGGTGAAATGAAAGATATGCCGATTGTAACAATTCTGATCCTTCCAAGATACATTTATCAGGTGACTCGACGAGCTATGCAGGTGATAGACATTTAAAAAGTGTACATAATTGTGGAAAGGATTTAAATCTATTAGTTAATTGATAAATTATTAAATCCATTACTCTATAAAACACCTCGACTTTGAACACATTCACTGTTTTCAATACGTTCATCTACTTGTAATTCATCAAAGAATTTTTTCACACGACGCAATCTTTTTTGGGGAAAACAAGATTCAGTATTCCATAGAGCTGATAACTAAAGGGCATCGTTTTTAACAAACTCCCAATTAGTCCTTTAGTTCTGGAATTGGGTTAGGAGTGATGAAAGCATCTCAACGTATTTCTCTATTTTCATGAGTACCTTGCAGCATTTTCGAGACGGTATTAATAATTAGAGTATTTTACTTTGTGCAGTTATCAAAATAATTGTTCAAAATTGTTCAAAATATATAAAATTTTTAGCTTCACGTTGCTCGTCATAATTTTTTCCATTCAATGATAAATACACTCTTAGACAGACAGACACACACACACACACCAAAGAAAAAAAAGTGCACCAAGAAGGGGTAATGCAAATTGGACACAAATTGATATGCATACAGGTTTCGACGGAAAATGCAAAATTTTAAAGTTTGGCAGCCAATGAATGAACATGTGACGCTGCAACGCATCTTAACTACGCAACTGGCAGGATATGAAAGAGGAGAAATTTCGATTCCAGGTCATAAATTCTTTGCGAATTTCATTCCGTGTACTCAGGTAGACAGTAACTATGCCTCGCATAAAGGTGAGCGAACAATATGCGCAGATGTCAGCAGGGCCAGATTTAGAAAATTCTTGACTATAGGCACAACTCGGGATGGGCCCCCCCCCCCCCCCCCTAACACTGATGTGGGCATAAAATTTCCAAAATTGACTCATAAAAAAAAAATCATGAATCATTGTGAAAAAACCATTTTACCAAGAATTGGCTATTTGAAGCGTAGAAGCCTAGAACATTATCAAATAGCAAAAAACAATACAACATATTAACTTCATTAAAACACCAATACAATGCAACCAGAAAAACTTATCCCTTATATACACTATAACATATGATGAACTCTACATATAACTAACTATACATATGATGAACCAATCAATCAAATTTTAAAGGATATATCAAAAAAATTGCTGTTAAAAAAGGTAAAATAATTTTTAAAAAATTGGAATTTTTTTTTTCTTCTTTTAAAATATTTTTTTTTTTTTTTTTGGGGGGGGGGGGGGGGTTCCTAGGCCCGGGTCTAATAGAAAATCAGGCCCTGGATGTCAGAATTTGAGAGAGGATGTATAGTTGGGCTCAAAGAAGCCGGTTGGTCTAATCGGCGAATCGCTCGACATTTGGATAGGAGCGATGCCACTATAGGACGATGTTGGCAGGAATGGGTGAACCATGCCCGAATACAGTGTCAAGAAAGAAGCGGTAGGCCTAGAGAAACGACAGAACGTGAGGACAGAGCAATCGCCAGAGCGGTACTTACAGCCCCAGATTCATCATTATCATAGGTCGTACGTGCAACAGGTGCTTCAGTGACCGCAAGGACCATTCATAGGCGGCTAAGAGAAAGGGGGCCGAGCTCACGGCACCCCTTTCGATGACTACCATTGACCTCTGTACACCGACAAGCCCGCTTGCAGTGGTGTCGGGTACATTCAACCTGGAATGTCACTGGAGTAGAATTGTCTTCAATGTTGAGTCCCGATTCGAAGGAGCCCCGATGACCAGCGAATAGGTTTGTGGAGACGCTCCGGACAGCGGTGGGATACCAACCTGACTGTCTTCCACCATACGGGCCGACAACCAAGAGTGATGGTCTGGGGTGCCATTGCATTTCATAGCAGGACCCTTTTGGCTGTCATCCGCGGCACCCTTACAGCACAGCGGGCAACACAACGGGGAGTCGAGGATATTCTACGCCCCGTTGTGTTGCCCTTCATATCACGCCATCCTGGGCTTACATTTCAACAAGATAAGACCAGCCCGCACACGGCGAGAGTTTCTACTGTTTGTCTTCGTGCTTGCTCAACGCTACCTTGGCCAGCAAGGTTGCTTGATCGCTCCCACATTGAGCACGTTTGGAGCATTATGGCCATGGCCCTCCAACCAGCTCGGGATTTTGACGATCTAACGCTCCAATTGAACAGAATTTGGCACGATATCCCGCAGGAGAACATCCGCCACCTCTAATAATCAATGCCAAGCCGAATAACTGCTTGCACAAGGGCCAGAGGTGGACCAACGTGTTATTGACTTTTTCATTTCGTGTAGCTCTTTCTCTTGAATAAATCATTCAATTTTTCTCAAATTGTAATCATTTGTTTTTCTGTACATGTACATCACATCTACCGATTTTCGTCTCACTCGGATAACTCCTTGGTGCGTCGTTTTTTTTTTTGTGTTTTTTTTGGGGGGGGAGGGAGAGGATGGGGTCTAACAGTGTATGTCAGTATTTTAATTATATCAAAGTAACGAGAATGTGGGGCATCAAGGGCCTGAACACGGGAAGAAAATCGTGTTTGACAAACTCTTTTTAATGTTTTTGCTAAGTTGGTTTGATTCGTTTCTCAACGCCTAACAGAACTGAAAAAACGCAATTTTTTTCTAGCTGTTCATAAAATTGTCTGACTTCCTGTACATTGGTGATACTGTCAATTCACTGTTAATTACCCGTATCTACCCACGATCACTTAATAAAAAGTATTTAAATTCAATTAATCGTTAGTCTGGCTGTTAATTTTATTTCACGTATCCTGTGACATGCGCTACCTGGGGTATTGAATACAACTCTAAAGTCACAGGTAAAATACGCTACACCCCTTAAAGATTTTT